>MU551617.1:4207416-4283479 GCA_024362625.1 Silurus asotus | reverse complement strand
ATAAAAAAAAACAGACCAAAAGTTTGGACACACCTTCTCATTCAAAGAGTTTTCTTTATTTTCATGACTATCAAAATTGTAGATTCACACTGAAGGCATCAAAACTATGAATTAACACATGTGGAATTATATATGGAATTATATACATAACACAAAAGTGAACTGAAAATATGTCATATTGTAGGTTCTTCAAAGTAGGCATCAAGAGAATGCCAAGAGTGTGCAAAGCAGTAATCTAAGCAAAATATGGCTACTTTCAGTGCGACTCTACAATTTTCATAGTCATGAAAATAAAGAAAACTCTTTGAATGAGAAGGTGTGTCCAAACTTTTGGTCTGTACTTGCTCTATGTCGAGTCTGGTTTCACTAATATTAAACATACATTTGAAGTGCACATTCTGATTTTAGTTTTAAAAATGTATGTTCAATGAATACGTTCAAAGTATTGAAATGTACGGATAAGTTGCGATTAATCGCGAGTTAACTCATGACAATTGTAATCAATCGACAAATATATATATATATATATATATATACACACAAAGATCAGGGAACAGATCAAATGCATTATTGGAATTTGAGTCTGGAGTGCTATTGGCTTGCGGTTTGGTCATCTGTCGCTAAATGTGCTGTGGAAAAATGCCCAAACATGAAACCAGAATAAGTATTTCATTCTCACTTATATGAGTCTCTGGGCATTGGCAATCGTTTTCTTTTTTTTTTTTTTTGCCTCGTTAATTTTTTCTGACTTATTCAGAAAGGCCGTATGTGTATCATTGTGTTGTGATTCAGTTCAGTAATACGATTTTTAACTCCAGGGGCAGTCTAGATTGTATCCAAGCATTACAGTAAGATTATTAAGGAAGAGCAGGCATTCTTGTAAGTAGTAGAAGATTAAAACTTTGTCCAGATTGTCAAATCGGGGCTCAAGCTGCACAGAGCAGCGCTTACAGAAACCTATGTAGGTCACACAGCACCAGGCTTGTTTGAGGGCTCAATTATCCTATGACTGGCGTCAGAGCTCATAGTTCTTCAACGGTCTCACTGCTGCTGACTGAGTAACAACCCGAGCTGTGCACTGAGGCATCCTGCTTGGAGAGTGTGAAGTCTCGGAGTCAGGGTTCAGGCGTCTGGTATCGGCGGAGGCGTCAACAAGCAGGATGTGGCAGACACCGAGAGGAAAGCAGACAATAGACATGGAGCTCGTTCCAAACACCGCACAGGGTGTCATTGCGAATAGGACGTGTGTTTAATTCTCAGCACTGTAGTATGTTCAGGTACCAGTTCTTCCTCCAAGCATTTAGGTACCAAAAAAGCCATTTTTGCTTCCTATGCCCAAAACGGTCGCTGAATGTGATAGACTTGGAGATGCGATGCATTCTGACTTGTTTTCACACTTTCCTGGAGTTCTTCTCTTCTTATATGCTCCGTGTAACCTTTTAACTGGATGTCAACAGCATTTAAGCGTAATCTCTGCACAGAAGCTGACAAAAAGGGCTCAGAGAAAGGACATTGCAAGCAAGCAAAGGCTGTGCTCTTGTATTCTTGTTGTTACTGCAGCATAGCACTTGTGTTGTTACGCCAGACAATTTATAAACATTCCCTCGGGACGTAGAACAACATTTATTTATTTTTAAAGGCTTTCCTCATCCAGGGGTTGTTTTGTCTGGTTTCCTGGCTTCGCTTTTGTTCATGCTATAGTAGCTTCGGGGGTGAAACGGATGAACCCTCAAGAGTCTTGGCCCAAAATCTGTTCATTAAAGATTTATCCAATTATCCATTACTGTTTCCCAGCGTCCTGATTCGATTTTCTTAAAGCAAGCACTAGGTGCCACATGGTTGACGTCGGTTGAGGATTTCCAGAGCGAATCACCTTGTACCCGGAGCTTCACCATCCTGGCAGCGTTTCAAGCCGTGTGCTTCAGGAGGCCGAGAAGCATGAGACACCAGCTGTTGACTTATAGCAGCTTAGAACATCTTCAAAGTGGATAGTGTATTTTAGAAAGGTTACAGAGACCAGATGTTGTAGAAAGCATGCATAAACATTACCGAAGCTCGGGCTTGTGCCTGAGCGGTAGCCTAACTGCTAACACTCCCAGGAAACACAGTCTCTTTGCTATGCTTTATACACACTGCTTTTTTTGCTGTTGTTTTTTTTAACAGATCTCAGGCGTACATTTTTAAAGAGGAAATAATAAAGAGGAATTGCTGCTCATTTTCTTACTTGAAATATGGATTGGCCTGTATGATTGGCTCGTCTTGTTTGGAGATCCATATCTTAGTGGTTGAGGCCCTGGGTTATAAAAAGTCAAATTTTAAAATAGTATGCATCCCAAGTCATCCAAGGCAATGGGAGCATTTAATATTAGACGCAACTCAAACGCAAATAAATGTTTGCCTGGAAGTTACGCAAATCTGAGCTTTACCACAGTGATGCGCGAGGAAGAAAACACACTGGTGTCGTGGTAGAGTTTGATGAAGTGCTATTGTGTGTATTTGTTTGCTAACTTCTGACAGTAGCACTGGATCAGGTGATCAGTTCGCTCGCAACATAGCGATGGATTCAGTTAAACCGATGCGAACAAAACACTAAATCTAAAAGCAGCAAATAACAGAAGCAGTTAAACGATTCTATTTTTAGGCATTGTTTTGGTTTTCGGTGAACGTTTATGCACTTGTGCATCAATGCATATTCTTTTTTTTCTTTTTATTAAGCTTGTTTGCTACATTTCTCTGTTCCATTCCCTTTTCATTGCCTACAACTGATTATATATTCTGGATGCTTCAATCTTCACACAAATAAACAAAATATGTGGTGGTTTTTTAAATTATATTTTATATAGGGTTATATAGGGCAAATGCTTTTATCCTTGTTTTTTGTTTTTTTTGTTTTTTTTTTAAACAAAAAGAAACGACCAAGAACGAGTGAATTTGTTTAAAGAAGAAATCCCCCATGTCCTCCTGAACAAGCAGCCACTATAAGCTTTAAAATGTCTAAATGTAATCCTCATTAACACTTAAACTCTCTCCCCATTGTGCAATAAAATAAAACATATGAACAATACCACTTTTATTAATCTAATTCTGTACTTGTTCAATAATACTCTATTTTCTTTATAAAAAAGGGTGCAATAACTTCCTTTTAGTCTTTTTTTTTTTTTTTGCTTTTTTTTCATTTCATCAAAACTATGAATGAACACATGTGGAATTATGGAATTATGAATTAACAGATGTGGAATTATATATGGAATTATATACATAACACAAAAGTGTGAAACAACTGAAAAATGTCAGATTCTAGGTTCTTCAAAGTCGCCACCTTTTGCTTTGATTACTGCTTTGCACACTCTTGGCATTCTCTTGATGAGCTTCAAGAGGTAGTCACCTGAAATGGTCTTCCAACAGTCTTGAAGTAGTTCCCCGAGAGATGCTTGGCACTTGTTGGCCCTTTTGCCTTCACTCTGCGGTCCAGCTCACCCCTAAACCATCTCGATTGGGTTCAGGTCCGGTGACTGTGGAGGCCAGATCATCTGGTGCAGCAATCACTCTCCTTCTTGGTCAAATAGCCCTTGATGCCTTCAGTGTGACTCTACAATTTTCATAGTCATGAAAATAAAGAAAACTCTCTGAATGAGACGGTGTGTCCAAACTTTGGGTCTGTACTGTATATGAAATATTATCAATAATTCGCAGTATTATGATTACAAATCAGACCAACAAGCAACAACCAATCGGCTTTCTGGTATTGATGTAAATTTCTCTTGAATTGTACCACAGATATAAAAAATATTTGACCTATGGGGAAGTACAAGTTTCTGTTGACCAAATAAAATAGGTAATCTTTGAAGTCACTGTTAGCATAGCAGCATTTGGTCTAATAAAATCTTGGGCATTTGGAAACTTGCGAACAAATAAAAAAAAATTTGAGATTTATTTGAGACAAATAAACTGAGATTTACAGTAGTGCCATACAGTGGATCTGGCAATGGTTTTATTTTTCTCCTTCTGTCCCATATCCAACTTCTGTTTGCATATGAATGAGGTTCAGATTGGGGGGACCAGGAATGCTAGGCAGCTTTTTTTTTAGAATCTCATTTAATTCTTTAAACACCAAAGGAAATGTAGCAGAAGCACAATAAACACCACAGTAGAAACCGTACCACTGGAACAAAGACTTAGCAGCGGATTAATAACATACATTTAAGTGCACATACAAAGTGATTTTCTTTCTTTAAACAGGCAGATTTGACACTCACGTTTAAAAGTATCTGAAAACGCGATCAGGTCACGTGGCCTCTAGTACAGTCCACATGGTTTGAACCAAAAGTTGACATGTTTGTCAGAGTTAAACTAAAAATGGCCTGTAACAGATCTGGCAGCAGGACACAGAGATGTAAAGAATGTGTGAGGGTGGGGTGCAGGCTCTTAGCATTGGGGGCTGAGCGTTAATTAAGTTTCAGGAATTTTCTCGACGAGTCAACCAAGTACATTCGTCTTGGATAGCTCTAAGCTCCAGTGATGGCAGCCTGAATGATTTTGCCTCCCATGTGCACATGACCTTGTGGTATACAGTAAAAGGGGAACTTGGCAAAAATTACAGTGTTGTGAATTTCTCCGTTTCTCTTTTTCATTGCAGGCTATGCCAGCATCCTGGCAGTGGTACTGACAAGTGCGAATACTTCACCACGGGCCAATGAGTTTGAATGTAAGCAAGATTTGTTCTGCAAATGAATGGTTTTACGATGTTAAGGCGTTTTGTTCAAATGCACAGACTTACTTTTTTTTCTTTGTCGTTTCTTTGTGCAGCAATTGAACTGTCCTGTCTGATAGAGTCGATCGCCACGACTGGTCCCAGAATTGAATGGAAGAAGATTAAGAATGGGAAAACCAGTTATGTCTATTTTAAAAACAAAGTATCAGGTGAGTCCCTGGTGTTTCAGTATAATTGTTATTGTTATGCACATGAAGTTTCAGTCCATCAAAATGTACTGAAAAATGGCTTTTGTTTTCATCAGGCGACTTGGAGAAAAGAGCACAGATTCGCGAGCCGGCAACTTTAGTCATTCTGAACGCGACAAGGCAAGACACTGCGTTGTACCGCTGTGAAGTCACAGCCCATGATGACCACAAAAACTTCGATGAGATTGTAATCGAACTCGCCATCCGAGGTGACGCACTTCACCATCATTCACACACCAACTAGACCAGTGTGTTAAAGGGCGGTTCAGTGCAAATTCACAGAATCCACTGAAATTATCCACTGAAGCACTTTTTGAAAAGGGATACATTTTTAGGGCCTTCAGGAGAAAGTAAATGTGATGAAAAGCATTTTTTATAGTCGTGTGTTAGGGTCAGGGACAAGCATCACACTATTTCTGTGTTTTTGCTGTTTTAGAAGCCCAATTTTAGCTCTGAGTCTCTCTCCTTTTTATCTGAGGCACCAGACACTGAAACAGAGCACACAGAATAATCTCATCAGTTACAGGTGTGATTCATACCCTCGTTTCAACCGACTCGCGAACCGGCGCTCATCCACGCACCCAGAGAAAATATATATTCTTATATCCCATTCCTAATATATATATATATATATATATATATATATAAAATATATAAATCCGTTCCACTCCTACGCACTCAGAGCTGCAGAGCTAATAATTCTCTCCCTCTTGTCATATCAAAGAGCCACACAGTAACTGTTATTAAATGTAATATGTAATATTTAAATTTGTTTACATTATTTATGTAATTTATCGTAGTGCATTTTATAGCAAGGCCTCATGTCAGCCCTCGAAAAGTCAGCCCTCCTAGCATTTAATGGGACGATGTTTGCTTTCTCAGAAAAGATGTTGTTAGCATTCGTTGAGCTTTGCTGCTGTAAGTTGAGCTCGGGTACACTACCCTTCCAGCCGTTGCTGCACATTTGAGGATGCTTTCTGGCCTGCCTCAGGCTCGGGCGTGTCCATGGCTAAATAGGGGAAATTCTGAAAGTGCATCTGAGTTTAATCAGACTTCTAAAAGGGGAAAGCGCTCAACGCATGGCCTTAATGCTGATAGATCAGACTTCTCACACTCTTCATTTAATTTAAGGTTGCAGATTGTGAGCCTGACTTGGTTATTTGCTTCCTGTTTTGCAGTAAAGCCAGTGGCTCCTCGTTGCTCGGTGCCTGCATCTGTGCCGGTTGGGAAATCAGCCGAGCTGACGTGTGTGGAGGACGAGGGCTTCCCCAAGTCCCAATACCAGTGGTTTCGCAACAAAGAGGAGATTCCCATGGACCCCAAGAGCAGCCCTAAGTTCTTCAACTCATCCTATGTGCTGAACAGCGAAACCGGCATGCTGGTGAGCACTGGGAGGAATGGGAGAAGGGATATTTTGAGGAGCCAGTTGATGTGTGATGGCTTCAGCCATGAAGGGAATCTGCTTTAGTCACTTGCACTTTCCGCAGTGCCACACTCTGCCATTCACACTTGGTGGCCCAACCCGGTCACTCAACCTTCCCAGTGCCCTTTAAATCCGGTCCTGGCTGTCAAAATCCTACATTGTCCATTGGAGGACAGCGAGCGTGCTGGGCATGACTGAGGGTCGTTTTACATGTGCAGAATTTAGTCTGTTTAAATTGGTAAGGTTTTTTTTTTTAAATCTGTGCAGTTTGTTCAGGCAGGTGTCACACTCGAGTGTAGCCCAAAACAACCGGCCTGAGACCATCCTCCGATTGCACTGGGAACACTGTTCAGCCATCTGCAGTAGATGAACTAAATGTGTGCACTGCATTATGGGTTGTAGATGACAGCTCTTGACATGAGAGCTGCTAATCTGACATATGATATGAGCCAGACTGAGCTGGAGTGCTGTAGATGTGCAATATGTTTTGAAAACCTTAGTGAAATAACACAAAGGGGCTGGATACAATTTACAAAATATCTGCTTTTAATTTGTTTATTTGTATTGCTTAATTTATTGCCAGCTCATTGTTCTGTGTGCTTAGTTGTGCTTGCCAAAGATTTTCATAGATTTGCATAGCTTTTGTCCAGTTTGAAAGAGGTACCATTCCAGCACACACACACACACACACACACACACACACATATATATATATAGAGAGAGAGATAGATATATGGGGTACACAAATTTCAGTACATACCTCAGTTTTGGAGTTTCGACTCTGGTGGGATTATTGAGGTTTGACTGTATTATATATTATAGAGTACTTAAGAATGCGGCTGAAATTACAATATTCCGTTTTTGAATATTACTATTTTTATATTGGTCAGAATATGTGAGCCCTTTATACCCCATTAATAGCCAGGTAATGAAAGATGTGTTATTTATCATCCTGCAGAAATTCAGTTCCGTGAAGAAAGAGGATGCCGGGCAGTACTATTGCAGAGCGCGGAATGAGGCAGGAGTCGCAGAGTGCAACCCGCAGGCGATGGAAGTCTGTAAGTCATCGTCTCACCAGACTTCTGCCTTATTCTCATGTCATAACTGAATCACAGTTGGTGTAAATGATGGTGTACATTTTCCGCTTAACTGCCGCATACCCACATGCTGATTGTCTTGTTATTTCCAGATGACCTGAACGTTGTTGGCATCGTTCTGGGTGTACTGGTGGTTGTGGTGGTGCTGTTGTGCATAGTAGTGGGCATCTGCTGCGCATACAGGAGGGGTCTCTTTGCCACCGAGAAGCAAACGGGAAGCAAGTAAGTAACAAAGGAAGAGAGTCTTTCCTGCTGATTTCATCCTGAGTCACAGACAAATCCCACAGCTGTTTATTGCTCTTTGACTCCGTTTAATAAATCAGGTCTGATTTTGTCCTGTTTCCGAAAGCATTTACACACTCAGCTGTTTTACAAGGAGAGAGCAGGACAGGATGAGAATCAAAAACATATCAGTGTGATAAGTAAATTAACTCATCTACGTATCCAAGATGTGGCAGATTTGGCTCTTATCCTGCATTACAGCAATGAGGTAGTACAACTACGAAGCTGCTGGAAGTCAGTTTTAATAAGAGCTGGCAAATTCGGATTGTTGTAGGTGTTTTTTTTTTTTTTCGAAATAAAAGAAACATCGTCCTCTCTGTTCCTATCAAGTTTTTTGGTAGCATCCAAATACTTAGCATACTCATTTGCATGTTCATTTCTGCTCACAGCTGCCATGCAGCTGCTGTGTCAGTGATGTTCACTCTTCAGTCACGAGTTTTTCCCAAAACAGAACAGCGTCAGTGTTTTCACGATTCTATTTCCATACATCAGATCTGCCAAACAGCAGATGTAGAGCAAGCATTGATTTTGTCTTTCTGACATTACTATGTATAGTGATGCAGTGTATAGCATCTATACCCAAGCATTTCCTTTCAGAATTTTTATTTTCAGTGCGAAAACATCTCGTGATCAGGTGGATGGTTTTATATATGATCTTTAGCTGTAACAAGAGACATCATGGAAACCATCAGTAAACTAAAAATAGGAATGTAAGCTGAGTGGCACAAGGCAAAAAAATAAAACATGCTGCATGAGCACAACATTATAGATGTGCTTTGTTGCTTCCTTGGGGAATAAAACCGTTAGATACTTACGAGACATTAACAAGCTGAGGGCAAGACAGGAGATTGATGTCGGTGCATATATGAATTTGTACCTCTACAGGTTTCAAAAACAACAGGTTTTTGAAACAACTACATTTTTTTTTTGTCGGAAAACTATTTACCAAGTCAATTTTAATCACATTATTTACATAAAAAAAATATATTTTTTAGGTTGTATACAATGTTTTTTTTTTTTGTTTTTTTAATGAGTATAGTGATTTTAGTTTCCGCTCCATGCTTTTAGAAATATTTGGAATCTAAAGACATAGAGATGTAGAACTTCGGATCACATGTAATGCTCGGCAAAAGTCTGTAAAGCTGAATAGAGACTGTTGTGTAAAAGAAGAATAATACTTTTCAAAATGATAAAAAAGACTGGAACATTTCTTACAAGCCATCAGTCATTACTACGTTCCACACTGAACCCTATGACACACAGTTTGCGAAAATACACATGGAATCCAGCTGTCAGTGGTAGATTGTTTTAATAGGTGTTAGACACAGAAGTGTACCATGGAGTACTGTGGGGCCGTCATTCCCTCCTTAACTCTTTTCAGCACATCATGTGGGCTGAACATCCACAGAAACTCAGAAACTCCACCCACAGAAACCTATACACTCGTTGATAGGAGAAGTGTATACAGAAAAAAAAAACCCTGTCTACAACTACAACTCGTTTTGTTTGTTTTGTTTTTTTTTGGTCTAGTTACAAAGCACCAGGAAAGCCCGATGGAGTCGATTACATCCGAACAGATGACGAGGTGAACCTGATTCATTATTTCCGAACACATTACAATGTGGGATCCCTCTCGCACCATTTGCTCACTGTGACCTCCTCTGTTTCAGGGCGATTTCAAACACAAATCTTCGTTTGTCATCTAAAGCCGAGGGCGAGACGAGGAGACACCCCGAAACACATTGGATTCATTAGCTCAGAACCTCGCAGATAATGAGGGACAACCACACACAAACACACAGAGGAAAAAGACTCTTGGCCGTACCAGGACGTGGTTCGCGGATCACGTAGATCTCAGAACATTTCACTGCAACACAATTCGTATTTGCCAAAGCGGGCAAAAGTCTCGTTTCCGCCTAGAAGCATTAATCTCCATAAGACCACTGATTTTTTTTTTTCCCCCACTTTAAACCAACTGACCCATTTCTCCACTCTGCTTTCTTTTTAGTCACAGCTTCATAACCGTTTTGCTTTAAATCGCTTGTATAACTTTTGTTTTGTACCGGCTAATTGTGTCAGAATATTATTTTTTTTTGATAGAATATATTTTGAAATGCTTTAGAGGTTTACTTAAAAAAAAAAAGTGTAAATTACTAACATGGAAGCCAGTATATTTTTTATAGACCAATTTGGTTTGAACGAAGATAATCATTTTTGAACAGTTTGCAGTTTTCCGTCAATAAATCATCTCTAAATTTCTAATTACAATCTCATTTTGAGTTTGAAATCAGAACCGGATTTAGAGGGGGAGGCGGGGGGCTGGGATGAGCACATTTTTTTTGTAAGATCCCATTACAAAATTCATTAATTAAATTAATTACAGATTACATTAATTAAATACATATTGCATTAATTAAAGCACATGCCAAATGGAAATGCCCCAGGGGAAAAAACTCAACCTGCTGCCTTGATTCATACAGCTGGGATGAAGTTCTGAAATATCGAACAGCCTTAGATTACGATACCCTTGTGTTGCTATATATATATATATAAAAGACGGTCAACCATTTTTAGAGCACACCCTAATCCAGAGTTAATCCGGCACATTTAAAAAAATTTGTGTCATATAGGATAATAACATTTTCAAAGGTCTTACCTACTTAATTTACTGTTACAGGCTTAATAGTTTTTTTTATAGGGTTCCATGTTGGTTTTTGTAGATAGTCTTAGAGAGCAACCTTTTTTTTTTTTTTTTTGTAAGCCAGGAAAAACACTGTAAACAGCCCGAGCTGCGTATCCTTGAGTTTAAGTGTCCTTGCTGATCATGTATATAGTGTCCAGGTAGTATTCTTATTTTCATTTTTGGTCTTTTACATTTTGAGAAGTAGTTTCAATATTTTTTTAATAAAACAGGGTTTTTGTGTTTGGCTAACAATGGTTTTATGCTGACTCATTTTGTACCTAAAAAAAAAACCCCTACAATTCTAGATTAAACGAGGCAAATATGACACTCTTTTCACAATTTCAGGTGAAGTAATCATGTGAGAGAGAGGATCTGCCTTTACGGGCCGCATTTGATTCCAGTATGAGAATGACCCATAATTCACACAAAAAATGTCAGGTTTATATCCTAAGTACAATCGCAGCGAATACAGCCAGATGTGGTTCATTAATACCGGAAACCATTTTGTATTTTAGTTTCGTTTCGTTTTTCTTGGTGTATTTGAGTTGATTACTTGCTCTGAGAAACGTTCTAATCATTCCTCTTGAGTGCCTTGCAGTGTGGACGTAGAATAAAAATAATGTTTATTGTGTTCTATATAAATAGTGACTTGTTATATACTGTGACATCTACTTGGACACATCACTGTTCAAACTGACTGATTTTCTAATCAATTTTATAACATTTGTATAAATCACTCCAGGTGTTTGAGAGGAATGATAGGTTGTTCTGATATACAGCACATATCCAATTTTTTATTTGTAAATAGAATTGAATTTTGTTGTGTGCTGATTTAATGACAACCTTTTTTTTTTGTCAGTGAAGTTGAAAAAAGCTTGGATATTGTATTAGAGCCGAAATATAGAGTGAATTGGTGTACCAAGAAGACACTATTATTTCCACAAGCATTTGGTAAAGGCAGTTTAAAAAACGTGTATTACATTCGAAAGGTGTTTAACGCAGTGTTGAGCTGATAACAGGAAGTGCGCGAGGTGAGGTTATGTTTATACGGTGTACAAAGCTTAACCACGTACTAACCGAATAAGGACATTTCCTTCACTCTTTGTAATTTTCTGCTCCAAGTTTTCAACAGAGGAGATTGAAGTGTCTGTTGAAGTTGGATTTCCATATTGTGCCCTTTTCAGTGCTGAAACAAAATGTTCATCTCGCATTGATTTTCGGTTGATACGACTCCTGTGTGAATTTTTGAATTGTAGCTTACGTTTGTAATGAATAAAACTGACTTCTTTCAATTTGTTGTTGTTCTTATTTTCTCGTGGACTCAATTACAAAAAGCCTACAGCATGGTTAATAACATCGATTTACATTTATGTCGATGTTTTTGTACTAGGAATGTGCATGTCCGTACCTGAGGCTGATGCGATTCACACCTCAGACACACATTAAAGAAACATGTGAAGCAGCTACCGATGCGATGGGAATCGATTTACCCCTATTATGATGCAATCCGATCTAGATTTGATTCAACACAATTTGATTAAATGCAACGGAAAAAAATATGATGCTATGCAATTCAATATGGTACAAATAGTTTCATTTTATTTCTTTGGTTCATAATTTACTTAAGTGTCTTCTGATTTCTAATTTATTTATTCTAACAAAAGAATAAATAAAGCCAGATGTTCTTTTTCCACTCTGTCTCCAGGAAGATGCAGCTCTACCTCTGCCATGTTAATCTTTGTTCTTTGTGACTCTCAGGACACGCCTCGGTCTCCGTAGTGTTGTGATACGTCATATTCACATGAAAGAGAATAAGAAACTACATACAGTATAAAAAATCGGGTCAATTTCGAAATATTAAAAGTATAGCGCATCTTCAAATTACTTTCTTTCAGCTTCTCCCGTTAGGGGTTGCCTCAGCGGACCATCCGCATGTTTGATTTGGCAAGTTTTACGTTAGATGCTCTTCCTAATGCAACCCTCCCCAATTTATCCAGGCTTGGGAGCGGTACTAAGGCTTGTGCATCCCTAATGGCTGGGGTTGGTTCCCTGACCGGGGATCGAACCTGGACCACAGTGGTCCACTAGACCACCAGGGAACTTTCTTTGAAAAATTATATAAAAATAAATCTTTGCATCACATTTTAAATGCTAACTTGAAGCCAATGCACACTTTTTTAAATTGATGCATCACATTGTTTATTTTTTATGCCGATGCCACTGTGTGAATCCTACCACCCCTGTAATGTACAAACAAAGTGCGTATTTCAGCATCTGGTGTTCTGAACTTTTCATGCACAGCACTTGATCTGAATGTTGAGAAAAGACAACAAGCATCCCCTGAGTAAGACTTCTGCTGTCAGAGATTCTTTGTTGTCAGAGGAAAGTATCCACGACGGTACAGAAAGACAAAAACACAAGAACTTTTTAGGACCATGGTGAGCAAAAAAGCATCTCAAAGCAACACAGTTTAATAAACCACAGAACACCAAATCATTTAAAATTGAAGATGTTTCCAGTCTTAAAAAATATTTTTGGTTTATATTTTGTCAAATAGAACCAAATAAATCAAAATTAAACCTTCCCACACACATCTCTGTTTTAGATCCACTGTCCGCTATACAGGAATATTATGATTGGTGTTGCTGAAATTGAGGAAATTCCGCTTGTGTGTTTCAGAACTTTTGGAGACATAGTCCTTGGGGTCATTTTTTATGGAGAACTTCCGGTTTAGGCCACAACTAGATTAGGTTTAACTTCAGGAAATATATAAAAAAATTCAGGCGCGCTTACCGCCGAGTTCAGGGGTCGATCCTCGGTCAGGGAACTCCAGCCATTAGGGTTGCACAAGCCAGTACACTCTTAGTGCCGTTCCCAAGCCTGGATAAATGGCGAGGGTTGCGTTAGGAAGGGCATCCAGAGTAAAAACGTGCTAAATCAAACATGCAGATCATGAATACCCCTAATGGGAGAAGCTGAAGGAAAGTTTTAGTTTATTCATCTAATCAAGAATTTCCTTATGTTAATCTCAAAGTTTGATCTACATCAAAATAAATGTACAGACCTGGGCATAAATATGGGCCATGGCCATAATGGCACAGTATTAAGTTTGAATAATCTTAACAATTTTTATGTAATTGGTCACAAAAAAATGTACAGTATATATTGTACTTATATTTAAAGTTGAAATAATGATTGATTTAATCATATATAAATCTATCAATAAATCTCGGTATTCTGGAGAAAACCCCTCTGTCCACAAGTTTATCCGTGAAGTTTTAAAGTGTAAAAAAAATCAACGGCAAACACTTTCTCATGCTAATTTCATTATTGGACAGTAATGAAATATTTGTAATTCGTTACTGTACTTAAGCAGCTTGTTCCCGTATCTGTACATTACTTAAGCAATTCCATATTGTGTGATTTTTTTTAAGTAGTTAAAAACAAGGTTTTGGGCTCATGATCATTTTAATAGATATCAATCAGTGTTTGATTCATTATTATCATTCTATTATTAGACTGGTGTCCTAAAAGTAACATTGGAGTCTTTTCACTTATTAAGAAGGAGTCTTGGGGCAAAAATTATTATAGGACACTTTTTGGACATAATAAATCTTAGTACTTTGGATACTTAAGTTCATTTGAAGGCAAATACTTTTGTATTTTTATTTGAGTGAAGATTTAAATGGAGAACTTTTACTTTGACTAAAATTGTACCTACTTTAACTCAAGTACATGGTTTATGTACTTCATTCACCACTGGATAATTTACATGTTGTGTTAAATTCTTGTTTATTTCCTGGCCAATGATTTATTGTTCAGACCATTCATAGTTCATGTATTTCACCATACTGGGTTTGGCCCATTTGTTTGCTCAGGAATGTAATGAATTTGACCACTGACCATTGGTCACTGAAAGGAAGAGTGTAATGGACTGTTATAAAAGCCTACACGCTGAGTCTATATCAGTCTTGATGCTGCCTTGCCTTTTTCTTGCCGACAAATGTTAGCTCAAGTGTAGCTCCAGGGCCTTATTTGACCACAGGAATGCTGCATTGATTCCATCACACGGTCAAACTGCAAGCACGCAACAGCACCTGCGTCACTACAAAACACAATTGTTCAAATGTGGATGGATGTGACTCATGAGGAAACTGCTACAGAAAGAAAGAGAATTATGTACAAACACTTCCAAAAAAAAAAGGGTCTGTCCAGGTGTTATGAGGCATCAGTTTTACCCTCCTTTAATAATAATGTCAGGGGAATCAGCACAACATTTAGAAGCAGTCTACATGGTCAGAAGGGGATGAGTCACTAATTGAGGCCTTGCAGCTGCCTCATGGTCGACTCAGCTGGACGCTGCTGTCTCGTTTATAGAGTCTCTCTAGTTCTTTATCAACATCTTCAAGCTGGACTCCAGGTCAGATCCCAGTTGCCTGTCTTTCCCTTTCAGTGGCGCAGATCTATGTGCCAGACAAACCCAAACCGCCAACATCCAACAGCAGCAGCCAGCTGGATTTGCTCTCTCTGGGTAATTTCATTAGCTTGCTATCTCCAGAGAAAGAGAGCAGCACGTGCAAGAGCTTTGAAGGAACCTCTGAGGTTATTAACCTCTGCCTTTTTGACCTCCCATGTGCCAAAGCATTGGGTTACTTTTTAAACAACAATGGCTGGTGACCATAGATTACTGATTGCTATTAACTAGTGAATTTTATTTCACTTTTCCTCGCTTGTAAGGCTCTGACAGACGAAGAAATATCATCAACCTGGGTTGCAGAGGTTTAATAGCAAAAAAAGGATCTAAAAAAACAGCCTAAACTTTTTTGTTTATTGTAAAAGGGAATTTTATATATATATATATATATAAAATGAATTTACTGTTGCCATGACTGAAATCGAGTGAACTTAAAAGGTATAAATGCCTCCAAAGCAAGGCAACTACAGCAATAAATGTCTATAAAGTCCAATTTAGTGTCCCTCATATCTATTCTGTTTATTCTCTAAAGTTTAAGAGCAAACAGCACACCCTGGTGGTGATAAACACACACACAGTCAACTAGAGCAGGGGTCTACAACGTTTTTAAGGTCATGGACACCTTATGCGATAGAGACATGGAAAGGATTCACAGCGCTTCACTCTGTCCACATTTTATGTTACAGCATTATTCCAAAATAGAAACTTTTTTGCATATTTTTACTAAATCTGTTCCTACATTTACAAAGAATATGTTGAATCCATTAACCACATCTTCCTTGTTATTCATTTTATTATTATTGTCAATATAATACTTTGGGTAACTTGTATCAATATTTGTAGTTCCATTTCTAATAATTTTATAAACAATATTTTAAAAACCTTTCATATTGTATTCATATTTGATCATAATATTCCTTTTTACATATTCTTATAATAATAATTATTCTGTTTTTATACTTTTAACATTTAGTTTCTGCTTCTGGGGTACGAGACTTAATAAGTTGTTTGTAAAGGGTTTTTTTCCTTTTTGGAGGCATTTAATAGTCCATGGATTAATAAGGGTTTATTCAATTGCTTTTGTTAATCATTGTATTGTTTAACAGGACAGTTTTAATCATACAGTGATGTAAAAATCTTTAGGAATCCATTATATTCTTTTTTATCATCATCATCGTCAGTATATCATCTTCATCATATATAATTTAGTTTGCTTAATTTGTTCTTAAATGCATTTCTTTCAGTTCTTACTGTTTTATATATATAAAAAAAACTCTTTTCCCTAAGGTTACGTTGAAAACAGGCAAATTGTCACTATCACTATACACATATATATATATATACACACACAGAGACACTTCTGCCCCTCTTGTAAATAAATCTTGTCTTTTTTTTATAATGTTTAATGTTTAATATTGCTGTAGTTTGCTGGAGTCTCACTTTAAAATTTCATTGTGCAAATTGTCTTTGACATCTGTACATATGACAAATAAAACTTAAAACTTGAAACTCATTGTAGCGCTATGACATGTGGTTCTACTTGGCCAGGTGATTGTTGGATGAAGGCCTGTGCTATACATTATATTAATGAAATCTTCTATCATTTTATGCTTGTTTGAATTCAATAATTCTATATGGAAATCTCCACATACTGTATAAACATAATCTTTTGTGATGTTTTTGAAAAATTAGAATTTCTTTCTGTTCATTCAGATACACATCCGTGTCTTTCATTCGTCTTCCCTGTTTCAACAGCTTTCTGTTAGTAAAGCGAATGATTATGGCTGGTTTATCTGTTTCATATCTCTGTAGGACAGGATGACCGGCCTCAATGTTTCTTCTGTCCAACTCAATCCCCTTTGAATGAAAGAATGCCGTTACCTGTTGCTCCTTGATGAGGCGTCCTGCTCACTCATCTTCACTTCATTCAGCATTGTTACTGCTTGGGCATATGAACTGCGTTTTATCTCCAAACCAGAGATTATGAAATGAATCGTTCTGGTATATTGATCCTGGTCGGCCACACAGTTTTTCAGCTGGAAAATCCGCTTGTCCTTCTCTGTATTTTGTAGCCTCAGGGCTTTAACTTTCTTCAACAAGCTCTCAATGGTCTTTTGCTGTTGTCTAAGAACAGAAACCCCCTCTGATAGCATATCAAGCGATTGTTTAAAATCATCATCCTCCTCGGCCTGTGTTTAAAACCTTTTGGGGGCATAGCATCTCGTTTTCTTAACAACACAGTTTCGGGAAAAACCACATATGACTGAAAAAGTCACGTGTCACAAATCATTTGTTCATATAGTGTATACGTGCCTTTCCAGATTTGATTCACTTTTTCCACTCTTCTGTGAAGGCTTTCCACTGGATTTTTGGGGTGTAGCTGTGGTGATTAGAGCTTGTTACTGAGGCCAGACACTGATATCAGGTGCCATCTGCATTGCACTATATCTAATCTAGATAGCTGTTTGCTTTGAACATTGTGAACCAACTGTGACACACATATGGGTGTGATAGTCAGGTGACCACACACTTTTAAACATTTAGTGTAATTATATGCAGTGAAATGAGGTTTTTTAGATTTAGTTTTTGCCAGCATTTAGGAGTACCTTTAACTCACTAGCCACAGCACACATATGTTAATCCTTATAGAACAATATACACTGAGACTGAAGTAAACATTCAGGAGACAAAAATTCAACAATTGCATAATGTTAGAATAAAAAGTTGGAATAGAAGCTAGATAGAAACAGATCGAAGATATAATACAGATCGATGTGCTTTCTATTTCTTTTGTAAAAATAGTGTTATGGTACAGACAAAGATTGGAGAATTTTTAGAAATCGATGCAAAAAGTAAGAATAATTGATGAATAGAAATAAATAGAAAATAGAATACAGATTTATGTATTTTCTTTATTTAATACAAAATACAGTGTATTTAGATTTTTTTTTTAATACAGGCAAGACAGGGGGTAACTACTACTAGGAGAAAAAGGAAAAGAAAGAAAGAATAGTTTACTTGTACTAAACCCTGGTTGTTTAGGGGTTAAGTATTTCACTGTATTTCCATCACCTTGTTATTTCATGTCTGTCCAGTAGGTGGCAGTGTTCTCACACATCAAGGCACGAAACCTCGTTCTCTGTCGCGGGAACTACTGACCACGAGCCGCTTTCCGAGTGCTCTCATTCCATAACGCTCTATTTAACATACATTCAAAGCAAATACCCTGTAATACAGAACATGCGATACACCTGGAACGGAAGAACGAGATGACTGCCACTGAAACGAGTTGCACATCGGCTTTTCGGTAAGACATTTATTTCATTTAGCATCACCCGAGCTAGCTAAGTCATTGTAGCGCAGCCGGCTGGTTGCGGCATTACTAAGGCCGAGTCCTAAACCGCTCTTTGATGGTTATGTAGGGGACTAGATAGGGCACAGAGAAGTCATTATATTATACATTATGTAGTGCGCCTAGGTAGGGAGTATAAAGTCATGTAGGATACAGCCGAATAATTTATTCGATGTGAAATTCGCTGCGTATCATTTGTGTTATTTAATAATAATATTATTAATAATAATAATAATAATAAAAAGAAAATAATAAATAATTTTAAACATATTTTTCTTTCTAATGTAAGTCTCTCTGGCTGGTTTTATATTTGATAAATATGATAAATATTACACATCTTGATACCAGTAAGCGAATTAGCCCATACATCTGGATATTATATGGTCCAGATGTGCATAATTATTATATCTATATATTTGTGAATGCGTGTGTGTGTGTGTGATAGGAATAATATAATATATGGAATAATATAATATATATGTATTCCTTTAAGGAGCACACAGGTGTAATAAAGTGGATCTGAGCTTATACACTGTATACTGGTCTGTATATGACATAAACTTTAATAACCTCTGAGCTGATTTACGAGGGGGAAAAGTGTCTCCTACCCTCAGGAGTGTAAAACTGCCCCAGCTGTGTTACTCTAACTGTAGCTATGAGCAGTGTAAATGCAGCAGTACCCAGTCCAGGGTGTGTACACACAACACAAGTTAGTGGAGACTCCAGTGCCAAGACCACCTCATCTCCAACAAAAAAAGGATTCTGTTGGCTTAGACACAGATAGTGATATCATTTACAGTAACAACATTAAAAATAATAATAGTAAAAATTATTAAAAAATAATAATAATAAAGAGTATTAATACTACTACCACCACTAATAATAATAATAATAATAATACTGATTAAAAAATTATAATGGCATTACTATTAATAATAATAATAAACAGGAGAAGAAAACTTAAAATCAATAATAAGAATAAAAATGATAATGTCATTACTACCAATACTACTATTACTATTACCATCGCTACTAATAATAAAAAGATATTTTTGTATGATTGTTTGTTTGTTTACACTGCATTGTCTGTGTTTATGGACCATGTGTGTCCTTCATAAAGTAAAAAAAAAAAATTATAATTCTACTAGCACTACTACTTCTAATAATAAAAATGATAATGGCATTACTATTACTGCTCCTGTTGGTTATACTGATAATAATAATAATAATATTAATAATAATAATAATAATACAAATAATAATTATATCAATACTACTAGGATTATTACTAATAAAAGTGATAATGGCATTACTACTGCTACTACTAATAATAACAACAACGATGTTACTAATACTATTTAACTATGTTACATAAATAGTTTATTATTTTATAGGAAATAAAACTAATATAAATATTACTTTGTTATCCAAACATTTTTTTAAATTTAATTTGTCGAAAGTTTTTTATTTTTAAATATGAAACATTTTTCTGTTGTTATTTAATATTTGGACAACATTTACAGTACAGGGTGGCTTTTGTGGGGTTTTTGGTTGCTGTGAAACATGTCTTAAATGATATCTGCACTGAAACTTCAATTGACATAAAAATAAATCTTAAATCATTACATTCAAATTGTGGATACGTGCAGAAACCCTGCGATGTTACAGTAGATTGCATAAAAAGCCTAAAAATTATGTAAATCAAACATAATATTGAAATATGAAACTGTTTTGTGTATAAAGACAGAGCAGGATAAGCAGTGTGATGAGAGATCTAATGCAGGATATAGCCAAAGCCAGAAAAAAGCTGTAAAAGCTGTGATTGTTTTTATATTTTATTCTGCTTCAGTCAGTCAGAATCAGAATATATATTTCTACTGTGGTGAAATTGATTAAAATATACATGTTGTGTTGTTATACCAAGCTCTCGCAGATCTGACATCTCCGTGTGTATTTTGTGTGTGTGTCTGGTTTTCTATTGTTTTTTCTCTGTTACTGATTGGTCAGGAAGCAGTGTGAGAGCCTGATGTTGATGTAACTGGCTCTGTGTGGAAAACGACCGCCACCGTGGAAGAAACCAGCAGCACATGGCACCAGGCCTACACAAACTCGGGCTTCAGCCCAGCTCCATCATCACCCGAACACTTGTGCAGGGCCTGCGGAGGCCAGGTCGACTCGGCAAGCAGGGTGAACCAGACACACATGCATATACACACACACACACACACACACACACACACACACACACACACACACACACACACACGTTATGTTAGCTTGGTGTAGCTGAGATTTCAACTTTCGATCATTGAAGCCAAAGTCCATTGTCTTAACCACTGAGCTACCAGTAACTCTGTCATGTGGGCCACATCGCACCACCCTACCATCGATTATCTACTTATTATCTATACACCACCCTATTGTTGAAATTATTTATTTACAATTTCCTTTTCTTGGGTATTCCTCAAGTAAAAAGAATGGCAACGTGCTGACTTTAAGATGCACAACAGTAACAGTGCAGCGTGGCTTGTATGGAAAGTGGAGCTCAATTGTTAAGTCTTTGAGTTACTGATCAAAAGGTTAAGGGTTTAAGTCACAGCGTTTCCAAGCTACCACTGTTGGGCCGTTGAGCACAGACATTAACCTTCTCTTTCTTTAACACGGCAGTGCTTTAGGGGGGCTGTATCATGGCTCCCTCTGCTCTCTGACCCCATCTTACTAACAAGCTGGGATATGTGAGGCAAGAATTTCACTGTATTGTAATTTGTGACAAGTAAAAGCCTTACTTCGTTTCTTGTTCTATTATTGATGTTTGAATCTGTTTTATACTTTTAGGGTTAGGGATGTAATTAACCGGTGAAAAACAAGAGGCTAGTATTTCTTTAGAGAGCTTTTGTGGCAATACTCTTGCAAATATTATGAATAATTACATCGGGAATTGCAGCGAGAAGTGTGTAATAATTGTGACAACAGGTCTCAGATGAGTCCGGAAAGTAAAGTGCTGCATTGCAGGTAGCGGAAAAGGCCGTCGAATATCATCCGATCCGATTATGGTAATAATCGGCTCAGCATATCGGCAGGCTTCAACTGATCACTGATTTTATGGTTCTTCTGATACAGAATGTGTGTGTAGACTGCAAGAAGCACTTCTGCAGCCGCTGTTGGGTGGAGCCCGAGCTCAGGCCGGCGCTGTGCCAGACGTGTCGGCGCTTCCTCGGCACTCGGTTCGAGCGGAGCCAGCTGATGGGGCTGAAAGTGAAGGAGCTGCGAGACTACCTGCACCTGCATGACATTCCGACTCACATGTGCCGCGAGAAGGAAGAGTTGGTGGAGCTCGTGCTGGACCAAAACACGCCCAGCAGCAGCAGCAACAGTCGGAGCAGCAGCAGCAGCAGTAACGGTTGCAGCAACTCAGCGCCTCCACCAGCTGCTTCAGATGTCCCACAGTCCCACACACCTTTATCCCAGGCAGCCGAGGAGCCAGGTTCTCTTACAGAGGAGGACGAAGAGGAAGAAGAGGAGGAGGAGGGAGAAGATGAGGATGAAGATGACGACGATGACGACGACGATGAGGTGAAAGCGTTCGCCGAACACCAAGCTGCTTTTATTGTCTTATTAAGTATCAAACGTTTTACAGTTGTTTATAAAGTAGGTGTAAGATAACAGGACGTAGCAAATGTAGCTTTACGGATAAAGGGATACAATTGTATGAAGAACGATAAATAAAATCAGCTGAACGTAATAAACATCAAGCGTTTGTGTGTGTTAGTCAACAGACAGCAGGGAGACGTTGGTGCACAGTCGCAGGGCATCTCTGTCCGACCTGAGAAGCGTGGAGGACGTCGAGGGTCTTACAGTGCGCCAGCTAAAGGAAATCCTGGCACGCAACTTTGTGAACTTTCAAGGCTGCTGTGAGAAGTGGGAGCTGATGGAAAGAGTTACACGTCTCTTTAATGACCAGAAAGATCTCCACAACCTGGGTAAGTCACTCCACATCAACATGATATCATATCTCTCACACACTGCAGCTTTAGCTTTGGTTTGTATCTCTCTTTGTCCATCTATATTCTTTTTTTGTCATTGTTTTATAGATTTACAGATTCAACTAGAATGATTCAGTGAGATTTTAGAATGATTTGCGAAGTAAATAATAATTATTAACCACAAAATAAAATAGATAAATAGATCCACACGTGATCTACACATAATCAAAAATGAATTAATTGACAGAAATATAATTTATTCCTATTAACCAGCCAACTGTAACTGTAATATTTCATAACACACCACAGACAAATAAATCCTAATTGCATCAGGTAAATTTTTTCACCTTAGCTATTTTCTACTGTGACCACATTTAAGATGCTCACAGGGTGACTTTAGCATACAGTATACAGTGCATAATATGAACACAAATTGACCACACCTGACTATCAGACCCATACAGTATATGGGTGTTCTGTAATCTTAGCTGCTGTGAAGTTGGAAGCACACAGCTGTAGGGGCAGGGGGCCGAATACAGCCAGACCCTCCAAACAACCCCAGACATAGTTAGAAAATGTTATTTAAATATGTTTTATCACATCTGTGTTTAATAATAAAGTTTGGCTTTTAAACTGAAATGTTAAGTTATCAATAGAGGTCGTGGAACTGATAGCTGATGGTGGGAACTGCTGCAAAAATCCATACCGATAGTTTTTCCGGCTTATGGTCCGCTGTCATTACAAGAGCGGCCTCTAGAGACGAATTACTGACACCACGTGCTGTTTGTTTTTACACGTGAGACTGCACGCTGCATGGAGAGCAGGGCTGCTGCTATCGAATATTTAAGTAATCGAGTATTCTAAAGATTATTCTATAGATTGATCAAGTAATCGGTTAAAAAGTATTTTTCTTTATTAAACAGCAATACTAAATAGAGAGAAAATGAGACCGATCTCCTTAAAATGAACAAGTCATTTGTTTTTCTTTTTAGAAAAATTTTAATTTTTAGGGCTGAGATTGCTTACAAGAATATCTGTGAAAACTAAACCCATTTAGTGCATTTTTATTGGCCATATTACATCAAAATACAAATACATTGTAGGTCAGGTAGACTAGGTAACGGGCAACTATTCGTTTAATAAGACTTATAATTCTATATAATTCTCACTCGTGTTTATTTTTTAAATCTCGCACGCATCAATTTTCAGCTAAATCCATGTATTAAGCACCAGCTTTACAAACGTGCTTCATGGACTTTTTGGACGCAAAAAAACGCAAACCGCACTGTACGCTGTTTTCTTTGTTTTAGTTCAAAATTATCCCAAACTTTCTGAAACTTTTCTTCAACTTTCTGGCATTTTCTTTGGCCTCAATCTTCTCCTTGCCCCTCGTTGTTTTTTCGCTGTTCCTCCATTATTTTCATTCTGCAGCATCTTCTGTGTTCCCTGTACAGAGCGCTCCAGAGTTTAGCGGTGGTACATCAGTAATAATGATCCGTGGGTAACAAAGTGCTCCATGATTAGTTAAATGGACTAAACGAAGCATTTAGGGAAATAATTTACCTCAATTAATTTTTGTAAATGAATTACTCGAGTTAATTGAGAAATCGTTACAGCCTAATGAAGAGCACATTATTATATTTGTTTTATAAATTATGAATTATATAATTATATTTATTAATGTATATATACATATTCATTTTCTTTACCACATTTCCATGATTCAGTACTGTATATTTTTTATATTTGTAATAAAGTTCAGAACAATTTTACATGACGTGTTATGTTTTTGCTTGTTTGGTTTTTTTTGTTCAGTATTCATTTGAAAAACTATCGGTTCATTAATCGGTTATCTGCGGGTGCGATCCAACCCAGCTATCAGTATCGGTAAATCTACCGCCAATTATCAGCACTGCCTAATTATCTGTTAGATTCACCCACCAACCATATGCATACCGACAAACAAGCATTACTATCATTATAATGCTCTTTTGATAGGCTCTGTATCTCTTGAAAAGTAATGCTTGTTTGTTTGTATGGTGCATAGCAAAATAATAATCTAATCTAGCATTAGGACGCATAATAAATACATTTCAAATCGTAGTAAAATCTCCACAGTAATACTGGTAGTCACGCCGGCCCATGTAATTTACTCTTACAGAACGGCCTGAACCCCCCCTTTAAAAAAAAAAGGAATAATTATGTGGCCCTCACAGAAAAAAAGTATGGGGAACCCTGTTTTACAGTTTCCTTATATGCTGTAGTATTACAATTTCCCTTCACTTCCAGTCATACACTGTTCAATTTCTGTGTGTTTTTGCCTTTTACTGCTTGTGGTGCATAAAAACAAAAGGAGCATGGATGTTTCTCTTAAAGGATTCTGTGTTTCCAAACTTCTACCTATTTGCTGTACTTTAACTTGTCCATTCGCACAGAGGACAAATGGACACTTTAAGCAGACGCTAAACTGAATAAATCTTTTGATTACCTTACTTGAACTGCTATATTACACCTTTACCATAAAAACATTATGAACTATATCCATGTTTGTTAGGCTGCTTTAAGAATCTCTTACTACCCAGAAAGTGTGCTAGTAGTAGTAATTTTGGTGATTGATAAACTGCTTACTTGCTTGTTGCTTGTTTATTTGCAGTTTCAAACACTAAAAACGAATCAGGCACAGGTATGTGTTACTTGTTTAACCAGCGCATAGTTACTACACCCCATGTGAAATAAAGTATATAACTAGGCGTGTATGTAGTAAAGCATGTGCGTTTCTGTGTCAGTAGCAGAACCAGCCGAGCCGAGCGGTCAGGAGGAGAACCTGTGTAAGATCTGCATGGACTCGCCCATCGACTGCGTGCTGCTGGAATGTGGCCACATGGTGACCTGTAGCAAGTGCGGCAAGCGCATGAGCGAGTGTCCCATCTGTAGACAGTACGTGGTGCGTGCCGTTCACGTCTTCAGATCCTGATGGGGGGGGCGAAGCGGAGAGCCAGAGTACCTGAAGAACACTCCTTTAATACCCACACACATTCCATCTACCGTTCCTGTATGGAGGCCCAGAGAGATGTGAGGCTCAGTCACCGTTCTTTGATCCTCCTTATTGTTTCTGATTAAACTTTTTTTGTGGGGGTTTTTTCTAGGGATGCGTATCCCTTTCCGCATTATCCTCCATGATCACAATCTGCTGTGATGTTTGACTGTGAACGAGCACGCCTGGTTTGCTAGCTAGTTATTTGGGTAACATTCAGAAACATGTATCATAAAATAACATATCATTAAATATCTGAAGTTATGAGGGACAATCAAGCTTATCTGATCTAGCAGCTGAATCTTCACTGTTGTAGTGTTTTTGTTGAGCTAGTAATCAGAGCAAACATTAATGAGCAATGATGCCTTTTTCAGCTGTACGCAATTTGTGTACCATCTACGCTGCTTTCCGGCGTGAGTGCTTTCCAGTGACTGAGTTATCGAGCGATTTGTTTTCTCATCACTGCATGTCATGCTTTTGTTCGGTTTTTTTTACACGAGTGTAATACAGGTAATGAACGTTTATACCACAGCATTGTTGAATTCTCAATTCTAATCAGTTGATTAAGAGCAGCTCTGTGCGGCACGTTACAGGTTCATATTAACACGTGTGTTTTGATACGTATGATTGACAAGTACAAGTGCTCCATGCAATCTAAATCATAATAATTGTTGCAATGTTTATTCAACATTTAGTCCATTTTTGTAAGTCACTAAAAATAAAGAGAGAGAGAGAGAGAGAGGTGCAGGTGAGGGAATAACGCTTTATTGCTGCTATATAGTAATCTATAAAGGAAACTAAACTATCTCATGGATGTTTTGCAACATTTAATGCAACTCGAAGCAGCGCATTGTTCAATTAAAAAAAATGTGATTGCTGTGGTATAAGAGGAATAAAACGCAGTGTTGATTACTGTCCTATTGCAGCATATCGGTTTGATAACTGCATGTCTTTTCATGCCATTAATGGAATACTTTGTTGAATACACTGTGGTTTAACAGCTTGAGTTATCACGATGGTGGGACTGTAGCTGCGTGAGAAAACTTTTGCGCTTCAGATGGAAAGCTGAAGTGTAGGCTGCATGCGCATGTCTATAATCAGGTGCTACTTTTACTTCTTCGCTTTTTCTCACCAGCCTTATCGCTGTAGTTCTTTTCTTGTCAGACCTCATCATATACATCATAAATAGCATGACGATCATCCTCAGGATTCCCAATGACAAAGACAAATGAAACAAAGATGAATCGAAGGATATATTTCCAGTTATATATATTACAATTAGAAAGCTGTTTGTGTCTCTACATGTTCATGAAGCAATAATGCATCAGAATTTGCATAGTCATGTTTTTACTTTACTATGGTAATTGACCATTGGTTGCTCTGGTTTCAATTTAATTATGATTGGCTTTGTTGGGTGGAGGAGGTGGGGTTTACACACACACACACAAAAAAAAAATTTATTCACGAACAAATAGTGGTGTTTGTGGTGATTTTGGGACTGCATTCACGTATGATGACTTTCGACAAGAAAATAACTCTCATAGCTCTTTTTTTTCTTTTCCTTTTTTACACTAAATCTCCACGATGCATTATTTTTTTTTAAACGAGCCACGTGCTGTTCACGGTGTGGCGAAGGTACACTTTACAACCTCATCGCCATCTTATTTCTTATGCACAGTAGACCGTTGTGCTGAGCTGGTGGTTTTTCGGACGGTTCCATGGTCTTCCTTCAGATGCGTGCAGCTGTAACACTAGCCTTGGTTTGTGTTAGTCACATGGTGCTCTTATTACTGCCCACGCGTTCATTTAGCGCTCTGCACCAGAGAGCTTTTTAACACACTCGTGGATTAATTACACCAGGGGTTCTCAAACGTCAAACCAGGGACCTTTTAGTTGTGAGAAAAGTCCACTAACTGCCTCAGTACATGTTTATAATAAAATTTGAATATTAACTTCATTATTTAGATGTGTACAAAAACATTTTAGCGATTTCTTTGGAAACATGGTGCGCTTTTTTTTTATATTATTAATTTTTTTTTTCACAAATAACAAACTGTTATTTGTTTGTATTTTAGCGTTATTTATTATCTATAGATCTAGTTGGTAAGGACTTACTAAAGTTTTAATTAAACTTGCTGTTTCAGCATGAAAACAAAGAAACGTAATCGCAAACAACCCCCAAAAAAAAAAAAAAAAAGGTTCCTGGGTCCCACTTTGAGAATCAGTGTTACACCAATGCAACATCGTCTGAGGCTCCAGTCTAATGTATTTATAGCTATAACTGTAAATAAGCTGTTTTGTTACCACTGACTTTACATTTATTCAATTGCCACACAACTTTGACCGTAGGTGTTATTAAAGGCTTCTGTTTGTTTGATTTTTTTTTTTCCCCCATATTCTGAATGTACTATAGCTTCACTTCTGGGCCAATCGTGGCACCGGTAAACAAATGTAGTAGCATATGCCATATTTAGTTCTACTGTAGGATTTAGTCAAAACCAATTTCTGTCTATTTAGAGGGAAAAGTTATTATATATAAATCATATCATTTTCACTATCCAGGGAAATTTCATTTTCAGAAATAAAGGTACCAAAATGTATGAAACCATCAAGAGAACATGTTTTGTGCCTGGAAATGCAAGTATAATATTAAAGTGCATAAATCAACCTTGAGGACCACTAATATACTTTTAAGCTTTACTTTACATTAATAAAAAAAAAAATGCAATCTAAAGGTACAAACAATACACACTTGATTATAAATGTATGATTTGACCATCAAACGTCAAAGCAGCATTTTTCACCCAGCCACACTGCACTGTATCAACAGAGGGTAAACGGCAAATTTCTCATAACTATTCATGTGTGTTTTTGTCTGTAGTATTTATCAAAATGTATAATGTGGCATATAATGATGCATCCAGATCTTTCATAAATCGCTATAAATCTGTAGTGTGTACATGAGTATCTCACATTTGAATATTACTCTGTTCTTTTTTTTCTTTTCTTGATTAGCTGTTATGTAATCGTCTCACTGAGGTTAAGCTTGTTCTGGCATGTAACAGTATCTGAACAATATTGTCCTGAAAAGATGGATTTTTATCATAATCAGATATATAAAGAAATGCCCCTTCTGATCCACTAATATCTGTTTCAGTCTTACGGAACTCTTTACATGTAAAAATTTCAAATATCATTTATTTATTTGGTTACACTGTAATGCAGGAGCAATTTGGAAATTTTTTTACAAAACTTTCTTTCGGCTTCTTTCCTCATCCGCATGTTTGATTTGGCACATGTTTTTACACTGGATGCCCTTCCTAACGCAACCCTCCCCATTTATCCGGGCTTGGGACCGGCACTAAGAGTGGCTGGGGTTGGATCCCTGACCGGGGATCGAACCCGGGCCGCAGCGGTGAGAGCGCCGCATCCTAACCACTAGACCACCAGGGAACCTTGACTTTTTTTGACATGCCTACATCTAATTGGCAGACAATCTCATTGTTGGCTTGAACTCCAAACTGACATTTTTGTAAGTTAACATAGACAGAAGTGAGTCATTCTTGATATGAGAAAGAGGAATGAATAGTGGCAGTGGGCTGGTGGGGAAAAATCTGAATCTCTTGGGATTTTCAGACACCATGATCTCATTACACAGAATGGTGCAAAAAACATCCAGCAAGAGTTTCCTAGTAGATTAAAACGCTTCGAGTAACTCAAAAAAGAGCAAAAAGGCATCATGGAAAGCATAGCAGGAGACTATATTGCTTTCTACTCCTGTTAGACAAGAATAGAAATCTGAGGTGACAGTGGATACTGATTCAGTCAAATTGAACAGATGAAGATGTAACTTTTGCTGTTGTTATCAATCCATCCTGAGGTTTGACATGTGTGTTCTTAGGTATGCTTTTTTTATTTAAGTTCTTGAAACCTTTCCGTCAGCTTAAACCAGTCTGGCTGTTTTTCTCTGCTCTGCTTCATTAAGACTATTTGTGTTAAAAATATCAGATCCTCGGTTTTTTAAATGCTTAGACCAACCTGTCTGGCAAACAACCTTCATTCCAAAGTCAATATTACCAATATCTCCATTCTGATACTTGACGTGAACAAACCTGAAGCTCTTTGCCTGCATCCGTTCACACATGCCACATGATTGGTTGAGTGAACGATTTCTTGAATGAGCAGGTGTTCCTAATGCAATTGTTAGTGCGTATACGTTTATCCATGCTGTGATTACATTCGATACGGAATGAAAGCGAGGATCATTTAGCATTGTAACGAAATCAATAGCAAGCGACGCATTATCACAGCAACACCATTAGATGAAACTGCTTTGAGGTTTGGCTGATACCTGGCTGTGAACTCAGTGCTTCCCTATATGTGAAACCATAACCCATTAATGACACTTATATTATATATTGTACTGCCATATTAGTATTTTTTTTTTTCAGGTCGGTTCTGAAGCCACATTAGAGAATGAGGCATGACTGGGCCTCGGGTCTTACACTTAAAATTGATCGATTTTCGCATTCATACATATAACGATTCGCCGGAATCTAGAGCCTTTGACGCATTAGCTATCAGTGAGTAAATGTGAGAATAAGTAGCAGTGTTTGTTACCATCACTACTGATCACTGCATATTCTTCTACTGGAAGGTCAGCTTCTGTGCGTAACCAGTGTTAGTGAAATAAACAACTGATTGAATACAATTTAAAAAGATGTGCAATGTATATGGCACTTATGTGGATAATTGTTCTTTTGACTACGTGAATTAGGTGATCGAAAAATTGTCCATGTCTATGCCGAGTTGTTCTCTCTAACTAGAAACCTAAACATTTTTGTGAATCTGAATGTGAACCAAATCGAGTGACACAAAAGTCAATCGTCTTAGAAATGCGAAGAAAAAAAACGTAACGCCGTATTTGGAAAGAATCTTTTTTTGAATGATATATCTATGTGGACGACATACTCAGAACAAAAAAGTAGCAGTGTTTTAATATCTTATCGGATGTCTATCCTGACTAATATAATCATGAAAAATGAAGAGCTCTCAACAATGATATGTGGTATGTTGATCGGTACCTAGAATTGTACTGAATATGCTTGAAAATGTTGAATTCTAAATATACATTTTATTTTCTGTGCCTGTGTGTGTGCTTGTGTGTTTAAAAAAAAAAAAAAACCTGTAAAACACTTTCAGCCGACACAAATCCGATCGTCTTGGATGTTTTCGCTTTACATTTATCATATAACTCGCATGTGAAATCGACAATGTTGTCGTGAACCGACTAAGCAGTGAGGCGAATGTGCTGAATGCTCATTTTATTCGACACACCACAAAATCTCCTGGGGTTTATAAACTATGTAAAATGCTATATTTTTAGAATTTTGTTACTATACACTGTTGTTCTTGTGCAGATATTTGGTTTGACAGTTTTGTATCAATAAATGAACGTATCCGTTCTGAATGCCAACTGTCCTCATGAGTGTCCGTCGTCTTTATCCTCATCACTCACCTTACAATTTGCAATACGATGATGATGTGTTTGTTTGTTTGTTTGTTTGTTTGTTTTCTCAAAAGGTTCACTATTTATGAAATTACAGCAAAACTTGTCAAATGTAGGCTGATTATTGAAATATTTTGACCACTGTAGAGATTTCTCAAATGTAAATAGTTTGCATGTACTTGTGTACTTTTTGTCATAGTCCCTGTCTAAAGGAACTACATGTGTTCAATAGCAAGAATGTGCCCCTAAGATGCCCTTAAGGTAGACAAAAGAAATAAAATGACGTTCTGAATGCCCTTAGATTGGAGAAACTGTGATAAAATGTAATAGTTCTAATGTGTCCTCTAGGGTGCTACTCTGTGTGAGAAAAACAAGCACTCTTTCGGTCTGTGCACAAAAATTAAATGCCCTCTAGGATGTCTTCCAGTAGAGACAATTACAAGTGCCAACCCGTTCTCAAATGCAAGAAATGCATTTCTTTTTCTTTTCTAATTTTTATGAACTGCCCTTTAGGTCTTGTGTGCAAAAAAAAAAATGAAATGCCTTCTAGGCTGCCTTTTCAGTAAGAAATGGGATAAAGTGCCCTTTAGGTCTCATGTGCAAGAAAATTAAATGTTTTTTAGGGTGCTCTTACAGTAATAAATGAGATGAAGTGCCCTTTAGGTCTCATGTGCAAAAAAATTAGATGTTTTCTAGGGTGCTCTTACAGTAATAAATGAGATGAAGTGCCCTTTAGGTTTAATGTGCAAGAAAATGAGATGAGAAAGACAAGACAGGACAAGACAGTGCCACAGTCTCAGTCACCCCCCCAAGCTGTTGTATTTCTCCTTTTTATTGGTGTGCCTGGACTTAAACACCACCCTGATTAGTCTCATAAGATACAGGTGTAGTATATGCTTATGTGCTAGAAAATGAGATTCCCCCTAAAGTGCCTTTTTTCAGTGGAGAAAATTAGATGAAATGCCCTTTAGGTCTCGTGCAAGAAAATTAGATGCCCTGTAGAGTTCCTTACCATTAAAGAAAATCTGATGAAGTGCCCTTTAGGTCTCATGTGCGAGAAAACGAGATGCCCTCTCAGCTGCCTTTCTAGTGGAGAAAATGAGATGAAGTGCCCATTAGGTCTCATCTGCAAGAACATTAGATGCCCTCTCAGGTGCCTTTCTAGTGGAGAAAATGAGATCAAGTGCCAATTGGGTCTCATGTGCAAGAAAATAAAATGCCCCCTAGGGCACCTTTCCAGTGGAGAAAATGAGATTAAGTGCCTTTTATATCTCATGTGCATTTAAATGAGATCTCCTTTAAGGTGCCTTTCCAGTGAAGAAAATTAGATGATGTGCCATTCAACTCGTATGCAAACGAATAAAATGCCTTGTATGATTCCTTTTCATGAATGAAAATGAGATAAAGTGGCATGTAACAGAAAATGACATGCGTTCTCTACCAGTGGAGAAAATGGAATGAAGTGCCCTTTAGGTCTCATGTGCAAGGAAATTAAATGCCCTCAAGTGCACCATTCCAGTGGAGAAAATGAGATGAAATGACCTTTAGGTTTCATGTGCCAGAAAACGAGATGCCCTGTAGGGTTCCTTTCCATGCATGAAAAAAGATGCCCAGTATGGTGCCTTTTCAGTGAAGAAAAAGATGAAGTGCTCCGTAGGTGCTTTTAAGTGTGAGAAAATATGCTCCAGTAGGAGGTGCACTTGTTCTCTTGTTCAACCTTGCCCCTCGGTCAGCCTGTGTCTGCCCCTGTTGTTAGGATAATCAACAGCTAATTATGTATTCACACTCAGCCATATGTTATGCCACCATGTTTCAGTCTCCTGTAATGATTTAATAAATGTAGCACAGTTTGTGTTTGAGGAAAATATATATTATACACTCGAATACAATACATGGACAGTGTTCACATTTCACCAGCAGGGGGAGTTAAAGGGGAGCAAACATCCATACTAACTAGTATACTAGAGTAGTACTTCTGTAACATACAGACATTAATACTTTCCATACTGCACAGTCTTGCAGTATGCGCTTTGGGCTGTACCAGTTATATAAGAGCCCCTGCTTTTATAATTGTACCGATTTACGATTATATTTCAGGTTTCTTTATTTTTTTCACGACCTTGTCATTTAAATTATATATCTTTAAAAATGTTTTTAAATATATTTTAAAAACGGATAGAGATCATTGTAATGGTCTTTTCAACCCTAAACCCACGTGCTAGTGTTTCTGGTAACCATAGTAACGGCGGGGCGAATGTGCTGAGATTTGATTTGGTGGGAATGCGTGCTGAAGACATTAATGGAAAAGTTTATAAATAATACATCATCTACATTCATATAAACTCCAGAGAGAGAACAGAGCTGAGAGCTGATCCAGGAGGAGATTCATCACTAACTCGGTGAGAAAACCAGCTTTGTTTGGCGAGTTCACCAGGATACAAGTGGATTATCCTGTTAGCCACTGAGTAAATTCTCAAAGTTTTCTGGATTTTTTTCTGGATTTTTTTTTTTAGTTCTCTGTGTTCTTTGAGTTTTTGGTGTTTTCCGGATTTGTTTTTTGTTCTCTGGGTTTTCTGGGTTCTACGTTTTGTTTGTTTGTTTTCTGGGTTCTCTGGTGGCTTTGGGTTCTTTATGTTCTTTTTACTTCTCTGGATTCTCTATTCTATAGTTCTTTGAATTCATTGAGTTTTCGGGGTTTTCTGAGTTTTCAAAGTTTTTCTCTGGGTTCTCAGCATTTTCTAGATTCTTTTTCCTATTTTGGGTTATCTGAGTTCTCTGTGGTTTTGATGGTTTTTTTTTCAGTTTTAGTTCTCTAGGTTTTCTGGGTTCTAAGTTTTTTTGTTTGTTTGTTTCCTAGGTTTTCTCTGGATTTTTTATTTATTTTTTTAATTCTTTGGGCATCTGGGTTCTTTGGGTTTTCTGGTTTCTCTGGGCTCTCTAAAATCTCTGGGTTTTTTGGATATTTTGGGTTCTCTGTGTTTCCTTGTTTCTCTGGGTTCTCTAAGTTTCCTGAGTTCTCTGTTTTTTTTTTTTTTTCTCTGGGATCTTTGGGTTTCTGCATTTTTTAGTTCTCTAGGTTCTCTGCTTTCTCTGGGTCTTTTGGGTTCTTTTCTGGGTTCTCTGGTGTGGCTCAAGTTGATGATCACAGTGGATCTTTACAGTGAAAGTCAGTTCCTCTTATAGAAAGATAAAACGGCAAATATGTTATATAATTTCTCTAACTTTAGTGGTTATAGTGCACCGATTACCCTTTTAATATGTTTATTGTTTATTATATTTTAGCTCTGTTTAAATTTCAGGTCCGAAAAGATGCCGCGCTCCTCAGCTGTGGAAGGATCTGTAAGTCTGCTTACTGTCATTCATCATCATCATCATCATCATCATCATCATCATCACGATCACAATAACAGTCAACATCATCATCACAATCATCAATATAACCACCCACTCATATAAAGGCTCTTATTCTACATTAGTACTTGATTTTACTAATCTACTTATTTCTCTAAAAAATCTAGTGTAACTGCTTTGCATAAATGTGAAGGTTATTGTGACAGCAAAAAATGTGGAATTGGATATTCAAAAAAGTACGTAAGAATCTTATGGTCAAGTGTCTACAATCTTTTGTCCATTTAGTGTATAATGTAGCTAATAATGTGGTGACCACTAAATAAATTAATAGATATACTGGAAATAGTTTACACACAAATATTTATGTTACAAATATAACGATCAGGCATAACTTTATGACCACTTGCCTAATATTGTGTTGGTCCCCCTTATGCTGCCAAAACAGTTTTGACCTGTCGAGCATTACCAGCATTAACTTCTTCAGCAGTTTGAATTACAGGAGCTCGTCTGTTAGATCAGACCAGTAACTCCCCACAAGAGCTGTGGTTTTGGTTATGCACTGGCCTAGTCATTTAGCCATCACGATTTGGCCCTTGTCAAACTTGCTTAAATTCCTACGCTTGCCAATTTTTTCTGCTTCTAACACGTCAACTTTGAGGACAAAATATTCATTTGCTGCCTAATTTTTCCCCCTCGCTAACAGGTGCCATGATGAAGAGATAATCAGTGTTATTCACTTCACTGGTCAGAATGTTATAATGTCATAATGTTATGCCTGATCTGTGTACACAAATTTATACAACCTTTATATGCGTAACAAGGTGAAGTGAGCTGTTTATGAATGAATCATTCCGTTTTAAAGAAGTGATGTGTTCATTTTTGATGGAGCTGCAGATCCATTACAGTGAATTTTTAGCTTTTGAAGCAGAAACATGTTCATTACTATCTACATGGATTCACATAGGACAGATCTGTTTTCACTGCTTGTGATTGAGTCTGAATTTTGTTCGACTTACAGTAGGTTATAGCCTGAATCAGGAAGTTTAAAGCTGTCAGGAAGGATGTGGTCTAGCGGAGCTGTATGCAGCACACCCGTGCACAGGACAGGGCACGGTTTAGTAACCGTATTGTTGTGTGCATTTTGTTCATGTTCACTGTGAGAGGACCTCCAGTGCTAATGTGAGAAGGTGATATTTGGAGAAAAAAAGGTTAGTTGACTGATCAAATTCTTTTGATTTAATGGGGTATAATATGGCATGCTGTTAAAGGAACCAAATCAACAGTGGTGTTGTAGGATTCGGTCCTGCAAACAAACAAAAAAACAAAAAAAACGTGTTGATCATTTTTCTGTAATAAAACATCCCAAAATAGATTATTCTACTTATACTGCAAATATTAATTAGCCAGTGATTAAATATTAATTAAAGAAAGTGTAAAAATGTGTTTCTGTTACTATTTACATTATAGAAGTTGCTCTAGATGTTGTGTTGTTCCTGCTATCGCTTATGTTATAGCCATGCTGAACAGACAATCTCTCATCCGTCTCTCTTTTCTTTCATTTATACTTTGATTAGTATTTTTTTATGACAATCAATACATACCCCTGGGCATTGGTCATAACCATAGGCATATTCATAAGCACATTAATATGAACCCTAATTAATCATGATAGGACCGAGAACACATCCCAAGTCACCTTATAGGAAAATCACACAGTCGAGGGTGGCAAACCTGTCGTTTAATACAGGATGGAGTATAAATTATATAATATAATACTTAATTTATCTGTATGCGATGGGTTTTCCTCACACACACAAGGAAAAAACACTGATTTGGGCCACTTTGTATTAGTGTGTTGCAATTTTCTCAAGATTTTCATTGTTTATTCTTAAGTTTTTCTGTTCAGAAGAGTTCTAATTGTTGATGATGTGTATTATTTTGTATTATGTGTATTATTATGTGCTATACTCTGAGGTAAAGTGTGTTTCCGTGTCTCTGAACTGTGTGCTGCTGCAACCTGGGCTATCGCCATAACGACAGCTGCGCGTTCGCGATGTGCGCATGCGCGTTCCAGTCTCGCTAGCTCGGGCTACCTCGGATACTGTTTCTGCGTGCAAACTAACGGTGTGTGTGTGTGTGTGTGTGTGTGTGTGTGTGTGTGTGTGTGTGTTCGCACATATGGCCATCACACGAGCTTGAGTCGGTGTTTGTACAGTTTCTTTGTTTGGCCCACGGTTCAGCCATGCACGATTAATACGATTCAGTGAGGAACAGGACCAGCGGGATCATCTCCCCTCTCCTCTCTTCTCCTCTCTTCTTCTCTCTTCTTCTCTCTTCTCTTCTCGTCTCATCTTATCTCTTCTCCACTTCTTTTTCTGAGAAGGCAGAAGAATGATCGCATCCTTATCTAAAGGGAATGTCCTCGATGTGCTGCAGGAGGGATCTAATGAGGTACATGACCCAAAGAACTTTCAATGTGTTTTCTGTTTAAGCGTTTCCGCATCATGTTTGTGGGATAAACACGGCGCTCTTACAGTCTCCAGTAACTCTGGAGTGTCAAGTTGGCGAGGAAGTGAACGAAAAACTAGTGCTGTATCACGTTAGAACAGCTGAAGTGGTGTGAATATGCAGTACTGTGAATAGATTCCATACTGTGTGTGTGTGTGCAATTGTTTTGCTTTAGAGATGCACCGATTCTATATTGAGTATCGATCGGATCGATATTATTAGTTTGGTATGCAGATTCGGTATTGCATGTGTACGTTTACACCCACGTACACTACAAACAGTATATATACACACACACACACATACACACATACACACACACACACACACACACACACACATACACACACACACACACACAAACACACAAACACATTACTTACTGAGTCAGCATTTCCAGCTAATATTATTAATAATGATCTGATAGCGTCTCAGTATCTATTCAAGGCTTCTCTAAAGCAAAACACTTGCACATATGGTGATAGTTATATGAGTGTGTGTGTGTGTGTGTGTGTGTGTGTGGTTGTGTGTATAATATGTAAACTATTATGTGTATCCTGTATGGTCCCATACAGTATGGCTCAGTGTAGCCATTTTACCACCAGTTGCTGTACTCATTTTCTTCAGTGTGTGATATGAATTAACATTGAGCGTGTGGCAAATCAGGAGATAAGTTGTGCTCTCTACAGTCTGCCCTCCCATTGGTCGTCATTTCTACACCAAGTAGTTCCATATTTGCGTAAACCACTCTCAACTGTGTTACATCACAGGACACGGCCACATCTTCTCACCGAAGGGTCGTTGTGCGTCATGTAGCCAGATGTCGCCAGCCCTCGATGATGTATGTACCACTGTATGCAGTCGCTTTATGTGCGAACGTATTTAACAAATCCATGAGCAGACTGGACATGTCAGAAATAATGAATCTGGATGCCAGGATAATGAAAATACTAAACATGGTCACAAGGTCTGAGATGATGGAGAACAGTTCAGATGAATGATTAGTCCTACGCAATTGTAATAGACGTGTAACAGAATGTAATAGAATCTTTATTAAAAAAGAACTTAGCCGGGAGTCGCATTGATGCATTTATTTAAAAAAGTATATAAAAGTAAAATATTTGGATTGGTAAAAACCAATTTATTTTAATATATTAATTAGTAGATGCACTATACTTTTATTGTTTAGAAAGTGTCCAGTAATCTATGACTGATATTTTATTGCTGCTACACGAATAGGACGTATCTCAACACTACGAAGACCGAGTTAAAGTCACATAGAATATATATTAACATGGCAGAGGTAGAGCTGCATCTTCCTGGAGACCGAACAGGATAAGATCGTGTTTTTTTTTTATCTTTGTTAAATCCTTTTTTAATCTTTTTTTGTTTGTTTATTGCACTACAAAGGCCTGTTTGTGAAAGTGCCATGCGTTAGAAGTTAGAAGGCGCTTTATGATTTGTTGTCTGTCTGAACCAAAGAGATAAAAACGAACTATCTGTACTATATTGAATTGCATAGCATCATATTTTTTCCATTGCGTCATATTGCTTTGAATCGCATTGTGTTGAATCAAATCGATTTAGGATCGCACTGCGTCGTAACGGGGCGACTCGTATCGCATCGCATCGGTAGCTGCTCCACGTGTGTCTTTAATTTAATGTATCATATCGTTGTTTTCAGCCTGTAGCCATAATGTTGTTATTAAGAATAAATGATCCCTTTTTTTGTACTGTGAACTTCATGCAGTATCTGATTTTCCTAAACCTCTAGACATCCAGGCTTCTTTCTCATGTTCTTTAGGTTAAAACCGTATATAGTATATAGTCATAACTGCTCTTTATTCTGTAGCTCAATGACAAAGTGAATGTAAAAACGTTCTGAATCTTGTCTGATCCACAGCTGTATGTTTGTTTCTTGTACTTTTATTCCAATTATGCGTTTAACAGATTATAATTTAAGTGTAATGTAATAACAGTTAAACAGTATTTCTGTCACAAAAAGAAGTCTGGATGGTTATTTTATTCTATTAAAACACATGTTTATGTAAGAGTTAAAACAGGAATGATCTTAATCTCAGAAGCACATTAGAGCTCAGTGCAATTTCCCCAATAATAAGCCTTTTTTACAACACATTTATAGGATTTGTTCAGCACCTGTCAAATTGTGTTTCTCTCAGCTGCCCTTCTGTGTGACCATAAAGCAGTCTAGTGATTTGTTCTGCTCCCCAGCTGCCCTTGTGCAGCCGAAACAGGAAACAGCAGGAAGAAGTGACACAGCAGTAATGTTCTCAGTCTGCTTGGTCACTGAGAGAACAGATCGCACGCTTAGCGTCACGCCTGGCTGCACCGAGAGGGCGACACATTCCGGCTGTCCAGCACGGTCAGCAGCTAACACTGCCTCGGCTGTGAATGCTCCCTGTGTTCGGCATCCTCTCGAGAGAAGGAAGCTGGTCTGGACCACTCTGAGCTTTTAGTGAGACAGATATGCTCCAGACAAGGCAGTCATTGTGCTAGCAAGCCCAAACCATGCCAAATATTCTCACTGTTTTTAGAGGCTGATTCAATTTGGCTGCTGAAATATTTCTCATAATGATATCAGTTTACAGACGGAGTGCAGGATTGCTTTTTTAACGCTTTTTTATTCATCACAATGAATTGAAGTTCTGGACCTGACTTCTTAGTAGGGCTCCCAACTTTCTTTAAGAGCTTCATTTGGGGAATTTGGGAAATATTACAAGGAAATGGAAATTATTTATACATGTGGGGAAATGTATATAAACCGTATCCTAAACATTTGGGTTTTTTTTTTATGTTTTTAACAGACATTTATTAAAATGTATTTAATTTACTTGAATACTTGCCAAGATGGGCATTTTTTTGACGTTATTTTCTATGCAGGATTTAAGAAATGTTGTGTGTTATGGTATGGAGGAATGCACAGTGCATGTAGGGGTGTGTGGCCTTAATAACACTGCAGCAAGTGTGCTGTGTGCATGTGATTGATGAAAGTCCAGGTAGAAATTCAACTAAAACTGCTTTATTAAATCTAGCTTTAAATCTAGCTCTTTTAACCAAGTTTATAAATTCCCAGTTAATTCCCTTTCATTCTTTTAATTCCCATATATTACCATAAATACCTATTGAACATTTCCAGAAATTTGCAACCATATTCCACCTCGTGTTACTGAGTGAGGACTAACACGACCAGGACTGCAGTGATAGAGAAAGAATCACTAATATGGAGCTGTAGTATATATTTTTTCCTCTTATACAATTCCAATTGCTTATTTCTAATAAAAGAATGAACATCATCCTATTTATTCTTGTCCTGGAGGAATGAATTGCTCCATCTTGTAGACTTACCCTTGTTCGAAACATCTTCACATCTTTACAGCTTGAACTCTTACTAGAACTAGAGCTGCTGTTCGAGAAAATAAATCAACACCTACTGACCAATCAGAAGCCATTGTTGACCAACTATGCTTATTCGTTCCCAGCTGATTATATTGATTAGATTAGATTCAACTTTATTGTCATTGTGCAAGGTACATTTACATGCTAAACACTAAAATGCTGGAAAAAACAGCAGGAGTGCATAATTGGCCTATTTACATTAATAAATAATATATAAATATAGGGTGTGGGGTTCATATGTACAGGGGTGAGGGTGAATAATGTGCAGAAGGTGCAGTAGGTAATGACATGATGTAGGTATGTATGTATGTGCATGGCTGCATAGGTATATAAACGTTGTATGATACAGTTAAAGTGGGAGGTGAGAGGTATCTTTGTTAATCCCCCTCACCCTTTGCAGACAGCGTATTTTTGTGAATGTCCTCCAAGGTCCTCCTAGCTGAGTACCAATGTTTGTCCAAATTGTGACATTTCCATAAAAAGCGTACCATATTTAAAAGAAATTGACTTAACCAATGGTTGGGGAGTTCCATCAAATTGATGGCAGTAAGTTACGACTGTGTACAAATGCAGCTGAAGCATATTTTCACACTTTTCATTTTGCTTGTGAGCCTATAGGAAGTGTTCACCAGGCAAAAACACAAAAAATATCACTAGCACTAACATCTCATGATTTTAATAGTGAAATTATGTGGGCTGTCACGGACCACATGCAATGCCGCCGCGGACCACCAGGGGGCTGCGGACCACCGGTTGAAAACCCCTGTATTAAAGGATGACTTCCAAAGCTACTTTAGTATTTGTTGCAGTATTATGACAAATACACTAGATGGTGCTAGACTGTCTGTAAATCATAATCAATGTGTTAAATTAATTATTATGTAAACCATCGATTTACTTTTTTAATTTTTATACTTGTAGAAGTTGTTTTTTTTAAGAGGCACGCCTAATTGCTGAAATCACACCAGTCAGACATGTGTTGTCTGTAACCTTGGAAATGCAGCTTTTCCAGATAACATGCATTTTTGTGACTCTACAGTTTAATATGTGAAGGACATAAAACATTGTGTTGTATACTACAGCACTGTTGAATTCCCGATTCTAATCGGTCAAAAGCTCTGAATCTTTAGTTTTACTCACTGCTACTCACTTATAAAACACTAAATGGTTTGGCTCCCACGTATTTCTCCAGTCTTTGAACACGCTACTCTCCGTCACGCTCCCTGAGATCTCAAAACTCTGGGATTCTAGTAGTTCCTAAAATAACAAAGTCCACTAAAGGTGGTAGATCATTTTCACATTTAGCTCCTAAACTCTGGAATCGTTTTCCTGACAGTGTTCGTGCTGAGACACACTCACCCAGTTTAAGTTCAGATTAAAAACATATATTTTTAGCAAAGCCTACACATAACACACATCACATATCATAACCTTGTGCTCCAGAACATCTGATCACATGCACATTATCAACTTGTTCTGTTAATATCATGAACAGCAGCTACGCTAATTCCTCTCCACTGCTTCTCTTTCTCTCCCCATCCCGAGACACCCTGAGGTTGGCCAGCTTCAGTCACCTCCCACCTCATGAGGATTACGGACCTTTGAAGAAGTAGATGCCGAACTCGCAAACATCTCGAACCATCTAGAGACGTACCAGTGCCATTTGGATCCCGCTACATGTGTGGTTTGACATTGGACCTCCTGGAGTGTTTAAAGGCTCTGGCATGGAGACGCTGATGCTGGATCTGTGATGATCACAGAGGTTGAGCTCATAAAACTAGGAGCTACTAACCATATAGACTGTATAAGACTGTAGAAAGAACATCACTTATAATCTTATACTCCAGTACTCATGTTAGTTCTCACTCTCCAGTGTTCTGTATTGTTGAAAGATTTATGATTAAACTCTTGATGTCACCCAAATGAGGATGGGTTCCCCTTTTGAGTCTGGTTCCTCTCAAGGTTTCTTCCACATAACATCTAAGGGAGTTTTTAAATGGTGTGCATCTAAATACACATCGTTCACCTTAACTGTTGATTTCTGTAAAGCTGCTTTGAGACAATGTCTGTTGTGAAACGCGCTATAGAAATAAACTTGACTTGACTTTTAACACATTAACACTTGAACGTGTTTCTGAAAGGCGAGATGTTTATTTAGCATTTTTTGGAAGGAGAGTGTCAAAGCTAAGTTGTAAAGTGGTTCTGTTTTTAGATGTAAAAGAGAGCTGTCCATTGTCTCTAGTAATAATTGTAATAATTACAAAATTTCTTAGTTATAAAAGGAATTTAATTTGTTAGTAAGTACTGTTTGGGGGGAAATGATTCATTATATAAATGTCCCTTTCTAGAGTCTTATACAGTCAGTTGACATTGTGGAACCAGAAGCTACTGAGCAACTCATAAATTAGCTCCTATATCTAAGATCATCATAGATCCAAAACCAACTCCTCCATGCCAGAGCCTTTAAACGTTCAAAGAAATCCAGCGTCCAAACTCTACATGAAGTGGGATCCATATGGCGCTGGTACGTCTATAGATGGTTCGGGATGTTTGCGGGGTAAACATCTATTTCTTTGAAGGTCCATAATCTTCATGAGATGGGACACGACTGGAACCGCTGCAACCTCAGGATGCCTTGGGATGGGTAGAGACAGAGAAGCAGAGTAGTGGAATTTGTGTAGCTGCTGTTCGTATTATTAACACGAACATGTTGATAATGTTCATTTGATAAGATCTTCTGGAGCGCAAGGGTTTGATTATGTGTTAGATGTGTGTAAGCGTGTGCCCGGGCCCTGGACACTGTCAGGAAACCTATTCTAAAGTTTAGGAGCTGAATGTGAGAATGCTCTACCACCTTTAGTGGACTTTTGCTATTCTAGGAACTACTCGTAGTCCAGAGTTTTGCAATCTTAAAGAGAACTGATGTTTTTCTGCCTAATAAAACACTCTCGTACTGTCCTGCTCTGATCTTCAGTTCTCTCAGTTTTGTGCGGTGTTAAAACAAACAGCTGAAATGACACCAAACTCCAACCGACACTGCTCATTTTAGGGGCGTGTCTGAGAAGCTTGGTTGTAGCAGAGTCTGTACTAATCCCAGTGTGGAGTTCATTAGTCCACTAGAACCTACTAGTGAAATGTAATAATGTATGTATAATCTATGCATGTTTTAATGTCATGTTTGATTGAAAATTGTGTTTTCAGCAACAACTGGTGGCATATGTATCGTGGGTGAATGCGCAGCTGAGGAAGAAGCCCGGTCTGAAGCCCGTGAGCGATCTGCGGCAGGATCTCCGAGACGGAGTTGTTCTCACACACCTCATTGAGATAGTGGGTAAGACGATCGAGTCATAAATTGAATGAGAATTCATAGTCACTGCATTGAATTTTTTACAATCTCGTACATTTAATCATTTTGACGACATATTTGATGATCTTCAGTAGCTTATTACACATTCCTCGACAGTACTGCATAAGGTTTTTGGCAAACCTTCCTCTGCACTTTCTATTCTCTAGACAGTAATTATTTCTAATTTTAAACTAACACTGTGTTCTGTGATTCGGCTGCTGCTAGAAGACCTTGATCAGGTGGATCTGCTGAGTCGTGAGAAGCGTTAAGCTGCGCATAACTGAGCGAAAGATTTTTATTTATTTGTCGTATGAAATTAATCAAATCTTAATTTTATCTGATTTGATTCAATTTGTTAAATAATAATATTATTAATATTTATTTATTAACTGATCTTTTCAAGTAAAAAATATTAAAAACTTAAAACATAAATGGTTGGTAATTGATTGTATTTTTCAGCGTTTTAAATTAGGTATATTATTTTTTTATAAAAAAAAATTCTAAATCTCTTAAATTGATCATAGTTATATAATCTTTTAGTTTTTATTATATTTGTGATTTCATTCTTGTTTATAAAATAGAAAAACACAATAGGTTTAGAACATGAAAAACACACATGGCTGGAAAGTCCATATATATTATTTTGCCAGCTGTAGTTTATGTTTTCTGGCATGGGGGAATCCTCAGAATGGATAGATATAATTTTGTGTAGCAAAACAAGCTGAATTGTGGCTTATTATCAGGTCAGAAAAAGAGGCTTGTAGCTTTTAATACATAATTAATAACAGAACACGACTTGTTTCATTGATCTTCCTTAACGTTTCTTAACTGTAAATGAATAAACAGTATGACCGTTAGCAGATTTTTATTGCGTAAAAGAAACAACATTTTAAAACGTGTGTTGTTTTGGGAAAATAATCAAGTTGAAAACAGTAAGCCAACTTCACACCACTCCTGTAACAGCACTCCTGTAACAGCATGGCTGGAAGTTGTTGATTCTGTATTTGAGGCATTTCCGGCATTGGTGTGAAACTACTAACATTTAATAAATTAATTTTACTGTCGAATTATATTGGTTTTGACATGCCTTTTATTTTGTTCCGGTAGCTGGCGAGCTCCTTGAGGGCATTCACTATTCACCAAAGGACAATCAAGAGAAGAGAGAAAATGTGGAAAAGGTTCTGCAGTTCGTGTCCTCTAAGCGGATCCGCATGCCGCAGACTTCTGCCAGAGGTGAGTGGCTAGCATGTAGACTAGCCTCTGTTCGTATTTAAACCCTCTCTGAAATACAGTTTATTGTTTATCTTCACTTCTCACAGACATCGTGGAGGGGAACCTCAAATCTGCCATGAGGCTCATCCTGGCTCTAGCAGCACATTTTAAGCCATCTGCCTCAGCCAATTACAGAGCAGGAGCCGCTTCGGGTAGAAACTTGACCGGCTCCTCAGCCAATCACAGACCTCATTCCACTATGGCCATGGCCCAGAATGCAGCGGCGGCTCTAGCCGCTGCCCGAAACGATGCATCTCGCTCAGGACGCACCGTCCTTCAGCTCAGACAGGACTGGCAGAGGTCAGCTTTTATTCACTGTTCTGTTGGCACAGTAGAGACACACACATGTGCTGCTGCAAGCCATTTTGGTTGTTTGTTAGGGCTTCTGTTGTGTTTTTGTAAATTGCCTCCTATTGGCATTCAGTAAACAAATCGTAACAACTCTTTGCATCGTAATCCGCAGTCAATACTAATACAATAATAATTGATACAAAAAGTCCCATCACACAATATGAACTCAAAATACTTTATTGATCTCATAGGGAAATTGGTGAGTTGCAGCTCACAGTACGATTAAAGTAATTAAAAGTGAAATATAAAAAATGAGAAAATGTAAACAAACATATTATTATATATTCACTGAAATATAAAAAAAAGTGTAGTAGTAATCAAAAAAGATGGCAAAAAAGCCAGAGTACAATGATTATTGCACATAATTGCCAAAGGTATTAACATTATATAAGTAACATTATATAAAAAAATAATAATTATATATATATATATATATATACACACACACACACACATTTTTAAATGCTGAGTGACAGTGCTCAGGATTTAAAAGTATAAAGGGGATAAAGAATGGATCCTCCCTCTCGCTTCAAGAGGAGCTGTGTATGCTGTTTCCCTCTTCTGGTTATCAGCATGTACTACAGCTTTATTGCAAAAGGTGCACAAATTGAGCCACACACACACACACACACACACACACACACACACACACACACACACACACACACACACACACAAACTTAATTTCTAAGTGTTATTAGCAGCTTTTAAGGCTCTATAAATAATCCAGGACATGCTGTTGTAGTCACTTCTTGTTCTTGTTGGGACACATGGGACAAAACTATTTAAATTCTCTAAAAGTGAACTCACAAAAAATTAAGGTTTATAATATAAATTATATTAGTCCTCAGAATTAAATCCAACACAAAAGTGGGCACATGATGTATGTAAATTTTATGCAACTTTTATCAGAATAATTATAATAGAAAGTTAAGAAAGACAGCATACAGGCACTTATCAAGTGTACATTAGATTGGAACTATTCCATAACAGTTTGAGAAAACAGCAGCCCACAACCTTCTTTTCATTAACCCACATCTCGTTGGTTGGCAAAGTTAAAGGACATGCAGTGTTGTATGGAATAATTGTCAACAACAATTGGAACAATAATTGTCCAAGATCATTTTCTATTGTTGGCATATCTTTTTACAGGAAGTTGCATTGAAGTAAAAGTTTGGGGGGTTAAAAAGTGTAGATTTGGTGAAATAGCTTCTATGCTATGCCAGAATTTATTTATTTTTTATAAACATTTTGGTCAGAATAGCACCAGCTCCACAGCTCCGGATATACACGTCATACAATGTCTTTTGGCGCACTGAGTTATGAAGGTCGGTGCTCCCTGTTACTGTGCATGCAGTCTTGTGCTGCCATCTGTTGGCGTGTTACAAATCTAGTTTTACAGCTTTTTTGATGCCACCTTGCAAGTTTGCTGGCGTTTTAGTATTATTGAGTAAAATAGCTATTTGGAATGATTCCAGATTTATATCAAGTGTGTAAAGTTGATCTAGTTTCCTCTAGAACGTTCAATTTTTGGTGACTTTTGTTCAAAATAGCTTTAAAAATGTGTTAATTGTTTTTAGCCAGGGGTGATAGATTATTTGTTATGGCCTCCTAAATGTTCTTATGGTTTATTTATAAAACCCTCCATGCTGATTGCCACCTTCTCTCTGCTCCTCAGGCAAAACTCCAGTGCTGATGAGGAGATCGAGAACCCATGCTGGAGCGTGCGGGCGTTGGTACAGCAGTATGAGGGACAGGGAGTAGAAGTAGATGACACAGAGACAGGAGACCCGAGGTATGCCATTAAGATGAGGACGTCTCTCTCTTTCGAGTCTGGTTTTTCCTTGCCACAATCAGAGGATACATTTATAAGGAACAAACTTGTAGGCCCAAAACTTTAAACCTCTTTAATCTCTGTAAAGCTGCTTTGGGACTATTGTTAAAATTGCTATACAAATAAAACTGAACTGAACTGAATTGCTCCTGTGCCACTAAAACAATGCAAAATAGGTGCATTGTTACTCTCAACAATATCCGACTTTCAGAAACAAACATGAAATGCTGATGTCGGTGTAAATGGTCGCCCAGCTCCAGGATATTGTGACAGCACCCGCAGGCAGAGGTGTGCCACGTGCTCCGTGAAGAATGTAAACACTAAGGAGGCCTTCACGCGGCTTGTTTTTGTCTCGTGATCTCATGTACAAACCTGTTCAATTGTTTCATGTTAAGATGCATCTGCTGAGGCGCTTCTTCACCCAGGCAGGAGATGCGTAGCAGCAGATGCATAGGGGTTGAAGGTTACAGCTGGCACGTCCGTCTCTATGTCAACTTTTGAGAACAATAGTGCCATTCTACATACTCCCTTCATTTTGCTCGGTGTCAGATCGGCTCACTGTCTCTGTTGTTTGTGTTGGAGCTCTGAAACGCACCCTGTGGATCCTGATTACAAACTCTTCATTCTTCTCCTAGCGGTCAGAAGCAGCTGATAGTCAGGAGAAATGCAAGTCTGCTTTGATATGCATAGCTATTAAATTGAATTATAAATAATCATCTGAGATATTCGATGATGCTCCGAGTGTTGTATGTGTTTTATTCAAGGAGTCCATAAGTCATCACTTAAGATCTTCCAGAACATTTACAAAATCAGTTCTCTTACCAGCCTCACACATTTACTGAGAACATGGTGATCCTTTTCCAGCTTGTTTCAGTCATAGAGTCATGTACAAGTAGGACAAATCAAGTTTTAATCCGTATGAAAAGCCAGAGGCTCTACAAGCACATACTCAACAAGAAATTAAGAGTGCAGGTGTGGAGGTCAATGAAAGACCAGCTCTGTCTTAACCCTTTGCCAGGCAGGAGGGTTTATTCCTAGAAGTCTTTTCAAAAAGAAAAGGTAACGCATGAGTTTGTAAATCTGACAGGAGATAGGAATGTGGAAGTGGTCCACACAATGGTAGAATTCTTCTCTTACCAATTTTGGGAACAATAACCTATAAGATAAAAAAGTAAAAGGCAAACTAGGATTAGTAGCAAATAGCTAACAATAAGCACACCATATAGCCAAGTTTATAAATGTCTGGTCATTACATTTACATCTAAGGCATTTAGCAGACGCTCTTATCCATATGCTTTCATTGAATAAATCAACACTTGTTCACTAGGTTGCAGGCTTAGGATAGCATCAGCCATCATACTTCTATCCATTTTTTTCTTTAATAGACAAAAAAAACGGCAAAAAGTGCAAGTGAATTGTTTCAGGAAGAGGAAGGTCTTGCCTTTGTGGATAGGCAGTGACTCAGCTGTTTAGAAATCTAGAGAAAGTTCATTCCAGGACCTCAGTGCCAGAACAAAGAAGAGTCTTGATTTGTTTGTATACCTCTTACCCTGAGAGAAGGTGGGACCAGTTTAGCAGTGCTAGAAGATCTGAGGGAGTGTGGTGCAGTGTGAAGAGTGATCAGAGTTTAAGGTAAACGAGGGTGCTGCTCTACTTTTGGCTTTGTAGATTTGCACTTGTTCTAATCTAGAGTCCATTGCCTTGACGACTAAGCTACCATCTTCCCTACCACTAGTGCAGAGTTCATATTCGGGTTCATAGAGTTTCAGGAAAAACCTTCTAATTAAGCAGCATTTATCTTGAAAGTTATAGAAATTATATACAAGTTGGTGCAATGAATGGACATTTGGTGCAACCCAGATGAGGATGGGTTCCCTCTTGAGTCTGGTTCCTCTCAAGGTTTCTTCCTTATGCCATCTCGGGGAGTTTTTCTGCATATCCTTTATCCGTCGTCGAGTTGATGGGCTCTTCCACTGTGAAAACTGTTGCTCCGTCTTAGGGTCGTACCCGTTTCCTCACAGGTATTAATTCTTTGTTACAACTTGCTGTCCATGATGAAAATGCAGACATTGTAACGCACGTGGTCAGAATAGCACCAGTTGCACAGATCCTGATGTGCAAAGGACGATGCCTTTTTTCACACTGATTAATGAAGTTTGGTGCTTCCTGTGACTAACGGATCCGTCTAGTTTTTTTCAAGTTTTAAAGACAAGAGCAAGAATGACAACAAGCAGTTAGAAGGAAAAGAGGAAGGCCAAGGAGGAAGTTTATGGAGATGGTGAGGGAAGACATGCAGGTAGTTGGTTTAAAAGAGGCAGATGTAGAGAACAGGGGGTTGTAGAGACCGGTAATCCTTGGTGGCGACCCTTAATGGGGGCAGCCGAAAGAGGAAGAAGAAGTTATCGGAGTTCTCTTTCTCGCCGATGAGCTCAGCTGCTGATTCAACATACAGAATCAGCCAAAAAACAGCTGACGTCATCCGAACAAAGCCAACGGTGCGGGAAAAAACTAAATCTGACCATCACTCATAATATATGGATATCAAATTTCTTGTTTTTGCGTTTGACACTGGCACAAATGTTCTTTTAAATGACAAAGAAAACTTAATAGAGACAATGGAAAATTAACATGCGTAAACCTTTTTTGGGGGGGCAGAAATAGACCTTTAAAAGTTTAAACTGTAACACCCTGAGCATGCTTCTAATCCCATACAAGTATTTTGGGGGTATTTTGGGGCCCCAAGTAGGGAGCTGCCTACTCTGCTGCTCTTGGAGCTGCCCCTGTGAAGATTCCAATTACTGTAGGTCCCCCTGGCCTCAGCCCCACCACATCCATGCACTAATCCTGAAGTGGAGGGTGAAAGAGAAGAGTTTGTGGGAGGGCCTGGGGAGATAGGAGGAGCAGAAGCAGAGGAAGACTGAGCCATGCCTGACATCTCAGCAGAGAGCGAAAGCAGTGCGAGAAAAGGCAAACAAGAGGAACCCCGGCTTTGTTCTGTGGCACTTGGCAATCTCTCTGGTTGTGGATAGTATGCAGTAAAAATGTGGAGAAGTTTACAAGAGAAGCAGTTTTATAGATAAAGGGCCACACAGAAAGAGATCCAAAGGACTGGGCAGGATGCAGCTGCCTTGGTGACAAGAGTTGAGCTTCACTCCCCTATTATTTAAGCAAAACAGGATTTCCATATGTGCCACGTCGGGGGCAGCAGAACAGCGGATCACACACACTCGAAAGCTTTTAACTGTTTCAGTGTTGGCAAGGACTCTGGTGGTTTCTTCTCAGTGATGATAATTTGTTCTTTAGTGATTTTTCACTGGACAGCTTGGTAAGCCTTTGCTCCCATCTGCCTCTGTTTACTGTAAGTCTGCGGATGGGTCTCAGAATGAACCCTATAGACCAGCATGTGAGAGGGAAAGATGCTAGTGAGGGGTTTTCTAGCTATTACTACATGGATGAGCAGGAGCAGCACAGTGGGATAGCGACTTAGACCAGCATGGGAGCAAAACAGATTAAATGGTAAGTGCTTTTTATTTACTCTTTAATTTATAGGAACATGACGATTATAATTATACTCCAAAGAAAACTTCAGACAGCACACACGTCTTTTCAGTTAAGGAGATTTTTGTTTGCTTGTCAGCTTTTACCAGGCTGTTGAGGTGCTTCGGTCTGTATTGTGTGTATTGTGCGATATAATTACCATTTTTTCCATAATGTTTTCACAGGAGCCATTTCAATCAAGGAATTTAGGTTATTGGAATGTCGGCCTTATACACCATAGCTACACTATCACAGCTTAAACTTTCTCTTTGTTTGCCATAGCACATTTCTTCTGGAAATAGATTGTACTTAATTTACATTTGCTTTATAAAAAAAGAACTTGGAGACGGCAGTTTGTTTTAAAACCAGCGATAAATAATTGCTGACTTGCTATGTCCATTCACAACCTTGTTCCAAAACTGCCCCAATTTGGTTTCAAATTGCATCCATAATATTTCTACCCGGATAAAACCTGAACAAGTATAACAAATTATTCTCGTCATAGCAAATTAGTAGTTAAAAGCCGTGCTATTCATGTTCAGCTTTCAAAGTTTTTAGGTTTGGTTTTGCTCCAAATAAGAGGCATTGAGTATAAATGGTTTGTGTTTAGCCTCATCAAATAAAATAAAACCACCTGTTAGCTTAAAGTACATCGAACATTAACGGGGAATTTGATTGCTATCAGCAATTAAGCACAACACCCATAAAAAAAGAAAAGAAAAAAGCTGTATGCCTCGATTTCTGTCTAAATATCTGTTAAAAATGAGTGATTCACAAAATATTGTAAAAAAATTGTTACATTTTGTTTTTTTGGATTTGCATGCATGGAACAATAAGAAATATTTTTTAACCATGTTGAGTATGTAGTTTGGACATAAAATATGAGCAAGGTTACATCCTATAGAGCAGTGGTCCCCAACCCCCGTGGGTCAATTGGTACCGGGCCGCACAGAAAGAATACATAACTTACATTATTTCCGTTTTATTTATTATCTGATTCTGAACGATGTTTTATGTTGGAAAATTACCAAATACTCTCCACAACATCTGTCTATGACTCACTCTTGATGCATGTCATGATGCCTCGGTCACACGTCTTACCTCCATCCGCTACCTTTTTAAAGGGGCTTCTCCGGCCGCTAACTCATAATACATTACTGCTAAATTAAAATCCCCAAGCTAGCAAAATGAACAAAAAACCACACAATGGATTCACGTTTATTATTATATTTCGGAAATACCAGTTTTGGGGCCAGTCATATTATTTTATTTTGTTGTATTTATCCGCCACACCTTAAAGTCCAGTCCGTGAAAATATCGTCCGACATTAAACCGGTCCGTGGCGCAAAAAAGGTTGGGGACCACTGCTATAGAGTGTTCTCTTGAAATAATATGGCGGCTTTAATATGCAATAAAATGCATGCAGGTGACCTGGACCCTGCACAAAGTGACTCACAAGCGTCTCTGATTACTTTGGAAGAGCTATGTGGAGATGCCTCTGTGTATTTAAATTGGCTCTGCTTATAACTTTGGCTGCAATCCTTCAAAAATAAGCCTGCATTCTTTGGCATTTGGAAGTCGCTGTCTGATGCATTCTGGCTGAAGTGCTCTGGCTGTTCTGTATATTCTGTATGAACATTTGTTGTCATAAAACCCAACGTTGAGAATTGAATTACGTCAGATGCACGTGGAGGAAATAGTCTTCTAATACAATTATCAGAACAGTGTTTTTGTTGTACTAACTTGCGTATTTATTAGATTAGACAGCAACTGTCAGGCATTGGTCCGTTCCTTCCTTTCCTTTTCTTATTTTAGCCTCTCTTTTTGTTGTTGTTAAAGCGTTTCATCAGAATCACCGTTTTGCTTTCAAAAACCACGAATTCCTGGGACTCGTGCCAAATGCTGAAATGTAAATACACTGGTTTTAATGGGCTTCCTGCCATTATTTCTTATCATTAGTGTTTAATGTTGGGAATCGAATGAGGCCCCCATCCGCGCTGTCGTATCAGATGCAGATTCTAGCAAGCACAAATCTAGAGATTAGGTTTTTCCTTGATGGGACCCTCTAGCCTCCCCAGAGCTGCTTCCTGCTGTATGGACACTTACATAATAGGAAATGCTTCATGCTTACATGAGCAGTTTATCTCATATGCCTCATCTGGGAAAATTTTACATGCATTTACAGGGGCTGTTTTTTTCCCCAAATGTCAGGATTGTCATACTTATTCAAACAGATCATGTGTGTATGAGGAAATAGGTATGTGTCCTTGAACCTGGATAACAAAGTTATACAGAAAAGAACATATGGCTGAAATAAAGACAACGGCAAAACTAATATAGCATGTACTGTTCTCAGAATCAGGTTTATCAGGCAAGGAATATGTTCTGACATATAGGAATATGAATATGTTCTGACTAGTCCTAGTTGTGATGATCACATTTATTTGCTGACTATGAATTTTTACGATTCCAACCAAATTAATTGGAATTGCTTGACCTTTGATTTGGGCAACTGCTACTCCACATGTTCAGCCCATTAAGCAGCATTAAGGTCTATAGTTAAGCCTATACCTAGAAAGGTTGAATATCAGTTTTTAAATCTTGACAGGCATTCTCTATGACTTAACCAGTAAATCCATGTATGTATGTATGTGCTGCATATTGAATAATGTTCGTAAACGCCTAATATGTGCATTCATAAGTGTTTTCATTGTAGTGCAGCTGTTATAGGAAGGTTATGAAAAAAATACATTAAGCTTGACATACTATTGAAAAGCTGTGACAATGAGACATGATAAAACAAAAACTTAACTAACCATCACCAATGGAAGTTTCTAATATGCTTCATTGTCCGTATTTGTCATGTGAATTGTAGTGTTTAATACATTCATGTATCTTGATGCACCATGTACAATGACATGTTTATGTGTTTGGTGTGTTGGATTTATAATTGCATTTTGTATTCTTTAGACACATCTAGTCTAAAAGAGCAGGGTACAGAAACCAGGCCCTCGTTTATCACTGTGCATGTGACAAGTGTGAAATGATGTCTCATGATAAGTGTAGCATGTTCAAATTTTAGTTCGTGAGAAAGGTTTGCTTTGAGAGCACTCATGCTTAGAGCAAATATATGGAGCTTATTTTAAGCACTGGACTGGGATCCACTTTCACATGATGTGGTTTTGCTAGCCACAGGCAACAGTTATTCATCTTCCAAGAACTTATTTATGTGTTTCGATTTTCCAAATAAAGACTCTGTTTTAAACATACGCTTTACCCTGATGTTCTGACATCCAGGCTTTTTTTAAATGGTCTGTACCTCAGGCCTAAAAAAATGTCCTGCCATGCTAAACGTGTGTGTTCAAACCCTTCAGGAAATTAGCTTTTTTCTGTATGCGTTGTTTGAAAGGAGATGTTCTGATGATTGAGAGAGCTGAGGTGGATGTGGTTAGTAGAGGTCGACATCAATAGTTGATTGCTGGAACTAGTGACTAATTGGCAAAAATCTATACCGATAGATTTTTCGTTCCACTGTCATTGAGGCAAATCATTGACGCCATGTGCTGTTTGGTTTTTACACGTGAGACTACGTGCTGCACGGAGAGAGCTAAATTATATATTTAATTTAAATGTATTGATTTTTTACTATATTTATTAATTAATATATTCATATTTATTTTTATTAGCACATTTTCATGATTCAGTACCAGAACTTAGCTATAGGTATCAGTAATCGGAGGACCTCTAGGGCTTAGTGGTGTAGAATATATGCTGGCTATATTGTTAATCATGCTTATTTTATAAAGCAATATTTATATTGTTTATGCATATATCCATTCAGCCTATCATGGGATACAGGTCAAGAACATCAAACATGGGAATGGGAAAAATAATCACTCAATGACATTGACTGTGGCATGGTTATTGGTACCAGGCAGGCTGGCTTGATTATTTTAGAAATCTGCTTGGATATTCACAAACAGCAGTCTTTTGCAAAAAATGGTACAAATGCAAACATCCATTGAGCAGAATGATTCCCTAACTCTGGAAATGCCTTGTTGATGAGAGAGGTCAGCAGAGAATGGCCAGACTGGTCTGGTAATTCAAATAAGCACTCATGGTGATCAGAAATGCATTTTAGAAAACACAGCATGATTAACCTTGAGGCTGATTGGTTACAGCAGGCAGAAGACCACATCGGGTTCAGCCGAGACCAGCAACAATTGCAGTTGGTTTCAGATTGGTTACAGTAAATCATCTCCATCTTTGATTATTTCTCTGTAAGAACATGCTGTATTTTATTCCCTACAGCCTTAAAGCAAATGCAAGCAAATGACCAATTATGACAGTAAGGACGAAAACAGAGTGTTTGCAGCTCTGAAATTAGAGGGAGGCTGATATTTATCTAAGAATAAAGAGTTCCAGATTTCACGGGGCATGAAAACAAACAGGTCGCTTTCCTCCTCTCATTCTGTCTCATCTTAGTGGTGTACAGTGAGGCAGCACTTGATGACCTTAACACTGTATTTAGAACTGTCAGACTGCTTTCTAAATGGAGAAGCAATTAAGTATATGGCGTCAAGATTACTTCCATGTCTTTTTTCGTACCACATCACGATGCTGTGCCCTGTTCCCAAATGTGGAGTGTGTGCTGAGAAGTGAGGATATTTTAAATTTGCCCGGGGGCAAAACCCAAACAGAGGCCAGTCGTCCTTTAATGTCTATAGTATCCTGTATCTCAGTCCTGGACTTGCACAAAAACTTTCACAAAGCAGCAGCAATAAGAAACAGCTCGATCTTTGTTTCTTTGAGTAATTGTTGTAGTAAAAAAAGAAAAAAGATCAGCTCTTGTTACTAACTGAAAGTGGTAGTCAAGTGGTTAATACTTTGGACCTCTGTGTGAAAGGTCATGAGTTCAAATTTGCCACTGCTGGGCCCTTTCACAAGGCTCTTAACTTATCGAGACATGTGAGTATCTTTTGATTGCAGATACTGTGTCATAACATGTGATTAATCCAATTTTATTGACATTTTCTAATATATTAGCTGTAGCATCCTATCTTTTTTTTAAAAGTACTGGATGGATAGTTTTCTCAACCAGGTTGCAGAGTAGAATTGATATTCATAATCTCTCATACAGTCTCAAAAGGTCAGCTGATGAAAGACGTTCGTCCAAAATGTCTTGCTTCCCTAAAAACTGTGTAAACCATGCCACAAGTACTCCCATGGTACTCTCAGGAATCTTGTTTCTGTTTCACTTCTTAAAAAATAACGGACTTGACGTTATTGGTTGCTCGAGCAAGTCCCAATTTTTCAGTAAAAAATATTGTAAGCCAGAGGGATGATTGGTCATAGTGGGATTTCTTTATGGAGCCCTGTTTCTCATTAAGGTCAGTCGCATCCTTGTTTGCTAGTTGTAATTTCCCAAAACTTTTCTAATAGATCAAATACCGTAGAAATGAAAGTGGAAGAGGAACAGAAAAAGGGCTAGTTGTGTTTATTCCGATCGAATAAAGTCAAAGCAGTGGAGTGCTTTCTAATGGTGGTTTTGTGGTGAAGAGGTAACATCTCTTCCATGAATGTCATTTCAGATTGCATATTGTTCTTATGTTATTTATAGCTGCATTATTATTTAACGAGCCTGCCAAACACTACACATCAAAAGATCCCTGATTGAAGCAGGAAGCAGTGGTCAAACCATACCCTCAAAATAGTCAAGAAAATGGTAGCTTTTAATAGGAGCTCCATTTTCAGAAAGATCTGACACTCTCCAGAGGTGATTTAGCTCACTTGTTCTCTGAACGGCTCTTGGCAGACGTGTCTGCTTAGCTATGAAACGTTGGTAATCTCCCTGCACAGGGAATTAAGAGACGAGGACAGTATTGATCAAGGGAGCTCTTTTGTCCTGACGTTTTGAGTATGTGAGCATGATGAATAAGGATCAGAGAGACTGCAAGAGAGATTTTCGACTGCTTTGATGTGGGCTGAGAGGCAGCTGGTCCATGGAGAACTGAGCAGAGATTAGACTGTAGTACTGCTGGATCTGGAGAGCTTGCCAGAGCCACTACTGTACTGTCTGATCGGAACTGGGACACCATCTCTACTGCATAAATGCTAGCCGAGGGAGGAACTATTACTACAGTAGGTTGAATATTAGTAAGCTACTCATTTGTTTATGGAAACAGACAGAAGAGTGCACTTAAATATGTCACTTTTTAGGCTTCAAATCGCTATTGGGTATTTTTGCTCAATTGTTGCTGTACACCATCTATTCATCAATGTTAGACTGCAAATCGGGGGATTATTCTCGACTTTTGTTATCATATGCCATGTGACTGGATAGTATGTTAGTACTATATTGTGGTATGTGTGTTAAGTACCACAGCATCACTGGCACACTCTGTAGGATTGTTTTGTTTGTTTGATGAAAGCAGTCCACAAACCAAAAACATATCCAACCAAGAGCTGATATAGGGCTAGACGACAGAGCTGATGTCATATTAATGAAAAATGCAGTGTGAAGTAGTGAAAATGCATTGCAGCTATGCACATAGCTGAGTCACAGAAAAAAAGAAGAAAGCTGTTATGCGATCAATGAGATAACAAACACAGTAGGGTTGATAGCTAAAGCACTGCTGCATCACTCTTTTCAGGTACAGAGGAAGCAAAGGTCACATCTCTCACACCAGTGTCATTAGGAAGTGGCATTGAGGGAAGGAAACCGTTGATCACAGAAAAAAAAAGGAATGAAATGAAAGAATTGTTGCTGGAGATTAGATGGTAATTTTAAAGTTCGGTATTGAAGGCACTCAGGGTGGATTTTTTTAGATGACTGTTTTTAGTAATAGGTTCCTATTTGGCTGGTCAGTGGTGGACAGTAATGAAGTAAATGTAAATTGTTACTGTACTTAAGTAGCTTTTTTGCATGTCTGTACTTTACTGACATATTTCCATTTGGGGAGACTTTTACTTTTTACTTCACTACAATTCAAAGTATTTTTTATTTTTTTTACTTAGCTAAATTTTTCTAAATCAGTTCCTTTTTATTTGTGTTTGATTTATTGGTATCATTCTACTAATAGATTGATGTGCTAAGAGTTGATAAAATAAGAGTTTTGTGACAAAAATGTCAATAGAACATGAAACGTGGAACATAAAAGCCATAATTAATCCTAGTATTTGGATACTTAAGTACATTTGAAGCCAAATAGTTTTGTACTTTTACTCAAGTGAAAGTCTACATGGAGCACTTTTACTTTTACTGGATTACTACTGTACCTACTGTATCTCTACTTTACCTCAACTACATGGTTCGTGTATTTCGTCCACCACAGTGGCTGGTGTTTCTTATAAGATTCTAGATCAGGGATGGGCAACTTTCAACTTTTCCGGCCATTTCATTAATCCAGACTAATATTTTTCCAAAATTGCTCACTTGACTTTTCATTGAGGAAACTCAATATGCAAATAATGCAATGAGTTTATTACCTATAAAACTGTGCAGTTATGCTCATTCAAATATTTAACTTTGTTAAATGACAAACAATTGTATACATCTTAATAAATGTACAAACAATTGTATACATCTTAATAAATGTACAAAGGGTCTTAATTCATAAAGGAATCACCCCCTTCAATAATATTAATAACTTTAATTGGTTCACCCTCCAAAAAAAGAAAATTCTGTCATCATTTATTCACCCATGTATTGTTCCAAACCTGTATGAGTTTTTTTTATTCTATTTGAATGAAACTCAAAGAAACTCATTCACAATATATTTGACAGATTTTTCTTTTTTGGGTGAACTATCCCTTTCAAATTAATTAAAATAGTGATAAAATATAAGAACAATTTAGTGCATACATTTTAACACTTTCATTTATAGATCATTTCAGACAAAATTCCTATTTCCAAATAGTCTCAATGAGAAACCTGTGGCTTCAGTGTCAAGAGCCCCCTTAAACTTGGTAAAATTATGTTTCCCATTTTGCCTAGAAAACATGGTTTTTACTTTTTGCTGTCAATTTTTCCATTATTTGTAATCATTTTGGTGAACGTTCTCAATAGCATGCATATCCGACTATGTTTTAATTACTATGGTGACCGGCAGAAACCAGCGCCCTCTCCTGGTTGGAGAATTAATATTCTGATATGAAAGTGCGCTTTTCATTTTTCAGCAATCAGACTGACATGGTCCTGCTAGTATTCAAAGATCCTGCTCTGATCTAGATAGTCTATATGTGTGCAATTAAAGGTTTGGAAATTGTTGCAGGAATAAATATGTGGCAAGGTGTTTGTATTTAGTGTATGCTGTAATTAAGCAAATAATGTGTACGTTATTTTTTTTACTTTGTGGCTCTAGTGAAGTCATATTTCCTCTGTGTAGTCTAACAGTAAGTTCTCTCTTCTTACTGTAGCTTGAGCCCCTCAAGTCCAAACCATGTACCCAAAGACCCCACCAGTCTCTCAGAGGACAAGGGACAGCTTTTAAGTGTCCACTTAGAACACACCAAAGGTACCGCAGGTTCTTGTTCTTGCACTTGTATTCTCAGTATTTCAGTGGTACTAATGTACCAAGTTGTCCTGCTTCTCAGAAAATATTACAAGTGGGCCAGGAACTGTCCAGGAGCCTAATGGGAGGTGTGTGAATAATTGTGTCTGGGAAGAGCAACTGTGGGAGCAACAAGAGCAGTTAGAAAGAGAGATGGTGGAGGCCAGGAGAATGGTGTCCAGCCTACAGGTGAGCTGTGTTCTTCATATTTGTTAACTCTACATGAAAATACATAAATTCCTGACTAAACGTGTCATCTATAAATTATAGTGACTCCAGTGTCAGGTAGCTTTTACTTGTGGACTTACAGAGTAGATCTTATGGATGCGGAGAAAAATAAGGAATGAAAGGAAGCAGATAGTGTATTTCTGGGACACATCTTTAAAATGTATTGCCTAATACACATTTTAAATTTACACCTCAGAGCTCCCTATTGGTAGTGTTCAGTTCAATTCTTGTTCCTTGATCCTTGTGTAGTAGTGTAATATATCTCTTTAGTGTGGTGGATTAACTCATGTCTGTGTGTGTTTGTGTGTGTGTGTGTGTGTGTGTGTGTGTGTGTGTGTGTGTGTGTGTGTGTGTGTGTGTGTGTGTGTGTGCACGCGCGGGGGGTGTGGGGTGTTTTTTCAGGCTTTGCTTCTCCATGGATTGTTGCCTGATAATGAGCAGGAGATTTCACTGGGAGAGGGAGTGGAAAATGCTGAGCAACAACTGGTTAGTTTTTTTTTTTTAGTTTTTTTTTTTTTATCACAAAGCATTTTCTTCTCTGAAATCTTGCCATTTCTGTTTTGTGTTGCTCATTTGTTTCAGTCTTTTCATGTAAACACTCTATACCTTCCATTTCTTTCTCCTTTACTTTTCCTTATACTTGCTTATTCGCTTTGTCCCGCTCAGTTTCAGCAGGTTAGATCAGGTTACTGTGTAGTGAGTTCTGCTTTGTCTGGGTGTAAGGAGCAAGTATCTGTTTACCTTCTGCTCTGTTCACCTAATTCTCTCTCCACCTCAGTTTCTACCTCATTTCATCTACTGCCCGGTTGGCTTTTTCCCCACAGTGTGTTTAGTCTGCAAGGAAGTTCATCTTCTGTGGTTTTTACAGGTTATAATCCGGAGTCGTCTTGACCTGAGCATGGAGGAGAATCTGGAGTTAAAGGTAGACTTATATTGTTCTTTCATTGCAGTTGTATTGTAATATGATGCTTGTGTTTACGGACATTTCCTTTTTATGTCCTATGAAAATTACTACTTGAGATCTCTCAATACATATCCTTTCTGTAAATATAGTGTCATTCTAGAATAAATCAGCACATAATTATTGTGGTCTTTTATGCATGTGTGCTCATTAACATTATTTTTTTTTCGTATCTTGTTGTTTTCATGACATTTGGTTGTCCTGTAGAGGGAGCTGTTGAAATACAAGCAAGAGGCTCGTAACCTACAAGGAGTCAAAGTGAGTCCTTTTGTCATTACAGTTGTGAGTGTAGCTATACTTACAAATCAGCACATACTAAGTTATGATGTAATTCTCTGAGCTTTGGTTCTGGCACAATTATTATTGACATAAAAAATATTGTGGGGAAAAAAATTTCCACACACATACTTCCACACACTTTGGCTACTTTTAGTGAAAATAATACATATAAACATTTGATTAAACATTGTATATGAGTGTATGAGCTTCAGACACAGAACAGTATGTGGTGATGGTGTGCTGTGTGTACAGGATGCTCTCCAGCAGCGCATGACTGCACAGGAGTCGTCTGTGTTACAGCTCAAACAGGAGCTCTTGCGAACCAGCATGAACCGCGATGAACTGGAAGGACAAAATGTGAGTGTGTGGGCGGGTACATGTGTGTTTAGAATGTATTTAAATTATCGTACTATTTGTGGGGTGTTTTTGTGGTAATCACTGTGTGTTTGGATCCTCAGGCAGAGTTTCATAAGAAGCTAGAAGAAAGAAACAGGATTCTCAGTGAATATAAGGTACACCAAATACAATGACAGTCAAAGGCTTCTAATGGATATAATAAAGAAATGCTTTTATGCATCTTCCAACATACAACAGTTCAGAGAAAAAAAAAGAAATATTAAATAACGGATATATATATCTTGCTCTGTCTATGCAGAAAGAGTTAAGTCAGAAGGATCGCCTGCTTCAGCAACAGCAGTTTAAACTGGATGAAGCTTTACGCAAGCTGACAGGTAGCAACATCCAGAAGGTATGTCCTTCTGCAAAACACAAACTGTTGTAAGACGTCACACAATTCTCTGCAAGCTTCAGCTGTTGTTATTCATCTTTACATAAAACTCAGGCTGACCTGCAGAGGGAGCTGGAGCACAAGCAGACCATTCTTCAGGAGCTGACTGATCGTGCCGAAGATGAGGTGAGACCAAAGCAACTAACAAACACTTTCAACCTGCTCTTTAAGCAATTAGGGTCTTTAAGGTTTTTCGTTGTTGTTTCAGCTACCTGGATCTCCAAGCAATGGCTACACACATCCAGCAGTTCCAGATCTCAGCACATCACGAGCACACAAAGGAGTGAGTAGCCAAGAAACATTTCAAGTCCATCAACAATCAAATACCTGATTATTTTATTTTTATTGTGTATTTTATGTTATGATCCTTAAACAATTTATTATGCTAATCTAATAAATGTGAAAAAAATATATAGATATTTCTTCAAAATAAAATGTTTATAAACACAAATGTTTTAACGTTTACATGGAGCTTATGATGTCCTTGATTCTGGCAGATGGAGGAGCTGCAGTTGGTACGGGATGCTTTGCGCAGTTTAAGGAACAGCTTTGGAGGCCACGACCCTCAGCATCACACACTGGACACACTGGAGCAGGGCATGGCCAGCCTCATTGACCGCCTTTACACACTGGAGTCACAAACCAGACAGGAGAGAAAGGTTGGGAAGCGTTTCCAAAACTGTGCCCTACATACATACAGTAGTTGCATGATTTGATTTTATGACTTTACAAAATATAAATATTAATTCCGGACTGAAGTGACTTTTTCCAACTGTTCCCAGGCAGGGCAGAGGTCTCCAGGACACAAGGCCACTCATACAGACAGGGACTCCTGGCCTTCCAGCACTAGTAAGTGTCCCTTACAAGAAAAAACAGAAAAAAGCACATCACTAATTAAGGAACAAATCACCACAGGGTTGTGTGTTTTATTCCTTTTATTACACAGTATTTCCACCAATAAAATGCTTGAATAACTAAAGAATAACACTCTCATCATACTATTGAACAGGTTAGTTTCTGTTATTTATTTTATAGCATCTATTGTCATGTAACACTCAAAACGCACAATAGTGGAACCGGATCTAAGGAAGACTGTTTATTATATCATAAACAGCGAAATAAATCCAGATTGACAGGCAAAAATCTTGAATTTATCCTGGCATGAGTCTAGCAATCTCAAAAAAATAAAAAAAATAAAATAAAAAAAACAGGAATGTGAACAAGAATTTATATTAATAAAAATCAAATACAGTAGTGGAGAAACATTTAAATGAATAGACATGTTAACACATAGACCAGTGTCAAGACAGGGGACATTATATGAATGAAAACACCAAGTGCATGGTTATGCAACCAGGGGCACACACTTGATTATTTAATGAAAAGAGCAAAGGGGGAAAATCGCTGACATCTCTAAACACTAATTTCGTCCCCAGCAGCTTTTCACTCTTATTTAATTTAGTTAATAAGATTAAAAACTGACTCTGAGATATGATCTATAACTCGCAACTGTTTCATGTCACTTAAAACTTGACTTTTGACACTGACACTGTAGACTCTATTCAATGGTGTCCATTATAATTGAAAAGCATTGTAGTATTATTAGCATTGTGGTATTATTAGCATTGTGGTATTATCAGCATTGTGGTATTATTAGCTGTAGGTATTATTAGCATTGTGGTATTATTAGCTGTAGGTATTATTAGCATTGTGGTATTATTAGCTGTAGGTATTATAAGCTGTAGGTATTATTAGCATTGTGGTATTATTAGCTGTAGGTATTATTAGCATTGTGGTATTATTAGCTGTAGCATATCCCCCTGTTATAAATGCAGTCATTTGGATTTGCTCTAAAGGTGCTGTTGCTTCTCAATGGGATTGTATTGTTAAAGCCATTTGTGCTTTGCTGCAGAAATGGTCCATTCGCAAAGCAGCCCAATGCTTAACTCCTCATCCTCCACCAAAGTCCTGTATTTCACAGACCGCTCCCTCACACCCTTCATGATCAACATCCCTAAGAGGTGAGTAAATGTGACACTATGGAAGACGTGATATTGCCTTAGTATACCTGTAAAATGTAGCCTCTGTGGTTCAGACTCTGGAGACTCTGTTATATAGAAACTAAACAAGTTGAAAAGGAATTAGTATGCAAATAGGTATGCAAATGCTGGAGATGTAGGTGGTAGTACTGGGATATTTATTTCGAAGCAAACATAAATGCACCTATATCACTGAGCATAATTTTATTAAAAGTTGATGGATCAATAAGACAGGCAGGGAAGTGGTATGGAGGTGGGAGCTCAGAGGTTAAGATGATGATGATTTGTGTTAAAATCCAAGAATCACCAAGCTGCCAATACTGGGCCCTTAAGAAAGGCCCCTAAACCTCAAAATTAAATGAATGCACAGGTGTTTTTATTATACTTTCTTTCTTTTTACTTTCAATTAATTAAAAAAATGAAGGCAACATAGATTTCTTTTAGCAGGATTGCAGTTTTCTCTTTTGTACCAGATCTCAAAGGTTCATTTCTACGTGTGTGTGTGTGTGTGTGTGTGTGTGTGTGTGTGTGTGTGTGTGTGTGTGTGTGTGTGTGTTGATGGCAGGTTGGGAGAAATTACCCTTCGAGATTTTAAATTGGCTATAGACCGAGAGGGCAATTACAGATACCATTTTAAAGCTCTGGACCCAGAGTTCGGCACTGTGAAAGAGGAGGTATACATAATTTATTATTTTTTTTCCTAAAAAGTTATTTTTCTATATTTCTTGACATTTTGCACAGATACAACATCTTATATGTTCAAAAACTAGTAATTCAGTTCAGTTTAGTTCTGCTTTACATCCCACCCCCAATCCCCCATCTCCTCTACACTTAACATCAAGCGGAGGTATATTTATCTATTCATCGACATGATGCCGACACGTACAAGTAATAGAGATTTAAATATTAACGTATGAATATTTATTATTGACCATGTTTCTCAGGTGTTCCAGGATGAGGCGGTGGTGCCTGGCTGGGAGGGTAAGATCGTGGCATGGGTTGAGGAGGATCATGGTGATGGAAGGTAAAGCAATTGACATAAATATACTTTTAATATAATTTTCAGTTTTCCTGTAAACACCACCACCATGTGTTTTAGCGTCTTAAATATATAGTATAGTGGTGCAGCAGGTAATCAGCAGATCTAGGCTTCCTGGTTTGATCATGAGTTCATCCCATATGGCTTGCTTTTGGGTTCTTCAGTTTCTAACTAACATACAGATACACTATGTGGACAAAAGTATTGGGACACGTACTTCTCCAGCCATGTGTGGTTCTTCCCTGAACTGCTACCACAAAGTTGGAGGCAAATGATCACTTTGGATGGAGTACCATTAACTTTACAATTCAATTGACTAGGAGATCCAAACCTGTTCAAACCTGCATGACGATGTCCCCAAATACAAAGCCGGCTCCATGCTAAAAAAGCTCAGACCTCAAACCTGCTGAACACCTTCGGGATAAATTGAAATGCTGACTGCGCCCCAGGCCTCCCCACCCCACACCAGATTTTACTAACACGCTTGTGGCTGAATGAGCACAAATCTGCACAAGCACACTCCAAAAATCTAGTGGAACATCTTCCAAGAAGTGTGGAGGAAATTATAAGAGCAAATTGCGACTAAACGTGGAATGGGATGTTCAAAAAAGCACATACCATACTTATGACTAGGTGTCCACAAACCTTTCCCGATATAGTGTATAGTGGAAATGAGTGTGTGAATGTGTGTATGCATGGTACCCTGCGATGGACTGCTGTCCTGTCCTTTTACATTATACTCAGTAAAAGGTGAAATTAATCACAGACTTATTATAACATAACTTGCAGCTAGGTACATTTTTAAAGCAGTCTGCAGTACAGTACACTACATAGTGTCTCACACTGTTTTACACGGCTGTTTTTGTCTCCTTAATAGAATTTAACAGGGAGCCTGAGAAAAGCCCTGCTGGGATCAGATGTGATGGGAAGGATGATCTGTGCCAATCTGTCAGAATGAATGTGCTTGTGCCGGATGTACAGATGCTCGGCTCTCTCGCTCGGAATTCCAAAACCCCTCCTGTTCTGTGTCCCTCTGTGTTTCCATGCGAGATTGAAACCAGGACAACAACAACCGGGACACCCGGGGGGTTAATTAGATGTCCAGAACGTGCTCCTGACCATTTTGTTTTTCAGAACAGCTGTTTACAGAGAAACAGGCTCCTCGCCAATGACTAATCCGAGGATATGTTCCGTGATGAGTCGTCGTACTGCAAACATCTGTAGTGTCAAATTAGTGTTTCACTGTGACCGTAAGAACTTCCGTTCAGACTTTTTTTTTAAGAGTTTAGTGTCTAAAATTCTATATTTTATAGATGCACAGTCAGAGATTTGATACTTTGTTTTGCAGAGGAAAGAGTTTATGAGCAGGTGCGAGTGTGTTATTATGGCTTGAGTAAGTGAATACAGGGGCGCGTGATACGTTTTGATTTTTAGACGGCTGTGTGTAATTTTTCCGCCTTAAATGAATAGAATATTTTTAAACACAAACCCATTTCACATTATCCAGCTATGGTTATTGTTCACTATTGACACTTTAGTCACGTGACAAAGACACCAGCTGCCTACAGCATAACGCTGTGAAATTATTTTTCATACACCTGTAGATTGATGCCAGCAAAACTGACTGATAGCATGATAATAGAGGTGTGTAAAGTTATACAGTGCCTTCAGTGAAGGTCAGACCCACACCAGCAATTTAGCCAATTTTTATTCTCTTTATCGGTTACATTTTGAAGTTTTCTGGACCAATGTATGTTCAAATTAAGGCTAACCAAGATTCTAATAACAGAGGAATAACTATATAACTATATATATATATATATATATATATACACACACACACAGCCCCAAAGTTTGCTGGACCAAAGTGAGGTTAGAATAATACACATTCTAGTGTAATTCTGTATACATAAGGTGTAGTCTGAGTGTTTCTCAATACCAGGCGTATGTAAAATGTCCGTAGGATTTGACTTTTAAGAATCTAGTTGCAAGGACACAAGAATCAGAGATGAGTGATATGTGAGGAATAATACACCTGGGGATTAACTGTTGATTATCTTGGTGGGGTTTTATTCCTGTTATACTGCAGCAATTTTTAACAAATTATTACTATTTTTTTATTTATTAGGGACAGGCATACTTTTGTCCATTTACTGTTACATTTAATGTTGTTTGAACATCTTACATATAATGTCACAGTACGTAAGTCTAAGTCAATGTGAAACAGTTTTAACTCTGACTGTTACTAAACACTGACATTAAAGACATTTTAAATAAATACTGTATCTTCTCCCAGAAAGATTCACCCTTATACACTTTTGCTTTGTTAGATAAAAGGCATGTTTTTAATCGATATTGGTTACTAGGCTTATATTTTATGCAATAGCCTGTAAAATCAACATGCACCCGAAGGAGCGCATTGATAGAAACATGTTGTGACATCATTTTTTTTAGCATTTTGATGGCATCGTCATATTACACAACTCTAACAGAGAATACGGGAAGTGATCCATAGTTAGCTTAGCTGCATCTACAGTAATTAGCTGGATCTACCACAGGAATTTGTTCTTAGGCTGTTAATTAGACACACAGGCAGGAAAGAAAATCAGAAAAACTTTCTAAGCAGTACGTTTATTGACAGCAGTTATTCTATTGCTATGTGTCACATCTTTTGCCTCACATTTTTCAATCGGTTATTACTACCTAGTTAAAAGAGTTGAAAACCTCCCAGATGTCAATCGTGATGCCTCCTGTGTGCGTTGAATTGGTCTTTGAGTTATACTGGTATACCTAAACATAGGCAGTTAAAAGAGGACAGCAACAAGTGTACAGGAATGACATAGCAAAATAAAGCACACATTAAGATACACCTATCTGAAGATTGCCTTGAGACTAACAATGAATGGCACAACTAAAGTGGGACAGCTTATTATGTATAACCTTCTTCTGTGTTATGTGCAGTTGCATCATCTTGTGAGTGATAGTGCAGAGCCGCAATTACACTGCACTGCTTTAGAAACTAGGGCAGAGTTTACAGAGAAAGAACCCGGTTGTGCCTGGAGTAAATGATACCTGAAGCGTTAAAAGCGTCAGTTATATAAGATTTGTATTTGCTTTTACATTTTAAATGTGTATGTAAATATATATATGTTTATATTGCAGAAAGAGAGGCTTGATAAGATTTTATATGATCAGTATTTTATGAATGATGAATGTTTAAAAGAAATGTTTGCGCTCGTGAAGAGGCTTTAACATTTTTTTGCTGCAAGTTTTTTTTTTTTTTTTTTTTTTTTTTTTTTTTTTTTTTTTTTAGATATGATTTCAGGTACTGTTTAGTGTCGCAGTGGAAACCTCAGTCACGGCCTGCTAGCGATTGTTACTTGCAGTTGGATTTTGGATTGCAAATAAACAAAGTGAATATCAACGTTCAGTTCCACTGTGTCCGTGTAGTGTTTTTTGTACAATTTATTATCACAGAGCACCTTTGCAGACACCTAAATGTAACCTATTTGGGGAAAGAAAGCTTGTGGACAAGATTTGTATGTGCATTTTGAACATCCTTTTCCATATTAATGCCAATTTGCTGTTTAAATAATCTCCACTTTTCAGGGAAGACGTTTCCACTAGATTTTGGAGCGTGCTTGTGTTGATCACTCAGCCTGTTAGTCAGGATGTACAGTGAGGACACCTGGGGTCTGGGATAGATATGTCAAGATCTTCCACTCCAACCTTCGTAATCCTGATCTTAATAGAGCAGGCTTTGTGCACAGAGGCATTGTCATGCTGAAACAGGTTTGGGGGTCCTAGTTCAAGTGGAGGGAAAGTGTAATGCTCCAACAGCCAAAAACATCCTATTCGACTCAATAACACCACACACTGCTGGAACTTCAATTGTCCATATTTTGTATATTTAAGCCAGAGGTAACAGTAAGAAACTGCCTGAAATAGCAAGAAGAAGAAACTTGACATAAAACAAGTGTGAAAAGTGAAGCTATCGTCTTCCAGAGGATGCACAGTTGTAAAGTTTGTATTGTATAAGAATCATGGGATGAGAATCATGGGATGACAGTCTATGAATAGAGCAACATTTTTAAGTAGAAGTTTTCAGATGAGATTATCCACGCAAACAATGGTGAGACTTGCCATAAATGGTGCAATCTTTGAGAATCCAAAACAAATCGATTTGTGTGTAATTGTATTGATTTTATAGATTTTTTTAATGCATTTCTCTCAAAGAATTTTCCAGAAGACTTATTTTAAAAGCTTATTGGTCTCTGTGATGCTGATTGCACTCAGCACGTGATTCTGAAACCTGGCTAAACTCTTTTATGGGTTTCACATCAACCGGGAGTAAATACTATACAAATCAATATGTTTTTAAATATTTAGTATCCATTTAATGATCAAAGCTCTTATCACTCCTCACACAGCTCCATGTTTTTTTAGCTCTTCTAACACTTCTCGACTGGTCCCACACTGTCTCTCAGGGTAGGAGGTAGAGCTTCATCAAGACTCTTTTCTGTTCTGAGGTGGTACAAAAAACTTCCCCCAAATGTGAGAACAGCCGAGTCGCTGCCTATCTTCAAACGGTGGGTAAAGACCTACCTCTTCCTAAAAACACTTATATTTACATTTACAAAATTTAGCTGACCCACTTATACAGAGCATCATACAAAAGTGATTTGGGTTTCTATCTCATTAATAAATCTCATTTAAATTAGCACTTATTTTTCTTGTTTATTTTGTCTTTAGGTAAAAAAAAATAAATGCTATAATTGTTCCCAATAGAGTTTAGGCTGGTAGTATTCTAAGTTTGCAACCTAGTGAACCAGTGTTCATTTATTCATTGAAACTTCAAAACATTTTTGCATGTTGCTCTGGATAAAGGCATCTGTTAAATGCCATGAAAATAAATGGTGTGATGAGCTATTTTTGTGTAAATAAATGATATAATCCGGGTTGTTCAGATGGTTGCACGGCCCATACCCCTCTGTGCTCCAGGGGTGCTATATCATGGCTGACCCCAGCTTCTCAACATCGTGGGATATGTGAAGAAAGAATTTTACTGTGCTGTAATCTACAATCTACATGTGAAGAGTAATTGCATCTATTATTCCTTCTATGAAATGTGGAAAGTTCAGTAAGTGTGAATACTCATGCAGGACATTGTATATACATATCACAAATCATCTGTTTGGACAAGGCAAGTCACAAAAGTAAAATCAAACCCCCAGTTTTACAATCTCCCACCACCTGTTTGAGGCTTTTCTCTGGATTATCAGGTTCCCTTTCACTATCCAGTGGTGGACAGTAATTAAGTAAATGCAAATGGTTACTGTACTTAAGTAGCTTTTATTTTGCGTATCTGTACTTTACAGAAGTATTTTTATTTGGGGAGACTTTTACATAAATTCTATTACATTTTAAAGTCTAACTTTTTCCTTAACTACATTTTGCAAAATCAGTTTATTTATGAGCAGGTAAAATCTCAACTGCTCAAACATGCAGGAAGCCACTAATCAGGGTCGAGCTCTCACTTTGTTTTGAACTTGTTTTGATTGGCGCTTGATGGTATCTACTTATCACCAGCATACAGTTCAGCATCATTTTGAGAGGATTAAATGATGGAAGAAACTTCTGACTCGAACTCACCACAACACCCGTGGCCTCATTTGCGTGTTTTTTTTAAGTAGTTTGAAGGAAATTACTTAATGGGGTCTTGATATTTGTTAGAGATATCAATCAGTGTTTGACTCATTAACATCATTCTAATAATAGGTTGTTGTGCTGAGAGTAACATTCGAGTCTTTTCTCATAAACTGATGTTGATTAAAGAGGAGTCTTGTGACAAAAATGACATTATAGCCATAATAAATCATAGTACTTTGGATACTTAAGTACATCTGAAGGCAGATATTTTTGTACTTTTAATAAAGTAGAAGTGAATGTAAAGTTTAAATGGAGCATTTTTACTGGAGTAATATTTTACCTACTTTAATATGAGTACATAGTTTGTGTACTTCGTCCACCAGTGCAGGTGGGTGGACTGGTTACGATAAATGTGTCATAAATGTGTAAATGTGTCCCATCTGGAGTATATTGTCCAGCACTGTGCCAGGATAAAGCTATTATTTTAGATGAATTGATCATCAGATTAATTGCAGATTAATTATCCTATCGAGTATTTTACTCCAAACCGACATGGGGCGCTAATAAGCTTGTTCGTCCAGTTCACAGCGTTCACACCAGAGTTCACGAAGAACAGAACAACGTTTCCTCCACATGCTGGATCGTATGAAGTGTGTCCACCAGTTAAGTGTTTACGTAGATCCATTGCGAGGAAAATGCGAGTAAAGAAGGGCAAAGAGAAGAAAAATCTTCCTGAAGACCCGGTGAAGAATTTTGAGAAGTGGAGGAAGAGGCATGACAAAAGCAAGAAACAAACTAAACGGCCGACAAAAAAACGCGACTGGGAGATAGAGAGAGAAAACATTCAGAAGCTGGTCGCCAAATACACAGAGGCAAGTTAACTTCCACTTCTGTCCATCCTGATGTGCACACCATTGTAATAGATAGAATAAGAGAAAATGACACAACCAGGGATCAGCATTCTGAGTATATATCAGATAGTATGCACAGAGAATGGGCTTTGCTGCTTCTATACTGATTCAGGTTCATTCTATTATTGTTTGTTGTACAGATTGGATTGATATCTCACACTACTAATATGATGCAATGCTGATATTTAGGGAAAAGTGTTTCTGGGTTACTGATCATAATGTTGGGGGTTCGAGCCCCAACCCTGACAAGCTGCCACTGTTGGGCCCTTCATCCAGGCGCTTGATCCTCTGTGCTCCAGGGCTGCTGTAACATGGCTGGCCCTTGCTTCCTGACAAGATGAGATCTGGGTAGCTCAGTGGTTCTGGATTATCAGAATGTTGGTGGAAAGTCCAAGCCTTAGTATGGCCAAGCTACCACACTTGGGGCCCTTGAGCAAGGCCCTTAACACTCTGTATCATGGCTCCTAACATCACTGGTTGTTTTCTTTTTGCTGTAATTTACATGTGACAAGTATAAAGCAAATTTCTAGCTATCAATCAGTCTGTCTATAATGCATGGCTCAACCGGGTGGAAGATGCCGTGTTTCATATTTGGGTTTCCTGTGAAATATATTTTTTATATAAACTCTACACACATTTAAATCAGACTCATCTTCTGCTCATTTTCTCCACATTTCAGTTTTTAAAATTTTTGTTTATTTTTTTATCATTTTTAAATGACACTTTTGGTGGCAAATCACTTCATTTGGTTTAGTTTCATAAAGTGAGAGCGTAGATTTTGGGGGGAAAAAATAGCCAAACAATTCTGCAATCACATTTACATGTAAATCTGTCATCTGCTGCAACACTATATAGTACTGTCAATTTGAAACATAAAATTGTGTATTCGAACAAGATAAGTGATGCAGCATGAGAAGCAGTTTATATGATGATGTTGACACGTTAGCTGTCACTCTTCCTGATATGATAATGTTGAGCTTTTAATGCTGGGGAAACAGTGATCCATTTTCTGTTAAAAAAATTAAAACACTTGGAGAATCTTGATAGATTTGTAGTCAATTCCCCCAACAGCAAGTAGCTTTTGCCACCTCCTGACTCCAGCGTCCTGTTTTGATCCTGTGATTGCGTTACTGTGTGCGGGGAGGAATTGTATAGTGTGAAAGCCACCAGGAGAAAATCTCTCCTGTGGGTTTCTGTATTACTCAACAGCAGTCCGAGTCTCTGGCTGATGGTGTTGCTGTGACCTCGTACTGTGTTATTGAGTGGTTGCTGGTTCCTTCCGCAAATCTGACCTCATGCCTAATTTTCTTACCAGCAGGTTGTGTATCGTAGTGTGTAGCTTTGATTTCACTTCTTCAGAGTCCTGATGTGATCCATAATTTGGGTTACTGGCTGTATGGAGTTTCACATGTTTTTGCGCCTGAATGGTTATTTTCTTAGTGCTCCGGTTATTTCTACCTCCCAACAGTGGCAGTAGGTAAACTGATGACTCAGAATAGCCCCTAGGTACAATTGTGTGTATTCATGGACCACTGTGAGTTGCTGTCCTATTAAGGGTGTAGTAATTAGGGCTGGGTGATTTATTCCAACATTTGCGACACAGACAACACGCTGAATGTGAAGGATGCTCAAAATTTGAGATGAAAACAAGCCGAATGCAACATGTCCACCCAAAATTGCAAAATGCCAGATGTCATTAGCGGTATCAAGAGTTTTCAAGTTTTTCTACTCCTCCTCTATCAGTTGTTGTTGACTGATAAACACGACTGTTGTGTGTAGTAACGAAATTACTTAAAAAGCAATATCGACAGAAAAATAAACTTTCTGGGGTCGTTAAAAAAACAAGATTAATCCACAAGTTAAAAAAATTAGCAATTAAAAATGCAGATTGCACATGAAAAAAGAAAAAAAAACTTAACCATGAATATACCATATATCTTTTTTCCCCCTATTTTGCCCAGCCCTAGTAATCATTTTTCCCGGGTTATGTTACGGATCCACTACAGCACTGAGGAAAAAGTGGTACCTGGTTGTTTATCCTAGTGTTGGAGTTGTTGCTCCAAACTATGTGCCGATTTGACGTTTCTTAAATGTATTTTGGACAAAAGTGTAAAACCAGTAAACAAAAAAATCCTAATGTGGCTTGTAAAATGCATGCTTTTATTCTGTGTTTGCTTTTTGAGAACCACCAGTTCTTTGATCATTTAAAAAAATTATTACTATTATTTTTGTCTCGCAGATAAATGCGAAAGAAGCCATCAAGTTCTCAGATTTTCCGCTATCAAAGAAGACCCTGAGAGGTACTGAACATTTTCATCATTTTATGTCAATGCTGGGTTTCATTTCAGATTAAGATTTCTACCAATACAACTACTGTGTTTGTGTGTTCTCATTTTGCCAGGTCTATTAGAGGCTCAGTATCGGCAGCCCACAGAGATCCAGAGACAGACTATTAGCTTCACTCTGCAGGGAAAAGATGTCTTGGGTGCTGCAAAAACCGGCTCTGGAAAAACTCTCGCGTTCCTCATTCCAGTAAGCGACTTCTGCTGAATGACCAGGAAAAACTATGATGTTCGATCCATAAGGCAACATGCATAAATTAATGTTGTTGTTTTTTTCTTGCAAGGTGTTGGAATGTCTGTACCGTAACCAGTGGACGGCCATGGATGGTCTCGGTGCTCTTATCATCTCTCCCACACGAGAGCTGGCTTATCAGACTTTCGAGGTCCTGAGGAAAGTTGGGAAGAACCATGAATTTTCAGCTGGACTTGTTATTGGTGGAAAGGTGTGTGTTTAAGAGTAATATTGTGCTGAAACTGGTACATGTCAGTGGTTGTACAGTAAGAAGAGAAGACATAGGAATAAATATTGGGAATTCTTAATTGGGAATTCTTATTGTTTGATGGACATTTTTGAACGTAAGTTATGATATTAAGTATCGGATCAATCCATCCTTAGCCGCTCCTTTTAGCTACATGATCTATGAATAATGTAAATAAAAGTTTTCATAATGTTTAGCCTGATTGGTGTATGACATACTTTTTTTGTTTTTGGTCCACTAAGGTTTTTCCTCATTGCAATATCGCTATAATGAGTGGTGGATAAATGGAAGTTTGATATGAAATTATGATTGGAACTACATTTTTTAATTGACCTTTAATAATAAGGTTTTCTGTCTTCAGAGTGATTTACTTTCCACTAATTGAAGGACCTGTGATTAATGCTTATTAAAAATGTATCTTGGCCAGGACCTCAAGGACGAATCCCTGAAGATTCATCGCACAAACATCATCATCTGCACGCCCGGACGCCTGCTGCAGCACATGGATGAAAACTCCAGCTTCCATGCCTCAGACCTGCACATGCTCGGTACATGCTTGCTCAGGGTCACGTAACTGATTTGGATTTTCTTATAGCACTTGACCTTGCTCAAACTATTATATTGTGCTTTTACATGATCACTGAAATAATCTGTTACCTGCCATTGTTAGATGATTTCATTCGATAATGCTCGCATGTGTTTTCTCTGGCAGTGTTGGATGAGGCTGATCGAATTTTAGACATGGGCTTCGCCGACACGCTTAACGCCATTGTGGAGAACCTTCCAAAAACCAGACAAACGCTGCTGTTCTCTGCCACACAAACCAAGTCTGTGAAGGACCTGGCCAGACTCAGCCTGAAGAACCCAGAGTATGTGTGGGTTCATGAGCAGGCTAAATTCAGGTACGACCACCGACAGCTTCTATTATCACTTTTACACCAATGAGTTATAGTGCAGCCAGAGAAGATTCAGACACCTTTATATGTATGCAGCATTGTGAAAATTCTTGTATATATTTATTTAACATGAGTCCACAATCTCATAATGACAAAGAAAAACACCTGCTTAGGAGAAGTTTCCATTTGGTTGCTCACATGATCTCTGGATCTCCACCAGACTGACTGTCAGGTTCATGCAATAGAATTATTCAAGTAATGAATAAAACATTGGTGTTATAGGTAAATGTTGAACAGGTTTGAATTAGTGAATGAAGCTGTACATCCTAGGAAGCATTAAAATATGATATTAAAAAAAATGGCCACGTGCACACAGTCACTGCAGTCCTGAGAATTTCCAGTAGAAATTTTTTATAAGTTTTTAATAGAGATTTTTTAGTTTTCTCAGAAAGAAATCTTAGGGGTTTAAGAAAGATTTACAAAGAACGAGCAGACAACAAATCATTATTTAGACTGAAAACTGTTTTGTTGATTATTGTGTTCCTCAGCACTCCTGCTACTCTGGAGCAGAGCTACGTTGTGTGTGAACTGCACGAGAAGGTCAACATGCTCTTCTCTTTCTTGAAGAGTCACCTGCAGAAGAAGATTATTGTCTTTTTCGCTTGCTGCAAAGAGGTACATGTTTTGCACAGCATGGTTATTCCAGTAAAAGAAAAAAACCTGCCATAATGCAATATTAAAACTCGTACGGGTTCAGATTGTGAATGCTGTGAAGCTCCATGATGTTAGTTGATAATAATTATTAAAATTATTTGAAAATGTTATTTGAATACTTATTAACTTCTTTATAAAACACTCTGCCACCTGTGTACTGTTCCAGGTGCAGTTCTTGTTTCGCATGTTCTGCCGGCTGCGTCCCGGTATCTCGGTTTTGGCCCTGCACGGAAAGCAGCCACAAATGAAGAGGGTGGAAGTCTACAACGACTTTGTACGCAAGAAAGCTGCTGTCCTCTTTGCCACAGACATCGCTGCAAGAGGACTTGGTAACTGAATCTCTTATGTCCTAGTTTTACCATGTGGGTGCAAAAAGACCACAGAGTATTATACAATTTGCAAGTGTCAAAAAAAAAACCCTCTTCTGTTGTTGCACTGGTTTGTGTATTCAATAAGGGGGGGGCCGGGGGGGCTTGGGTGTTTGTCATATTATGCTACTTATTTAGGATGTATAATTTGGAGAACAAACAGCAGAAAAATATGAATGCATTAATAATATTGCATTTAAATGACTAAAATGTTACTTTTTGTGTATGATTTTTTTTTTTTAATAAATTAAAATTATGAACTACACAAAGACAGAAAGAAAAGAAATCCAAATATTATTACATTTTATAATCTAATACCAGAGATTGTAGTTGGCTTGACAAATGTGATGTCAGTAAAATCAAGAAAAAAACAAATACAGACATTTCATATAATGTATTGCGATATC
>MU551617.1:4194916-4204916 GCA_024362625.1 Silurus asotus | reverse complement strand
TTTCTAAAACGAATCCAACTCGAGCAGCTTGTGTGACTTGATACTGATGCAGTGGCATGTCACAGCGCATACTGCTTATCATCCCCAAATTAGACATTGTTTATTATTAGGTGTTTCTATTTTAAGTTGCACTGCAACATTGTAATACTGGCACTGAAATCTTTTTCGTATGCCGTAAACCTGTTACTAACTCGACTAATTTCAAGATTGCAAATTTTTTGGCTTGCTCCTAGATCACTGACCTCATTTCACCAGCAATACAAAAGTGCATAATTAGGCATGAAATGTTCATTGATAAATGAGAAAAAAATACATCAAAATGTGAAGGAGCAAAGTTTTGATGCCATTTAGGGTGCCTTAAAACCTCCAAGATTGTCTAATCTTTAAATACGCCTCTATCCACTGTACAGCTTCAGGTTCCTGTCCCTGGCTGACTGTTGTGGAAGCGGATGCAGCTGCTATACCACCAGTGCCCACCTCAAGTTTGAGGCTTTGTATGAGAGACATTTATACCCACCACAGCGTAGTCATTTGAGTGACCATATCCTTCCTGTTAGCTCGAATTCATTTGGCCATTCTCATCTGATCTTTTTGGTCAACAAGATGTTTCCACCTGCAAATCTGATGCTCACGGGTTGGTCCTTTTTTCACACAGTTCTGTGTGAACTGTTGTGTGTGAAAGTCTCAAGACATTAGCAGTTTCTGAAATACTCAGTACAGCCAGTCTGGCACCAAAATATGTGTGATGTTCCAAGTCACTGAGCTCATTGTTCCTGATTCTGATGTTTGATGTGATCATTAAGTGAAGCACTTTTCCCCACATTGCACAGCTGCCAAATGATTTCCACAGGGATACAAGTGAGTCTGGATGACAGAAAGTCACTCGGCCCTAAAACGCAACAGGACCTCTGTGTGAACGAGACACAGTTCTATAGTAATAATATAAAACGATTTTGGAAACATAGACCAATAACTTCATATTCCCCAGTGCAACAAAACAAGCGATCATTTGACACCGAACATATGTTTGCCAATGGAATACATTTGGTGTAAAGCATTACAGGTTCAATCATTGAGCAAAATATTCCATTGAAAGGGATGAATCAGGGGCTGCTGTCTTTAATAATCTTTGTTTCCTGTGTACAGGTATAAGGAGGGTGGAGAGGCCCTGCTCATACTTCTACCTTCAGAGGAGAAGGGCATGATTGCTCAGCTCCAGGAGAAAAAAGTTCCCATCAACAAAATCCAGTAAGTGTCCTGCTCTACATGTTAATGATGAGTAATTTGTAATTAGACTGTAATATGCACATGGAGGTTTTAAACTCATTTTGGGTGTTCAGGTGCACCTATAATAGTAAGAATGCAAGTGGGGCTTGTGACTGGCTGCCCAAAAGATTGGGAAATGCTTAAAACTAAACAAAAAAAATTTTACTTTGGGAACTAGTGTTTTTTATTTTATAGGTTCACATCTTAATAAACCAACTAAGCCAGGTTTCATGTCTAAAGTTTTCTCTACAGTGCTGTACAGGACTAACTGAAATAATTCGGTGTTGGCAACATGGCAGAATAGGTCTGAATTAAAATAAAACTGAACATCCTAATTAAATTAATTTGATCATCCTCAAGGCTATTCAGGATTTCCTCATTTTAAACTGGTCCTAATTTTCCGATGTCCATGTAACATCTAAGGCTCATTGAAATGCACCTGCAGCACTTGAATGTTTTTTGTTTGTTAGTTTCTGTGGTGTTGTAGTTCTTTCTTTCGTTAGTCCAAATATAATTCGCTGTATTACTACTACAAATGAGACCAACATTCAACGGCGAATCAACTTTCTGTTGCTGGTGTAAATCTGTTTATCAAAGATTAGATTTTTCAGCAATGGGGAAGTGTAAGTTTGGCTTAGAACTTGAAAATAAATGTATTTAGGGCGTGGTTAAGGCCAGTTGCTAACGTATTTGTGCGCATGTTTTTGATGTTGTGATATAGGTCTTAAATTTCATTCTTAATGGTCTTAAAGAGGTATTAAACATCAACAACGGCTCGATGCTAAGCAAAGTTATTTTTGCCATCCTGAAGCTGAAACAGCACGTATACATTTATCACAATCGTGATTTGCCCTTCAATGAAGTTAGTTCCTGTTTTAACATACAACATATGGACAAAAGTATTGGGGCACCTGACATTTTTCCAGCCATTTGTGTTTCTTCCCCAAATTGTTACCACAAAGGCACATAATTCTATAAAATGTCAATTGGATGCAGTAGAATTATATTGACACCTGGAATGACAATGTCCCTGTGCACAAATTGAGCTCCATGAAGATATGCTTTACATGGGTTGTACTGAAAGATCTTATATAGCCTGCTCTAGAGCGTTGGGATGAATTGGAACGCAGCCCAGGCCTCCTCATCCCACATCAGTGCTTGATTTTACTAACACCCTTGTGTCTGAATGATCACAAATCCCCACAAGCTTATTCCAAAATCTACTGGAACATCTTCCTTTAAAAGTGAAGATTATATAACTGCAAATTGGCTAAATATGAATTGGGATGTTTAGAAAGAACATACGAATCTTATGCTCTGTTGGAAAGTATAAAGGTGCAGCTTTCCCCTTTGAATGTTGTGCTGTACGTTGGACACTCGTTACAAAAAATTATAAATAATTTCACTGAAAGCTTCACAAGATGCGTAGTGATGCTAAATAACACGTTTTCAATCTACTTGCTCTTTACTGTAACACCGAATGCAATGACTTCATTTTACTCAAAAGATTTTTTACAAACTTTGATTTCTTATCTTTTAATTTGAATAGTAATGAAACTGCAGTTTGTTGCTAATGGGGGAAAAAGCTGATGTTATGCATATTCTACTTTCCATTGACAGCACTGTTTGTACAGGAAACTTAGTGTAACTTTTCACACATTTTTGTGTGCTTTTATCATCATGATGCAACTGGAATTCAGTGTTAAAGTGTGCACCAGACACCAAACAGGAAACAGAAATCCTGCTCGTGCCTGGGTGTGTAGAACAGGCATGTGGTCCAGCTGGCTGCTGTGCCTGAGTGCTGTGGATTATCAGCAGGCAGCAGTGCTCAGTGCCGTTGTGTGAGGACAGAAGATGGCCACATGCAGCCGTCAAACCTGACAATAAACACCGGCAGATTCAGTTTCAGGCCAGTGCACATTTGGCTCTCTGCTGCATACGTATCAGTGTTGGATCAATAGTGCTTCAAACGAATATGCAGTTTGATAGAACCTGCAAAAGAATTGAGCAGGCAAACTGCAAAAAGGGGGAAAAACGCTTCAGTCGTTATTTGTAGCGTATTAGCATAATCACTGATGGCAAAGTCTGAAATGGAGCTACAACAATGATCCTCTCTGCACCGTCAGTTTAATGCATATTAATGAGTCGTGAGAGAAAAGTGATTTATGAGCTTATAGCGGTGAATGTGATCAGGCGCTACTGTGCTGTGCAGGGTGAACCCAGAGAAGCTGACGTGTGTGCAGCAGAAGCTGGAGGCCTTCCTGGCCCAGGAGAAGGAGCAGAAGGAGCGAGCTCAGCGGGTGAGTGCTGGTCCCACACTGTCTCTGATTTATCTGTCTTTAATCTGCCTCATTATGCTGCAGTTATGGCACGCCTGTTAGGGATTTGAGGCGAAGCTTTTGTGCCTTGTGGCGGTCACTTGAGGAATGTCTTGCTAATCTTGATTTTAGAGAGCATGTTATGTAAATTGGGATAAAACCAAACACAGATGTGTTCGAATTTAGTTTTGGTGACTTACTGCTCGTACCTGGTGCTGTTATTTGCTTATATGTATATGTGTGTGTGTGTGTGTGTGTGTGTGTGTGTGTGTGTGTGTGTGTGTGTGTGTGTGTACTATTATATAGTATATTCTAATGTATACACAGTGAAAGTATGTATGTGACCATTTTTACTTCTTTTTTTTTTTTCTTTTTATTCGTCTGCAGTGTTTTGTGTCTTACCTTCGCTCAATCTTTCTAATGAAGAACAAGGAAGTCTTTGATGTGTTTCAGCTAAAGCTCCCAGAATATGCCACGTGAGTAGATTCTTAAAAGAAAATGATGTACATAGTATCCTTTTTTCCATTGACATGAAGCAGGTGCTGGTTTCAGACAACCTTCTAACAACCAACCTGATTGGAAAACTTTGTCCCAATCTTGTCAGTTTACAACTAAGTTGTTGAGGGTTAGAGGGCGCTGCTCCAGGGTCCAACTGTGGCAGCTTGGCAAAGCTAAGATTTGAACTCATGAACCTCTTATAAGTGGTCAAAAGTTTGAACCACTAAGGCAGCTGTGCCTTTAAAACATAACCATTACTGTGTCAGGGGAGAAAACTACTCTAAACCTGATGTTCCTGACCTGCTGTAAGTAGCCATAATCATCCTATATAAATACCTCATTGTCACAGGGTAACCATGCATACACGCACCTGTCATTGTGCATGAATGCAGTACAGACTCTTTATTTATTTATTATTATTATTATTATTTTATTTTTTTTTACCGTCAACAGAAAAAAGCTTTTCTCCTTAAACTGACGCACTTATGGGTTTTAGAGGTGTTTATGTAGAGCATTTGTCATATAAGCCCCTGCAAATGAGATGTTACTATAGAAACTACAATGTATTAGAACGAGCACATTAATATAAAACTGTTCTTTGCCTTGCAGCCAGAATTACTGTCAGAGCTGCTGTTACAGAAAATTAATCTGCACCTTCTAGCCGATCAGAATCAAGAATTCAAAAGTGCGGAATAGGGTTATATTGAGGAATAGGGTCTGTTAATTGTGTTTCCATTGTACTTTGGTCTTGTACAATACACTGCGCTGTAGTTAATCAGCACCTTTTCCGTACACTTGCCTTTAGTATGTGAATTAAGTGAGTTTTTTATTTATTTTTTTTTTTTTAGGTCTCTGGGTCTGGCTGTTCCCCCACGGGTGCGTTTTCTAAATAAGGCCCTGAAACAGAATGGCGAGGTAACGCAGGAGGTCAGCGCTGCAGCTGAGACTGACTCTGATGATGAGCTAAAGCGCTTTAAAGCCCATTTTAGAAAAGACCAAGGCAGCAGCCCTGACTCTCAGTCTGAAGAGGACGAAGATGAAGATGATGATGATGATGATGAAGAGGAGGGGAGTGATGAGAAAGAAGAGGTGGTGAAGTCTGGAGGCCAGCTCTGTGGTGCTGTTGATGATGATGATGATGATGATGAAGATCTGGGCCTGCTGACAGTGAAACGGAAAGACGTGTTTAATGTCATTGAAGACCAGGAGGAGGGCGACGACGACGAGGTAAATGACCTCATGTGTCATGTAACAAATAGAAATAAATTGAGCAAAATACACACAAACATGATACAGATACAAATAACATCTAAAAAGTCTAAAAGGTGAGGATGAACATGTAGAGTATTGGTTGTAGATAGTGAATATAAACTGCATATGTCTAGTTGTACTAATTGGTCACCGTTTGGTCGTCATTTAGATCATACTTTCCCATATCATACTATTTTAGTTGGAATAGTTTAGTTTGCATCTTAATTAGTGCTGACGCTTGTATTGTGTACATTTCCTTTTACTGTTAATGTGTACTTCAGTTCCTCATTATGGTTCAGAAAAAAATAAACTCTAACCAGCATCTCTCTCTCTCTCTCTCTCTCTCTCTGCTTCCTTTCTCTCAATAACAAGCTGATCAGTTAGACTTGTAGCCACAAGAGAAAAAGTTTTCAGAAAACATTGTTTATTATTATTAAAAAACTATGGATTTTGATTTCGATTATTTCCAGGTCTGTAAATAAATAATGTATCGAAGGGTTTATGTTAAAAATGTTTCTGCTTTCAAAATGTTATTTTAAAGTAATTAGGACGTTGTGCTGGATTTTGGTTCCGTGGTGGTCTAGTGGTTAGGATGTGGCACCCTCACCGCTGCGGCCCGGGTTCGATCCCCGGGCAGGGAACCAACCCCAGCCATTAGGGTTACACAAGCCTCTTAGTGCCGCTCCAAAGCCCGGATAAATGGGGAGGGTTGCGTTAGGAAGGGCATCTAATGTAAAACTTGCCAAATCGAACATGCCGATCATGAATACGGATGATCCGCTGTGGCAACCCCTAATGGGAGAAGCCGAAAGAAAGTTTTTAGGACGTTGTGGATTTTATTTCACTTCCCTTATTTATTATTTATTTATTTTTTGAACCAACATATCCCTTTAATTTGATGTTTTTAAATATTTAGTGTAATATAGAAAACTAATTGACGACTTTTGAGATTTTGAGGCTGTGATGGTCTCTGTAGTAAATTAAACATTAAAATAAAATGCTCACCTTATTCTTATATACAGTTTATTGTCTGTAAGTTTAAGGTGCGCATTGAAGACATTGTTGTACTTGCTGGCAGTAAATGCTCCAAAACAAATGAAAAGAAGTGAGAAAGTAAATGCAATTACACTTGCATTTAATGAATGTATTACAAAAATATATTAAGTGAAAACTAGAAAACTAAGAACAATTTTTTCGTACAAAATTACCACTAAACTTTAAACCCGAGTTGATGTAGATGTAATTGCAATTAAAAAAGAAATGGAAATTTCATTGATTTTTACCTATTTTATAATCATTACATTAAAGGAAGTCAGATGTCTAGTCTACTATAGAGAAATATTATAAAAGAAAACGAATGTGACCCGTGTTCACAATTGTGGTTATATTGCCATATTGCTGAGCACTAGCATAAACTGAGCAACATATGTACCTTTCAAGCCTTTGTTCTTTATATTGACTTGCTTCCTATTTTAGTAGACCCTCTAGACATGACAAATTATGTAAACACGCCTCAGTTTACCTCCAACACAGCACATGGGGCGCATCTCCACCCCTGCAAGTCTTTCAAGTTTGGAACAGAGTCAAAACAATGAGTCATAAACGTCTGAAACATGCAGGATTGCAGCACAAAACCCAAAACACCATTCTTTGTTGTTGCAGTCGCGATGGCTGCCTGTTGCTTTGTGTGTCTTTTTTATACACTATAGGTTTTAAGCAGAATGTTAAGGTATGAGCAAGTGTGTATGCATTGTTGCGGCTGTTCAAAGCAGTGATTAAAGAAGGCTGAATGTTCCCTGCAGGTAATAATGTTATCTCTGCGCATGAACCGAGGAACTGCTGCAGAAGTATTGACTAAGGAAAAAAACATTCCATTCGTCTTGTAGCTTTGCTCCACGTGAGATCAGGATGTACGGTACACTGTGAGCCAGGCGATATCGCAAACGCACAATTTTACAATAACCAGCTTTACCCTTTCATGTTGTCACAAATCGGATTTGCTTTTCAAATCGGTCTGCTTAAATGCATTATGCAAGTAAGTTAGGATCATCCATCTAATTTATGTTTTATAAATGTGCTTACTATGAGTAAGCTTATTCATTTCAACCATCTCAGACTGTCCTCTCATTTATTGTGCCTTTAATCCCAGGGGTTTTCAACTTTTGGCAGACAGGCACCTCTTTAAACGTGAAATAAATTCCATTGGCCTCCTTTACACCGATTGCTTTTATGAACATACAGTAATTCGACATCTGTTGCTAAAAATATTATGCACATATTTAAATATGTGCATGATATTTAAATATAATGCACATATTTAAATGTACGCAGTAATGTTCTAGCTATTTATTGGAGCCATAGAGTTTATTTCCTGGACATTTTACTAATAGAATGCATTCGGTTCTAGACATAGTTCTCGGTTTACAAGCCTAGATCCAGTTCGAATCTAAAACAGAAACAGTTAAACTATTATCGGTGTGGGAAATGGATTCACACTGCAATCAATGTGTACGCTCCCTGGCACGCACATGTATATAGATTCCCAAGTTAACAGTTAGGAAATGCATCGGTTTAACAAAAGCTCAGCAGTTAATTTTTTTTTATTGGTTTTATTTATGTAAAAATGTGCGTTTTATCTTATAATTTGCGGGAATCCACAGCGGGTCCAAATGTTCAGGAGCGGTAGGAATAAAATTTTAAACTATGTTTTCCCTAACAAATTGCATAATCTTTTAAAAACACCTTATTGTATTACAGTGACAATGTCTAGATGAAGTCACTAAGTTACCATTGGGGTTGCGTCCAAAATTCATGGATTTTCAGAACTCACGGGGGTCTTGGAACGTAACAGGCTGTTACTACTTCTATTAGTATTGCTATCAAAAATGTATTAATATAATCAGTTAATCAATTCATATATTAATAATCATAATAATTGTGAACGTGGTTGATTGTGATTTCCACTGTTTTGCCTCCAGACACCATTTTATAAATCTCTCATCCTGTGCATAATTCTTTTCCCCCTATCCTGTAGAATCTCATGGACAAGAGCAAAAAAGTATCCAAGTTTAAAGAAGCAAAGAAAACTCAGAAAAGAAACTTTATGGTGAACACCAAGAAAGTCTTCACTGAGGATGGAGAGGTTTGTGTGATCATCTGTTAGGTGTTCATTTCAAGTCAAGTCAAGAAGCTTTTTATTGGCAGACGCACTACAACGTTCCTCCAGAACCCTGTCATCAGTCATCAAACGAGCATGTCGAACACATAAATATTAGGACACATTAAATTCCTAGCATTTATTTATTTTCTTTTTTTATGCAAAAATTAGACACCATAAATGACTAGTATCTCTGCATTCATTTCATAGGTGAAACCTGTATAGATTAAGAATTCAAGACTTAAAAATTTAGATAATACTGTTCTGATATCCAATATCATATCCATGCGACCTCTAGTAGCATTGATTTGGTATTAGTTCTGTGCCATCTTTAACTCTTACACACACTTAAGTAAAAGAAAATTTAGGAGCTTGATCAAATTATCTAGAGTCGTTTTTTTTTTTTCTTTTGGCTGCAGGCAGTGCAGCATTGGCCTCCGCTACAGAAGACCTTAGTGCAAGATGATGAGGAATGCGACGAGGACACAGCAGGCATTAACATTGAAGCAGCAAAGGAGCGACTGCGCAGGGAGGACCAAGAGGTTGACAAGAAGGAATACAGCAGGAAGATTAAAGAGAGGCACAGGGTACGCCTTAATGCATTCGTGTTTATTACCTTTACAGTTGCAATCTCCTGTCTGATTGCATGGCTTGTTCTAAGCAATTTAAGGGATAGGTTCATTTGTCATATTTATGTTTCTGCTGTAAGGCCCGGGTCTGATTTACAGTGTGTTCTGAAAGTGTACCGAGTAAAGTGTCCTTTACATTTCCGTCTTGCTTTAAAATTGATTCAATTACTTTTTCTTCCTCAATCCACGGATGAAACACTCGTTAAAAAGCATAAGCATAAATGGGTATTCAGACCAATTGGTCCGATTGTGTTGAAGGACCTTGGCAGTGATTAAATAGAGCTTTAAATCTTCTTTGGTTAGATGCAATAAATGAACCACTTCTGGATTTAGAGATCTTTTCCCATTGCTCAGCAGAACGAAAGCTCCATCAGATAGGAAGTGAAGTTATCAGTTGTATAGCTATTTTCAGGATTCTCTCACTATATATAATTGTGTGTGCGCGTGTATATATATATATATATAATGTTAACGCAAATTAACAGCATTTATTTTATTAACGAGCGATTAATGCAGCGAGCATTCTTTGTGAGCATTTTTATAAAAAATATAAATAAAGAGATATAAAAGAGGCGAAATTACTTTATTCACGACATCCTTTTCGTCCAGTGTGTATATATATATATATATATATATGTGTATGCAAATTAACAGCATTTATTTTATTAACGAGCGATTAATGCAGCGAGCATTCTTTGTGAGCATTTTTATAAAAAATATAAATAAAGAGATATAAAAGAGGCGAAATTACTTTATTCACGACATCCTTTTCGTCCAGTGTGTATATATATATATATATATATATGTGTATATATATGTGTGTGTGTGTGTATGTAAGTAAATAAATATATATATATATATATATATATATATATTTATAA
>MU551617.1:4151934-4184434 GCA_024362625.1 Silurus asotus | reverse complement strand
TCCAAAAGTTGCACAAAGACACACACAATTGCATAGACTTTCACTTGATGCATTCAGGAGCACTACAAGTCCCAAACTGGTTCTAGTATGACAATGGACCTGTGCACAAAAAGAGCTTTTTAAAGATATGGTTAAAGATAAAGCTCTGACCTCAACCCTACTAAACAATTTTGGGATAAATTGGATCTCTGACTGCATCACAGGTCTCCTCACCCTACTGTCTATCAGTACCTGATTGTCCACACAACTTTGTCCATTTAGTTTACTGTAACTGTAGCTGGGCCGTTTCTTCCTATTGAATTTTATATTAATTGTGTGTGATTTTTCGCAGTTAAAGGCGAATGTGTAAAGATTAAATGGGCCAGAAAATTAAACGGGGAACTTGTTAAGCAACATAATTTAATGAGACTCTTCACACTACTCAAGTTTGCCAACTATGGAGAAGCATGTCTAGGTTTTCCCCTGATCACTTTAAACAAATAAAGAGAGTCACGTCTAGCACACCATGCTCCATTTGCCTGAAATGTATCTCAAGACTGGTATATATTGTATAAATGCTGTTTTTTTCTTCACAATGATGCTGCAGATGTACATATAAATGATGTCTTTTGTTTTAAACAGGAGAAGGAGAAGAAAAAGAAGGCTGCCATTGGGGATGAAGATGAAGATGGAGATGACGACGACGATGATGAGGAGGAAGTGGTGGCATACCTGTCAGGCGCTGATGACGAAGAGTTTGACCCCAGTACACTCCCCGACCCTGACAAAGTGTGCAATTCTGAGGATGAAGAGGATAAAAGGTAAGGATTTTATGAAAAGGCTTAAAATGAAAGATTTTCATATTGCTTATTGCTTCATATTTCTTTTTCTCAGTGTAAAACCTGCACATCATTGCTGTGCTGCTGTATCTCCTTCTTTTCCTCATGCAGGGCTTCTCTTATTGCTTCCTGTCTTTTCATTCTATCGACAATCTACATGGATTTCTACAGCCTCATAAGGATTACAATTCAGTTTAATTGAATTGTCTGGCACTTTAAACAATATCCATTGTCACAAGCCTTACAGACATCCGATTTCCATAATTAAAACTAAGAATAGAAGTCCTAAGGTGAGTGTGAGAGGTTTTTAGGAATTGCAAGTCGACAGTGAGACTCTCCACTGCAGCACAAAGAAGGGTGTTGGACATAAACTGTGGAGTGATTTGTATGTCGCAGTCAAAAGAAAGCAATTTAGGAGCCAAATGGCTGCACTGAACCTCTAAACTGCAAGTTTTGTCATCTTTAATGAACCCATAACTTTTTCCCTTTCCCATTGTGCCTTATTGTTAAAAGTTTGCATCCCCTGTTGTTTTTGGTTAAGAGGGAAAAGAAAAATGCTGCTCTATTGTACAATTTATCAGCAAAAAAAAAGCACAAACGGTCTCATTAAATTGGTTGATGTGGATAAACACCAAGTGAGCGAATATCTTCTGGATGGAACGTGTTCAATTTTCACCACCAGGCCACAGACTTGTAGAATTGGAAATTTATGTTGATTTTGTCACCTCATCTTTAGCACTCATAATACAAAATACGCCCTTCGACTCGGTAGTACCTTCTATGTACTATGCAGTCTCTTTATTGATGAACAGCAAGATATTTTTTAAATGACCCCTAAAATCTCAAAAATGGGAGAAAGTGCACCATAGTCAGTAAAACGCGATCCTCAATTCAAGGCAATTATGCTAACCACTAGGCTTACCAATTCCACAATCATCTGCACTTCGTTCATGCAGGAAAACAAAATCATAGCATTGCTCAACAATCCTTTTTCCATCTTCTTTCCTCTACAGTGTGGATATATCAAGTGCTTGTTTTTCTGCCTTGTTACTTTTGTGTAATGTGCTGAGACATACAGTAAATCAGAAGCATTCCATACCAAAGCGAAGCAGAACATCGAATCATAAGCCTCTAATTATCTCAAAATAAAAAATTGATTCTTGTTGTATTTAATTACTGCAGAGGCCCTCGCCGGGTCTGTTGGTTCCACACTTTGATTAGGTTTGCAGCACAGTCACTTCTGTGCCCATCAGCCTCAGACTGCGCTGCATAATTGCTTCTCAGAAGCAGTTATTCCCTTATAGATGAACAAGATTCATTTATTATTGGCGCTGTAACGCATTGATCCCTGTGCTGGCGGTGGACTGTCTATAAAATGTGTAATTACATTCAGATTTAAAGCAGAAGATGCAGTGAGGGAGGCAGTACGTCTGAAAAATACTGTATACAAGCAGAGTTGTGCGCTTTGTTCAAATTTGTTCTCCTTATTTTTAATGCATGTGAAATTTAGAATTTGGATCACTTGGACGAGACCAGATTTAGAGCTGTGCAGCCGAACGACTCCATCATTTTGCTTACTAGATAAACAAAAGTCTATTGATTTTAAAAAGCTTTTGACACGGCAGTCGGCTCTCTGCTCCGCATGTGTCCGCTTCATGTATAAAAGGTCAGAATTTCCTGCTCAGCATAGCTTTTCATACTGCAGGTGAAAAAAAACGCTCACATCTCGCGTGTCAAATACTGGTTTAAGCTTCACGTAGCAACAAATCCAAAGACATGGGCATGCTCTCAGCTGTTTCTCGTTTGTCCTCGTGCAAGCATGGAGCAGCTTTTTGACCATGAATGGGAGACCAGCAGTTTTTGGCACTATTTGCAGATCTCATGATAACAGAGCACATCACATGTGGCTCTCCGTACATTACTGGTAATCGCGCCATCATTTCGCATCTAATGCTGATTTGTGAAATGTGTGCAAAACTGCTAAAGGCGTTCAACAATGAAGTTAGAATCGAAAACAAGAATTTAGCATCTCTGATGTCCTGTTAATGATCTGATGAGTATTTTTATTGCTGTAAAATCCTTCATGGTCTCACTACCAGGTGCTTAAACGTCCTGCAAGCTGCTCCATCACAAGGCAATTAGAAAAATCTCAAACATCTATTAATCAATTTATTGAAGTAATAAGGAAGCTGGAAAATAACATCCACCAGCTGTAATTAGCCGCAGACAAAGCATGCCCTTTTTTTTCTTTTTTTTTTTTTTTTTTTTTGGGATGGATGATGGATGGATTTTAACATCATCTCACTACACTGCCTTTTCTCTCTGTTCAGAAAATTACATGAGCCTTAGAAAACAAATCTGACAGTAAAAAACTTAACGTAGTTTTTCATTACTCTTTTTTTTTTTATCTTTTATATTATTTTCTTTAATTATCTATTCATTTTGTTATTCATATTCTTATTTTATTCATTCCTTTTCTCAGTCTGTCCTTCCTACATTTCCCCCAGTTAATTTTTTTTTCTGCTGTTCTTTCATCCCTTTTATTTTCTTCCTTATTACCTTTACTTCTCTTTCTTTTCCATTTCTTTCCTTTAATTTTTCCTTTCCCTTTTCTTTGTTTCTGAAATGTTCTTTTTTCCCATTCCATTCTTTCCTTCCTCCACTCCTTTCTTCCCTCCTCTTCATGTTCCTATTGTGTTGTTCTGTTTCTCTTTGTTTCCTATTGTGAATGCATTCATTAATTAATTCACTCATTCATCTTCAGTAAGCTCTTTATCCTGGTCAGAACAACAGTGGATCCAGAGCTTATCACAGGATCTCTCAATAATTCCTCCTCCTAGTTTTCTGCACTTCTCTTCACTGGTGTGTATTAGATATGGAGGCAGGTGATCTGGGCTACTCTCCATGCCTCAGAGAGCAGCTCTGACTCTGATTAATGCCCGTTGGCTGCCTGTTTACTGCATGGCTACACTTGCCGAATGCAGGAGAGGCTTTTGGCGCTGTAAATCTAAGCAACACGCTCTCTGCCTCCCCTTTCACAATCCAGCTTCAACTCGGGCAGCAGGCGCTGTCGCGTTACGCCTGGGCCCAGCGCCAGGTCCTGCACTACAGCCCTGGCTCATTGATGTGTGCTACCTGTTCTCTCTGCTCGCTCTGCTGCTCTCACACACCACCTGTCACTGACTGCATTCTCCTGGCTCCACTCCATATTCTCCCACCTCTGGCACGAAGCTACTTTATCCCCTGTCTACCTGCATTACTCGCATCTTAAAATATATTGTTTCGAGCTCCAGCCTGTTCTTTTGCGGATGGCTCCGTCGATGCCTCTTGTTCAGCGCGGCGCAGAGCCAGTGCTTCCTGTCCATATTGATATTCAGCAGCGTGTCTCAGTGCTGTTGAGAACTGGCCAGTGATTTATGGGAGTGAGTGGAAGTCGACATGCCTTAAAAGGCTAATGATGTGTGCTTGCTGACTGTTAAACAGATTGAATGACATTTAATGCCCTTTCATGCAAGTCTCGGCGACTGCACGGTTGTATGTTAGAATGCACATTCTGTATGAAAGAATCAGCCACTGTGAAGCTTCAACCATGTTTACATGCAGTATAGTATGTCAGTAATCCACTTTTCTTTTACTGGACTAAACTACCGAATCAAAATATAGATGGAAAAAGTTCAAATTCACACATCACTATTGAGTAAACAGACTAAACAGACTAAAATTCATTTTTTTTACATCTAATATTAATAAGGATCATTTGTTTAGAGATTTGTTAAACAGGAGAACAGAGGAAGAGTGCTGCAGGACACAATTGTTTCCTCTCAATTAGAATTAAAAAAACTTTCCTCATGTAGCGTATGCTTTACTGAGGTTTGATGTAATTAGAGATTTGTTGAAGCCAAATTCTAATGAAAATCTATAAATCATAATATATTGGGTTTATTTATCTGTAGTTTTATGGGATTGTATAAAAAAATTTATTCCCACATTGTTTAAACCTTAGATAGTTAATTATTTCTTTTTTTCCCCGAACATATACTTTAGCGTTTTTAACACCAAAAACGTCATTTAAATCAAATTAAATATGCAAATTCTTTTGGTTATTTGTTTATTTCTGAATAGCTTCGTGGTCTAAGTTTTATTAATGTGCATATGATTAATGATTGTGTGTTAATGAGTGTTTAAAGATGTCAAATTAATAGACAAAACCAGACAAATGGTTTAAAAAATAAAAAAAAAAGACAAAAATAATGTGTGGGGTTAAATAATTTTTATTTGTTGTAAAGCATCACATGAATAACATATGTTTACCACTTTGCAATTCATCATCAACTGTAGTATTGGAAAGGTTTTTTCCCCCCTCTATTTTGGTTTATTTATGTGAGCTGTGAGTGAAAAGCCATTAATAATGAATTATAATTTATGTGGTGTTATGGCCTGCGGTTTATGGAGGTTCATATTTTTCTCTGCATGAAGATATTTAGGGGCAGGCAAACACCATAAATAAGAAGAGACGAAATAAAAAAAAAAGTGAAATGACGCAACAAAAAAAAAAAGAAATGGAAGCAAACACATTTTTACAGCCATTATTTGCCTTGGCTTCATGCTAATGCTTCATTATGAAATAGTGAAACAATGATTGAGGGGCGTTTAGATAAGAGGCTTAAATAATTCAGCAGCAGGCCTAGTTGAGCTCATTTAGTGGGATGGTGCACGGGTGTGCTCATGCATGCACGTCCCTCATCACACAGGAGCTGGCAAGCTGTTTAATGTCATCAGGAGTGGCGAGGGATTGCTTACGGCAGAGCTTTGAGGAAATTACAGATATGCGATTCGAGTTCATGCTGCTCACACGGCCCGAAGCAGCCTGCGGAGAGAACCTAATTTGATCCGATAAGAAAACACACACGGCACATACGGCTTTTACAGGATCTTATAAGAGACACGGCGCAACCCCACCCCCCCCAAACATGTTAATTGGGGTTGCTGTGCTAAATACTACACCAGCTGTTCATTAGAGACTGCTCTGTTCCCTGCAGGACCATGTTAATCTTTTATACTTTGCCTTTTGTAAAGCAGTGATGGCTCTGAGTGTGCGGCAAGGAAGAGGGGCCACAGCGGTAGTGAAGATGATGCTGATGCTGATGATGGACACTGGGGGACAGGAAGGAAAAAGGCCAAGCAGAACAGCTTCGAGCCCGAGCCTCTGGACACCGGTCTCTCATTGGCTGAGGATGAAGAGTTGGTGCTTCATTTGCTGGGAGGCATGAGTTAGTTCCTTATTCAGTATTATGTGATATGGACCACAGCCTTCCTCATGTAATGGACTGTAATTCTGCAATGTTTCTCTCATGCATTTATACTTTGTTGGGTTAGATTGTGTTTGTTTTGTGAATAAATAAAATGAATCATGACCAAATTATTTTTAGATCTAATTGACATTTTGCTGAACCGTCCTTCACTATCTCTGTATAACAGCTAGTCTTTGTCCATCAGAGATAAAACTCGAAATTGAACGTTCATGTGGATTCGTGTGATCTATCAAGTGTCAGTGGGATTCACAGATAAACGCACTGCTGATGGCAATCTTGCAGCCCCTGGAATATTAAAGCCTTGATTGCTTTTTTTTAGGTCAATATTGGTCTCGTGAGCATAAGCGGCATGAATATTTGCTGAGTTTTTATAAATTTGCACATATTTAACAAGAACAGCTTCTCTTCATATGTAAAGCAGGAGGGGATATGTCAAGAATAAAAGAATGGGGCAAGTTTTATTCTTCTCAAATACAGCCTATACTTTTATGTTCATACAAATGACTGTAGCTGCTACTACAGAACACATCAAAATAAACCTGAGATTTTGTCTAGCAGCTGCTGTTTTTGACCAAACAGAATGGAGCATTCGTGAGTCCGTATTTACCGCATGCAGCTATGGCACAATGCAAAAGGTAATCTCAGTGGATTTTCGACTTGATCCAAACAGGGTCACAAGGTCCTATGGCTATATTGTCCTATTTTCATCTATTAATATTCTCATTTAATAATATTTCAATCTAATAATACAATTATATCACTGAGTCAAATCATGAGATTATCATGATCCCAAAACCTTCAAACTACTTAAAAAATAATAATAATAATAATAATGCTAAAATTCACAAATGAGGCCACAGGTGTTGTGGCGAATTCGAGTCAGGATTTTCTCCCATTATTTATTCCTCTCAAAATGTTTTGCTTGCTGTTCAACTGATGCTGAACTGTACGTTGGTTATAAGTCGATGCCATCAAGCGCCCATCAAAATGAGTTCAAAACAGAGTGAGCGCTCGACCCTGATTGGTGGCTGATCCGCTCATGATTAAAAAGGAACAACAATTTTGCAAAATGCAGTTGAGTAAGATATTTAGGTTTGAAATGTAGTAAAGTAAAAGTCTTTTCAAATGGAAATTCCTCAGTAAAATACAGATACGTGAAAAAGCTACATAACTACAGTAACAAATTACATTTACTTCATTACTGTCCACCAATTAGGCATATTTGTGGAGGACACGTTCTTGTCAATGCCAGGGGTGCTTCTGCCAACGTGTTGAAGATATGATTCGTGACTTTGGCTAGTGTAGCTACACTTAAGCGGTGTGCAATGAAGTGCATAACTATAGCACACACACTGCACAAATCAGGCAGAATTATATCAGGTATTAAATCCTTGCAGAGTGTGTGCACTGTGCACTGAGTCTTGTAAAATGCGTATCTTCATATCCAATGTTTGTAAGGTTAGACTCTGGATCTGCCATGACCCAGACCAGGACAAAGTCTTTCCTGGTTTTGACCAATCAGAAATCACTCACGCCTCTGTTTAAACAGCATGCATCTGTGCCACTGTGCAACAGGTAATCTTATTAGATTTTCACTTTGTCAAATTGAAAGGTATCTAAAAGCAAACAAATTAGTAAAAAAAGAAAAAACCTAGGCAGGTTTGTGGAGGATACATTCCTATAAATGCCAGGGGTGATTCTGCTCAGGTGATGTTTTATATCCTGACCAATCAGGTCACAGTGTAGAGGTTAATTGAGAAAATTAAAGATTGATGATAAAGTACGGCTGGAAAATGCTTATTGATTTGAATTTAATGTGCAGATATGAGGTTTGAGACTTCATTAATTTTATTGCAGTCTTGCAGTGAAACAAAATAAATTCCATTTTTATAATATTTACATCTTATTAAATGGCACCTCTTACTTTAAATGCATATGGCTGTGTGTAGTCACATAACCAAATCTACTGCAAAGGCAAACAATCTTCATCATCAAGTTTATTACTGATAATAAACCTACTATTTAAAGCTAGGATGCTGAAAGTAGCTGTATAGACTGTTTTGGTTAGTGTGCATGTGCAAAGGGCGTATCCCGGGATATCTCTAAATTGTGTTCAACATTCCTTATTATCCTTTCCTGTGCTGTTTTTTCTCCTCAGTGGTCTGTAAGGCCACACTCATTAAGACACATTTTGCTGGATGTGTTCACCAAGCCCTGTTTGTATTTCATTTTCATTGTACTCCTAATTTCAACTTTGCTAAATGTTTATTATAAGTTTGGTGTACTTTCAACTTTTAATATTCTGCGCTGGGATAAAACAAAAAAAACACACATTTAAGTACCATCTGTATCTTCTTGTGTTTTGACTGCTCTCGTTATTTTTTTATGCACAACATTGTGCATCTGTCCGATCTCAGGCCCCTTCCACTTGGCATGCATGGGCTTCATTTCCCCCATTCTGCTTGCCGAGTTTAAATAGAAATGTCTAGAAGGGAAAGAATGGCTTGTTATTCTGCGTCAAAGCACAAAGGCCATCTGCTGAAGTATTTGTTGATCAGCATTCACCCAGCTCATCTCTGGAGGGCTTGTTCTTTGGCTCTTTGAGAAGAATTGACTCTCTGCCATGGTTTAACACACGCGAGACTTTTGAAGTAGCAGACATGTGAGTCGTAGGATTTGTGCCACGGAGGACTTTATTAGAATTTGTCTTAGTTGTGCCTTTTTGATTACCGCGTCTTGTTAAAATACGCCATGGCTCTTTGTTTGTCGTGTCAGTTTGGGGTGCTAATTTCTGCTTATTATCCAACCAGGCCTGAATCTGTAATGGGGCAGATGGTCTTTCGAAATAGCAAAATGAAACACTGTTGCCAAATAGTTTTATCTCAACCCAAAAGTGATTTCTTGACACAGTAGATAAGGAAAGTAAGATTCATACAATCCTGCATGTGAGAGTTGTTGACGTGGTGTGTTGATGAATTGTGTTTTTTTTGCAGCTGCACGGCCATCGCGTCCTGCCTGGAGAGCTGTTTCCTCCCGCTTTCTATGCTTTAAAAAACAATTTCGGCTCAGAAAGAAAGGTTCAATTCCGTTCCCGGGCCATTTCTGAATAACAATAGAGAAGAAGCACAATGGGAAGACGATCGTTAGAGCTAATGCGCAGATCATAGGCGCTCTCTCATAGATTGAAAACGCAATGCTTGCTGCATGTAAATGCAAGCCTTCTAGGCCACAGGAGCATTGCATTTATTTATTTAATATTATTTTTAAAGAAGAGTCTGACCACATAAAAAAAAAAGTGTGGAATGATCTGATTTTCATGCATGCTTTTTATTGCATAGTGCAAAGCTGTTCTACACAGGATTGGATTTGTGCCTTGGCATAGGATACACCATTTATTGACGTGGGTAATTACAGTATATGGATCCATGCCCATGCCTCCTGGGAGAAAAGATGTGCTTGCTTGTCACAGTCCAATGGGCCAACACGGATTTATCGTATTTGGATCCTCTCCCTCGGTGACTCACTCGCAAGGTGTGAGAGCAGCTCCTAAAACCGAGGGGCTTTGTGAACGTCTGCGTTAACGAGTTGGCCTGGGGGAGGCTTTGTGTTTTATTCACTCCTCACTTCTATGCGTCGCGTATGGGTTTTTTCTTTAGTCTCTCAGAAATGCATTAAATTGTGTTAGATAACTAGTGTTCAAGTTTAAACAGAAATGTCATGCAGTTTTCCACTTCACCCTGAACACAGTTAAATAGTAAAGATATCATACGTGTCTTTGACAAGCGTCACTATAGTTAAGCTGTGTGCAATTAGGTGTATAACTATATAATCATGCAGCTTTACTAAAATGTTTGCTCACTTTCTCAGGAATGAGTTTTGAATCTCCACTATAAAACTAAATAAGAAAGTCAAGTCAAGTCAAGTTTATTTCTATAGCGTGTTTCACAACAGATATTGTCTCAAAGCAGCTTTACAGAAATCAACAGTCAAGATGAATGGTGTGCATTTATCCCTGATGAGCAGCGACTGTGGCAAGGAAAAACTCCCTCAGATGTTATGAAGAAGAAACCTTGAGAGGAACCAGACTCAAAAGGGAAACCCATCCTCATTTGGGTAACATCAAGAGTGTGATCATAAATCTTTCAACAATACAGAACACTGGAGAGTGAGAACTAACATGAGTACTGGAGTATAAGATTATAAGTAATGTTCTTTCTACAGTCTTTGGTATAAAAGTAGGAGCTCCTGAGCTCAACATTTGTGATCATCACAGATCCAGCAACAGCTTCTCCATGCCAGAGCCTTTAAACACTCCAGGAGGTCCAATGTCAAAACTCCACACATGTAGTGGGATCCAATTGGCACTGGTACGTCTCTAGATGGTTCAAGATGTTTGCGAGTTCAGCATCTACTTCTTTAAAGTCCATAATCTTCACGAGGTGGGACGTGACTGGGGCTGGCCAAACCAAACCAAAGTCTGGTCTAGGGACAATTTTTGGACATAAATTGAAAAATATATATTTATTTCACATACAGGTTTTACAAAATCACCAAAACAACAGTAGAATGTAAATGTAGTTTTTAATATAAAGTTCTGAAAAAGAAAAACTGAAACTTCTGCCGAATACATTTAGTAAGAGAATTGTGTCCAAGTGACTAGAGGGTGAAATTGCTGGAGTTCAGTTTGCTGGTAAGCGCCGTCGGGCTTCAGGCTCGGACAGTTCTGGATTGACAGGACCCATTTGGCATGAGATAAGCTGATAAAATAAAGTGCAATCAGGAGTGTGTTAAAAGGGAGGGCTGCTCCACAGCATGGAGCTTTCTGCCATTATGTAGTCTTAGGCTAGATCTGACTTATTTTCTTACCTCTAGAAAAAAAATTTACTAAAAAAACAAAAAAAAAGTTTTACAAATTGAATCTTATTTTTAACTCTACTGTTTTTTGTTTTTTTTTTAAACACTGTGCCACTTCTAGGGAATTCCTTGAATTTTGTCACGGTTCTCTTACAGGGTAAAAAAAAAAACATTTCACGTATGAGCACAAATCTTTTTGTGTGTTTATGTGAAAATCATGTGATGTAGTTGTTTTTTTTTTTTTTTTATCATGTTGTACCCTGAAATCATACATGAGCTCAAGTGCACACAGTGTGTGAAACTACACGAAGAACACTTTTTATGAGCTAAGAGCTTTTGATACCAAGCATTGTACTTTCAGACCACAACAAATTTGTTCAAATGATATATAATTAAAAGTCTCATAAGAACTTTTGTCCCATTAGTAGAACCGTGCCCCATTATTCTTCTTTACATTGTGTGTTAGTGTGTATTTTCAGAACAAGGGCTTTTGAAGTGTGAGTGTGTGGCCACATGAAGCAAACAAATAAACAAGCTCATTTTTATAGGGTGAGACTTCACACAATTTCCCAATGTGCTGTTGAAACTTCTTCCTGGCAAACATACTAGTCTTTTTTAACGACAATGAAGTTATGGGCTTGTTCTTTTCTAAAGTCGTTTCTCGCAATCTGATTTCGGAGCTTTGGTGAACACTAATCTTGTTCCTGGTGTGCTGTCTTCCTATCCAGTAAATCGGTCTACTCAATTCCAAAGCAGTGGTTCTGCAGAACTATCTCTTACCCTTGGTGTTTCTTTGCTTCCTTTTCTCTCTTCACACTGACCGTCACTGACACTAATGTGTGATAATGGTGTAGAATTAAATAGGGTTCTGCACACCGGCTGATTTTTCAATGCACACTGCTTCTACTGAAGGCTGCTGCAGATTTAAAAGAACCTGGGTCGAATACAGAGGCAAAGCTACATGCCAGGCAGGACAGGAACATGTCCCTGAGGGATGATGACTTAAATCCACATCGATCCACATGTGTCAAAATGCTGGAATAAATCTAATATTTTTGAACACCTGAACAATGTCTGAGAGAGGTCAATAAATGTTTTGTGTCACATTTAAGACTATAAAAACCAGCAAAAACAAGAATCAGTGACCAGTAGCAAGTAGTTGAAAGAATGGCAAGAAGACCAGGAGTAATGTGAGATTTGCTCAGGTCGATTTTAGCCAGCAATGTGCAGCTACTATTATTAATTTATTTTTTTTCTTTGGTAGAGATTTGCATTTTGCCACTGGTTTATTTAAGCTGTCTTGTTTTAGAGTTTATACAGCACGAGATTAAAGTCCTGCATGTTTACAAAGGTACTGTTTTACTAAGTAAAGCACAAAGCTGAGGGCTGTTACAAAGGTTTCCTCTAAAAGCATGTTTTTTAATAAAATAAAAGACATTTTATACATTTATAAATAAATTGACCTAGCATAACCTTATGATGGGTGAAGTAAATAACACAGATTCTCTTCATTATGGCACCTAGTGGGTTAGTGGTTGGGATATATTAGGAGACAAGTGAACATTTTGTCCTCAAAGTTGATTTGTTAGAAGCAGGAAAAATGGGCAAGCGTAAGTATTGAGTGAGTTTGACGAGGGCCAAATTGTGACGTCTAGTTGACTGGGTCAGAACATCTCCAAAACTGCAGCTCTTTTGGGGTGTTACTGGCCTGCCGTGGTCAGTATCTGTTAAAAATGGTCCAAGGAAGGAACAGTGGTGAACCTGCAGCACGGTTATTTACTGGCCAAGGCTCGTTGATGCAAGTGGGGAGTGAAGGCTGGTCCGTGTGGTCTGATCCAACAGACAAGCTGCTGTAGCTCAAATTGCTGAAGAAGTTAATGCTGTTATATATGTATATATATATATATATATATATACACACACACAAACAAAAGTACAATCTTTAGTATCCTGCAAAGCAAAACACTTCCATCATGGTCAGTAAGCTAAAAGTCCAAGCTTTACCTTTAACTGTGACATAACACTGTGACTGGAGACTCCTTTACACGATGAATGCACACATTTTATTTTAAGTCAGTCTTTAGAGTATATTCCTATCTATTACCTTAGAAACCATAATGTATTAGTACAAGCTAATATGTAACTTTCTCAACAGTCTGTCTGTGTAAACATCATGCACGAAAGGGTTTTGACTGACAAAAAGCCTAAAGGCTGAAATTGCTTGAGTGTTAGTTATTTGTCTCATGCTGTCAGTCTTCAGGCTGTTCTGCTCTGTTCTGGACTGAAAGGATACATTTGGCGCAAAACCAGCTGCTGAAATAGAGCACATTTGGATGGGTTTAGAAGATGGGAGTGTCACTACATGGCAGTTGGCACTTTATGCCCTGTCACAGTGCCCAGTGGTATCCCTGTTCCAGCTGATCGATTAGTTGGATAGGTGTATTAGAGCAGGGAAGCAACATAATTTGGAAAACAGTGGCGACATGGACAGGGCTGGCAATACCTGGTCTAGCCAGCCTCTTGCATATATTTAAAAAAAGCCTTCAGCCATTGACAGCTTGCATTGAGAGCGCTATAAAGGTATGGTGTGCAGTCACAGTGGGTCTGGTACATACTGTAACTTCTTCATAGAAATCTTCCATCAAGTTGATAAAACATGTGTTTTGACATAAGGTTTTATTTAGAAGACACTTCATGACTGGCATAAATTCTAACATCACAACACCAATGAGCTTTCTGCCTCTTAGATTTAGATTCAGATTTAGAGACTTTTTTGTCATTGTACTGTATGAAAATGAAATTAGTTTGGTAGCTCTCAGAGACCAGCAGCAATAAGAAAATATAAGAATAAATAAAATATAATCTTTTGTAAGCTCTTCTCACAGCTCCAGAGTCCCAGGTTCAATCCTGAGCTCAGGTTACTCTTTGTTTTGTTCTCTGGTTTCCTCCAACCTCCACAAAACATGGCAGTAGATTGAATTAAGTCCACATAAATGCCAAACGTCAAAATGATTAAATGAATTTTAATATTTTATGATTTACCAACAATAATTGAGAAATGCCAATAAATGTTTGTCACTTTTCAGACTATAAATAAAAAAGTTCCAGGTTCTTAAGTTTCCTCCCACCTTGCTGAAAACATGCCTGTTAGGAGCTGTGAATATAATCAACTGGGTGTATGTGTATGTGAAGTGCTGCTGTCCCATGCAGTGTGTGTGTGTGTGTGTGTGTGTGTGTGTGTGTGTGTGTGTGTGTGTGTGTGTGTGTGTTTTCGTTCCTGGGAAAGGCCCTTGAAAATAAACAAATGAAGGAAAGATAATGATGTTGGATATAAAAAATATAAAAAAATTAATAAATAAAAACCTGAATATAAAATGTCATAACTTTTTCAATATTTACAGGAGTTGTTTACATATTCAAGTGGTTTATACAGTTAGATAAGAAGGTTCCCTTACTGTTGCATTTAGATGAGTTAAGAGCGTGTTCTAGATTGCTTCTCCCTTATTCCCTTTACAATGGAAAGTGACAGGAGGAAAGAGGGACAAGTGAAGAACTCTTAGATTTACCTGCTGTCTAAGAGGCTAGCTTTAAGAACTGGTTTTCAAAAAAAGTCGTACTGTGGTTTCTTTAGCTTGCTGTATTTGATTACAAACTCGAAAAACCCACAAATACTTCATTAAACATTCACCAAAGCGCTGAATTGATGTTTTTATAACTGCCTAACCAGAGTGATGGCTCCGTTTGACCCATTACGACACGGAGACCTCGGGGTGATGAAATGACGTCAGTGCCTGAGTTCTGAGGTGAATGCGTGTGTGTGTGTGTGTGTGTGTGTGTGTGTGTGTGTGTGTGTGTGTGTGTGTGTAAGTGTGTGTGTGTGTGGACATGTTTGTATATCATGGTGGGATAGAAATGGTTAAAAAACATTTATTTGTAATTTAGCTTTAACATTTGTATTTTATCTGCGTTATAAATTATGCGAATGGAAAGTCCTCAAAAGGATAGTAATGTGTGTGTGTGTGTGTGTGTGTGTGTGTGTGTGTGTGTGTGTGTGTGTGTGAATGAACGGGGAACTCGGACAGCACAGCGCCCGCACTGGTATTTTTTTTTTTTAGCTCTGGACCGCTGGAACACTGTGGGGATCTGCTCTCTGCCTCGTTTTTTTTTTTTTTTTTTACTTGGAAACGCTTTTTCTAAAACGATCATAATACACATTTAGATTCTTCAGACTGACATTCATTGATCTAACACCGAACAACGGCGTCTATCAGTACCAGGACATCCACTCCCCTGTGAGCCCATTTCCAAAGCTGTCTGGTAAGGCGAGCCCGGATAGCCGGTGGAACAGGCACCACTGCCATTACTGTGTTTTTGAGGGGTGTTTTTTGGACGCTTAACTGAGACCAGTCCGGGATCTAAATCCGTGCAGTCCAGGGGAGATGAGTTTCAGGACCACGGAGAGTTGGCGCTGCGTTAACAGCACTTGCGCAGAGAAAGTTGAACCCTTCCCGCCGCCGCTCTCCTCCACCTTCGCCCTTATTCTCCTCGGCGCGGCGATCGTCGGCGTCGTGGCGCTCTCTCTCGCCACGCACCACTGCCACAAAGGCAAGATGAAGAGGCGGAAGATCCAACGAGCTCAGGAGGAATACGAGAGGGATCAGCTCAGCCCTGTGCCGCCCGCGAGAAAAGCGGATCGCTGCGTGATCGTGCGTCCTGCCGCCGGACCCACCGAACCTCCGCATGTCCGTCAGCATAATGCCGCCGCTTTTTCCGCGCACACCGGAGCTGTGGAGGCCGGAGTCCTCGAGGCTGTAGCTGTATCACTATAATGTGTCAGATCTCAAACTATATATGGGACTTGGGTATGTCCTGGATGCATTGTGAAACCCCCATGCCGTTCCGTATTACTCATAACATACGTGGGACATGTCCGCATTTTTGTTTCCTGTTTTCTTCTCCTCTATAGGAAAACAACTCATTTTCTCTGCTTTCAATATATTTCATATCCAAATATATAAAACTGCACTGTGTAGAGCATCAGGCCAGCTGTGGACTGTAATGAAGCTCATCAACCTTGAGCTGCAGTTTTACCGATTGCTGCTGTCCAAGGTGCTGATCATTTGATACTCCACACAGATTTGCCTCCTGCTCCATAACGTACCAGATGGGAAGAAGGTTTTTTTCTTTCTTTTTTTTTTTTTTTTTTTTATGTAATACTTTTTTTTTTTTTTTTTTTTTTTTTATGTAATACGAATTGTAACAAACTCCTTTTGAATTCACCGAAGGGCTTTAAGGTCTATACTGTATGATGAAGCACTTTTTTGTTGTTGCTTTTTTTGCATAAAGAGAAAAAGCAGTTGATGGTTACACTAATGTAAATTGACCTATTTATGTGTTTACTTTTTAATTTGTCACGTCATTATGTTAAACAGTTTACTCAGAGTCAGACAAAAATTATACCAAACTTATATAATAAGAAATCATTTGTACTACATCATGTTTACTAATGTATAACCTGCCTTGATAGCACACTTAACAAGTTGAATAAAAGGAACTTAAAAGGAAATATAAAAGGAGACTAGTCTTGAAAGAAATCTAAAGTTTTATTGGTGTTTTTGAATTTGATTTATAAATATTTTATAGTGTATCAATGGAAGCTAGCTATTGTAGTTGCTAATTATTTATGCTAAATAGTTATTAAAATAAGTTATTAAACTATGCATGTGGCAAATTACTTATTATGAATTTATGCCACAGAAATCTCACATAGTCTTTCCTCTTTTTCTTCTTCTTCTTCTTCCTCTTCTTTGTCTTCTTTTTGTTTTAGCAAAAAAAAAAAAAAAAAAAAATTTTTTAAAAAAAAAAAAAAAAAAAAACACAGTAAGGTGAAATTTGCCAGATACATATGCATACCTAAAAAGGTAAATCTAGAACCATTAAGCATTTACAGGTTGTAAATCTGGGGGAAACCATAAGTTTCTATATAAAATCCTACAACCAGAAAATGTTATTTAAAAAATTTCCAAGTGCTGTCTTTTTTTTTTTTTTAAATAATGGTAACAGTTCACTAATAATCCTTCACCCCGGATTGATCTTATATTTTCACATGTTTGTTTGTTTGTTTTGTTTTGTTTTTTGTTATAATTAGGTATAAGTTTTAGGATTAAAGTAATTTAAAATGGAAATCAATTTGTGCATTAATTCTTGATTTATACAGTGGGCAAAACTAAACATGGCACAGCACTTAATAATTCCTTTATCTCCAAAAGATGCTTTATATGTCTCTTACAACTGTTTGAACTCTAAATATATACTATAATACAAATGTGCTGTGTGCATTTGTCATTGTAGCAGACTGTGCATGTAAATATTGTAGTTTAATAATGGATTCAATCATCTGTTGGAGTCCAAAATAAACATGTAATTGCATAATTTCACAATTTGTATAAATGATAATTAACATGTGACTCGTAAGGTTGAGGTTGAAGTCTGCTTTAATTTAAGGGCAGGTATCGGCAAAACAGTCCTCTGCAGCTTCCAAGAATCACTTGTTAATGAATGTACAAACCCCATGGGAATTTGCCAAAATTACTTTTCATTTTTTAGGAAGTGGCAAGAGGCTATCAAGATAAAATCCCCTGCTACTCAGAATGTCAAGGTTTTTTAGAAGATATTTAGTATTATACCAGTGCATGAGCTGGAATTACCCAAACATTTTGTCAACCCTTGCAGTTGCCTAACAAGTTAAAGCAGGAAATATATGGCTTCATGATCCAATATTGCCAACAGAGTTTCTTTCTGTTATAACATGCCACATACCATTAATCTATGCTTCAGAATTGATACTCTTTCCCTTAGGAAAAAAAGCTGTATTGGAATAAAGCTTTCACCTGCCTCTCACTTTTAATTATGAGAGCAGGTATCTTTCATGGCAAATGACATTCTTAATGTTTGTTTTAGTATTATACAACCCAAGGTGAGATTTGCAGAGTCTGTCAATCAATCAGTTTTGGGATTTAGACAGCATAATGCAGTGCTTGCCGCATCAGTAAAAAAAAAAAGTTTAAACAGAAATAGTTCAACTTTTTTCAGGTTGTAGGTTGTTGAGCCACTCCAAACATGTCTGAGGCAGATCAGTGCCTGTAGGGAGGACGCTGGCCTGCCAGTCAGCTAAGCTTGAACATGTGACTTTCACTGGCACAGAGCTACAGCAAATCAGCAGCAGCCAACATGAGCAGCCCTGCAAAAGCTGCTGTATTTAAAGGTCTGAAACGGGTGTAGGACTACCTGACTGAGCACCAGGACATCTCTGCAAAGACCTGGACCCCAGCTCTAAGACAATATGGCTGACAGAAATGTTAGAATTAGTGGGGGGGCAGTCAGATTTGGAGCAACGTATGGAGGCAACCGTCTGTTTTCAGGAGCCAGAGGAGGTGGAGGGTCTAGTGCAGTTCTGTCCCGTTCACTTGGCCTTTCAAGGGGAGCAGGAGCTGCCGGTGGAGGTTATGGTTTGGGACTTGGACTTGGGGGTCTAGGTCTTGGTCTTGGTCTTGGTCTGGGTGCTGGTGCAGGTGCAGGTGCCGGTGCCGGTGCCGGTGGTGCCGGTTTCGGGTTAGGTGGAGGCGCACTTGCCTTAGGTGGTTTGGGTATGGGAGCTGCAGGTGCCAGAATTGCAGGATTTAGGGCTGGTGTGGCTCCTCTAAGAGCTCGCCTGGGTGGCCGGGTCTTCAAGATTGGAGGTTATGGCTTCAACCCATCCTTTTTAAACTCCACTATCACAGTGGATTCAGGTGTCAGTCCAGTGCCCACAATTGACCCCACTCTCCCATCCATGGACACTGTGCAGGTCACACGCTTAAAAGAGAAAGAAGAGTTGCAAGTTCTTAATGACAAATTTGCGTCCTTCATCGATAAGGTAATGTCACTCTCCTAAAATAGTGCAAATTCTTTGTTTTCAAGAATTAACTGCTTGTTTCTGCAATGGTACCACACATTGCATATATTTTGTACCTTAGAGAAACATAGTTGATTCAACTGAACCACAGTTCAAACCTTTTTTGGCAGTTTGCAACTTAATGTAAATGTATATCACTAGGATTTGTAAGTTTTAAAGCAATCTTTTTTCTTAGGATCCATTTAATCTTATTGTCCTCTAGAAGTTTTGCAAAAAAAGTAAAGAAAGTAAAACAAGTTGAGTCATGTTCATGAAATTCTTGAAAAGAAATCTGTTTCATGCTCATATTTCTGCCCAAAGGAGAAGTATTATGCTCACTGCAGCTGGCATGCAATTAAGGATCTTTACTTTGAAACATCTACAAAGGCCTAATCCTGAAGTTCTGTATGACTGTTGTGATTCAGGCGCGGTCACTGGAACAGCACAATGCAATATTGAAAGCCAAGATTACCATGTTCACCAATCCAGAGCAGGGTGGTCCTGTTAGCACCTCAATCTTGCTCACATCAGCTATTGGAAGCTACAAATCTCAGATTGATGGTCTTACTGCCAATAAAGAAGCTATCATTGCTGAGATTGAGCACTACAAAGGCATCATCGCTGACGTCCAGGCCAGGTACGAAATGTGTCCTAGACATTTATTGAAGTTTTTATATGGTTATATTCAGTTGGTTATGGACATCAGGACATAATTTAGAGCAGTAAAACATTTTTTACTTTAAAATCTAAGATATGATGAGGAGGTGGGTCAGACCAAATCTTTGGAGATGGACTGGACCAACTTAAAAGAGGTAGGAAATTCTTTCTTGAGATTTATACATTTGTAGTGTGGGACACTGTATTATAAATATTTACCCTCTTGATCTTTTTCACATTTTGTATTTTTTTAAATCTGTAAATTGAATATTTCAATTCAATGTCATAATTCTACACAAACTAGCCATGCTACTGACACAACCAAGAAGCCAATGGTCATGCTACCTTTACCATGGGATGTTTTTATGTTTTATTTTATTGATTATATTTTAATTTTAGATTGGAATGCTGCAAAAATGTGAATGGTGAATATTTATATATTCACACTGCATATTTATTTTTTTTTTATACACTTTTTACAGGAGGTGGACAATCTTTATCTTACTATTTTTGAGCTGCAAGCTGGCATTGCTGGTCTGGAAGACCAGATTGCTCTCTCCAAGCAGGTGTACGATGCTGTGAGTACAACACTGACCCCCACCCCCCCACAACACCCCCCTTCCCACAAACACACACACTATAAAACCAACAGTTTCATTTCTGTAATACACATTGTTTAATTCTCCTCTAACTGTCTAAATATGTGTGGTATTTGTACTTTTCAGAAAGTTAAAGAGGTTAGAAACATTGTGACTGGCAGCATGAAGTCAGCCGTCTCCATCTCTGTGGATAACACAGCCCAGGCGCAAGACCTGACCTCTGCCCTTGCCGAGGTTAAATCGCACTATGAGGCTCTGGCTCAGCGCAGCAAACAGGATGCACTTCTCTCCGTGCAGGACAGTGTATGAGACCTCACTCTTCATAATCCAACTGCAGTAACAGTCAGGGTGTCTGCTTAAATTCAAGTCCAAAGTCTAAAACGTAGGCATAGGATATATCATTGTATGTCTGTTTCCCCCTAGTGGACGTTCAATAATTCAACCTATACGGTAAAAGAAACATTTTTGTAAACAGTTTGTATTATATAATAGAAATAGAATAGAAATTACTATTGTTATAATTTTATAATACATTACATGCTGATAAAATAATTTTAATGATATAATTACAGATTACAATGTAATTTAAAGAAACTATTAGATTATTTTATTCTGAATCCCATTTATTTTTTCGTTAAAACTTGATTAAATTAATCATTTTGTTTAATCAACCTGCAAAATTGAATTAATTATGATTATAACATTTTGTGATGAATTTCTACAATATAGTCGATATGATTCAAGCATCCCATGAGCAAAGGTAACTCTCATTGTGATGCTCCTCCCACCATGCTTCAGAGTATCTACATTTATGACAAATTAGTTCCAGGTTGTGAGATTACCAAATGACAAAAGTTCATTTCTAATAGGACTATATGACACAGACATTCTTATAATATCCCTTCTCTTTCTGTGATTGCAGCTCTCCATGATGGCCATTTCATCTCAGCCCAGTGTTCATTCACTAACTACGGCCAAAGAGGAACTGAGAGTGTACAAACTTCAGATTGACTCTGTGCAGAGAGAAATCGACAGACTCAAATCATTGGTGTGTACTTACTTACAATTTCAGCTCATTTTTAACAAAATAATAATTTTCAAATTTTTTGACACATTTTCCTGACATTTTTCCTGACACATTTTCCTGACACATTACCCCCCCCCCCCCCCCCTCTCAAAATTTTTTTTTCTATATTTCGATTAATTAATTGAAGCAATGAGAAAATGAGTGCTTTGTATAAATATAATGATGGATTTGAGGAGCTGGATTTTATAGTTCTTTATTGTAAAACTTTGGAGTAAACCGATTCCGTAAACTCTTGTGTCATCACAGGAAATTGTGTCAAAAAGCAAGTTTTGGTAATCAACAACAGATCTGTGATACAGATACATTGCATGCTTTTATTGTAAAATAATCTAAATCTGAGATTTTGTTACCACAATTTCTATTGTTTCGATGGAACAACAGATCGTACTTAATTTTCCCTCGATTTATAATCAAAAATAATGTTGAAGAGTGTCCATGAAACAAGTTAGAACATCAGAAGAGAAAGAGCACGCAAGAAGAGTGAGAATAAAATAAGAGCCAGTAGTGGAGAAGTGTGAAGGTAATGAATAAATTAGGGATGATTCTAAGCCGGATGTGCATTTTTTTTTATTATTATTTGGTCAGAAGTAAACAGCTTGGGAAGTAGCAACTACTTTCACACGTATAATCTTTGGTAGAAATCTGTATTTTGTAATCAGTTGCCCACACTTACATTTTACAGCATGAGGCTCGAAAAAGTCTCAATACTCAATACCCAAGGGGGCAACAAAAGACCCAAGAGGATGTACTAACATACTGTATATACAGTATACACTTACCAGGCAGAACTTTATGGTCACTGATCAGGCATAACATTATGAGCATCTGCCTAATATTGTGTTGGTCCCCTTTTGCGGCACAATTTTATTACGCTGATACGAGGCAGATGGCCTTTAGCATTTAGATTGATTATTGTTCTACAGTATAATAGCATATCTCAATGTGTTGGCCAATATTTACAGGTTTTATTTACTATGGCATGTCAAACTTTAAATTTTTATGCTAACACCCTTACAAAGCTAATCACCATATCAACAATTACAATCAAGTTACCATGGTAATGGTTACTATTGAAAGATAACCTATTAGAATGACAATACAGTATAATGTAAATATGTTATTTTAATTAAATATTACTGACATTACTGTCAGAGGTTTTGTTACTAAAAAATTAAGAATGATAATAATACACTCCTTTTGGCCAGACAGAATGTAGAATTCCGTGCATATTCCGAGTTTATTTTTTAAGTTGAAAAATTATTTGAAGTCTATTTTTTGTAAATAGCAATATATCTCGACTGTGTTTAAATGTAAATGTGCTTGTGAGTGCAGTGTGGATTTTTATCTGGTTGATGTGTTTTTTTTTTTTTTTTCCTTTTCCAGAACATCCAGCTAGAATCTCAGATAGACGAAGCTGAATCTCACACCAGCACACACACCGAGACCTATCAGGAGCAAGTGCAAATTCTCAAGTCCCAGCTAGATGACCTCCGAAAGGTTCCCAACTTCATCTAAAGTTAAACATAGCACTATAGTCTAGTTTAGTTTGTTTCTAGTTATTCTTAACCACTTTAATTATGTTTTATAGCAAATTACACATTACAGCCAAGAATACCAGGAGCTTCTGGCCAGCAAAATGTCTCTGGATGTTGAAATCACAGCGTACAAAAAACTTCTGGACAGTGAGGAGAACAGGTACAGGGATTATCCTACATAGTTTTAAACTAATGTCTTAATGTCTAACCTACGTATGTCATATTTTTTAATTTTTTTAAAGTACTAACATTGCTTCTGTATAATGACATTTCAGGTTTATCATTTTTCCTGACCTTTTAAAGACCTTTATTATTCTAATATTGTAACCTAGATAATATTTAAATAGGTCTGTCACATGCGTGCACTCCGCCCACATGGAAAATGGTTATACTGTCAAACAGCTGTAAACAACCAGAGATGTTTTATTCCAGCTGTTGAATTCTCATTTGATTATTTAAAAAAAAAAAAAAATTCTAAGAGCAACTCTGGCAACAATTTCTGCTGTAATTCAAATCAGAGGATTACATTAATGTGCTAATTATTGTTTCTATTGTGACAGCAAATGATCTAAAATTCATCTTCTTGTATCTCTCTCTCTCTCTCTCTCTCTCTCTCTCTCTCTCTCTTGTAATCTGTAACAGTATTGATGGAAGGAGTCTCCAATGTCAGTATATCGCAATGCCAATAAGTTTTCTGTAGCAGGAATGTTTTTAGGACAGAGGATTTCTGTGTTACATGACGAGAGAGAGAGAGAGAGATACTAAAAAAGAGAATTTTAGATCATTGGTTACTTTTTGCATAAGAAGGAGAATACGATATCAAGTATTGCTGTTATTGAAAAAAAACTAGAATGTATGTATTTATTTATTGTAGAATTTATGTCTAATAACTCATTTTCAGGTCTGCTCCAGACTATAAATAGAATGATTTGTGTAATTTTTGACATTGTTTAAATCACTAAATATTAAATAATAAACATTTCTTAATGTGCATATATCTGCTCATTATTTATATTAGAACAGAGTATTGAAATTCATTAATTTGAAAAACTCATGCTAAATTCTAGTGTTTCAAAATATTCCAGTGCCAGTGAAAGCATTTACGGCATTTAGTAATTGCCCTTATCCAGAGTGACTTACAGTTATGTCAATTTTTATATAAATAAACAGTTAAGGGGTAAGGGCCTTGCACAAAAACCCAGCAGTGGCAGCTTGGTGATGTTATAATTTTAACTCCTGACCTCACAAAGTGCAACATCTTAACCTCAGAGCTGCCACTTCCTTATTTTCCTTTAGCGACATGTGTTTCTAAATATCAGTTCATGATTACGCAGTGAATGTCATTTTGACAAGTGTGTGTGTGTGTGTGTGTGTGTGTGTGTGTGTGTGTGTGTGTGTGTGTGTGTGTCTGTGTGTGTGTGTTGTGGCCTAGGCTGAAGTCTGGGGGCGGTATCACTGTGCACATGTCTAAGTCATCAGTAGGAGGAGCAGCAGGAGGAGGAGCAGGAGGTGCGCTAAGTCTTGCTGCAGGAGGAGGTGGAGGAGGAGGACTGGGTGGAGGTGCTGGCCTTGGTTTTGGTCTTGGAAGTGGATATGGATATGGTCTAGGCCTAGGTGTAGGAAGTGGTGTTGGAGGTGGTCTCGGAGGAGGTTTCGGAGGAGGTTACGGAGGAGGTCTCGGAGCAGGTCTTGGAATGGGTATGGGAGGAAGTGGAGGACTAAGTGCAGGTGGCAGCAGCTACATGTCCTCTAGCATGAACAGCAGCTCTCGTAAGTATTTATCCTCACCTACAAGATGAATTATTTTTGTGTGATATATTGAAGTCAACTTAAAGTATATGAAAATTATATTTCCTGATTATATATTTGCAATGTCTTAGTAATGTACTTACAACAAGTATAAGGGCCACTAAATTATCATAGTATAATGTATATAAGTATATAAAGTATGTCAATTAATATAAAAGAAATTAAGCAGATTTATAATGAATACTATTTAGAAGTCTTTGGGTTAATTACTTACATGTTTTTTTCCTTTATCTAGTCTCAACCAGTGTTTACTGAAGAAACAAAATCCTCCAGGCTCTTCAAAACACAGAACAGCAAAAAGAACTAAGTTGGCCTAAATATTGCTTCCTAGAATACACTCCAGCTCTGTTTATTTCTTGAACAAGTGCAGTCTTTCACACAAACCCCTCATATGCTTCAAGATTTCATCCACTCTCTATGATATTGGCTTGTTTTATATTTTCATATTCAATAAAGCATTCCTACTTTTAAAGTTCTTGTGGTAAGACCCAAATAAATAAAAAAAGCAGTGTTTATTAAATGATTTGGTGTATTTCTCTTTTAAATAGATATAATATAAGCTTAAAGGTGGATATAAACTTGAATATGTTTTTTTTGGCAGACTTTAATAAAGGTTACTTATAATTGTGACAGAATCTAAATCCAGGTCAGACTTATAGGTTAAAAAAAATCCTGAATCCTTAACCATTCTTTAGATTCAAGTTGAAGCTGTAGACATTAAATAATGTTTAAAAAAGTTAAACACAATGTCACAACAATGTGACATGCAGAGCAGTTGAAGGTCTAGGGGGTTATCAAGGCCCCAAATAAACTTACCATATAATTTAATATCATTTACATTTTTGCATGCAAATGATCAGGCATTCTGTCTTCTCTTGTCAATACTAACATACCTTCATAAGCAGAATTTAAATTAACACATTTTCTTACGTGTGATAGATGAATGAGTGTGAATTTTCCACCTGCAGAAATTTCTCAGAAAAACCTAACGTAATGTACATTTTATTAGGAGTTGTAACAACTCAGCACAATGGAAACATATTGCTCAACAATTCTAGAAGTATCTTTTTGTGTCTTAATTTGTGACCATTTTATCACGTTCATATTCATCATTCATTACGGCCACAGTAGATTTAACATTTGTGCGAATCAGTTTCACATTCAAGTGTGACATGCAGGTGTTTGTGGTGCTGATTGAGAAGATGCGTGTATACTATATATTGTATAGCTTACATATATTAGCAGCTAGGTATAAATACACCATACACAAAACGGAAGTAAATATTTCACATGTGCAACATACAGTCAGTATATATATATATGACAAATTTTGGAGTGAGGCATCTTTCAATGTAAAATACTCTGTATGGACAAACATGGGACAATTCAACATTTTCCCAGAAGAGTGGCGGTAAATGGGGACTAAATGTGGAATAGGATGTTCATAAAGCATATACTAATTTCCTGGTCAGATGTACACAAACTTTTGCCCATATTGTACATATCTCCAGTTATGAAATGGCTTAAAAAGTATTGTAGAATAAATTAATTATTACTAGTCAATTAAAACAAAAAAGTAAAAATGTTGTACTGGCATGTCAGTAAAATGTTTTTGTTTTATTTTAAATACATTTTAACAGTACTCTAAATCTCTTCAAATATCTAAATGTCAAAGAGATTATATGACCTTTCTTTGTTATTTCTTTTTATTTAATGTACGAGGAACAGTTAAACAGTATTATAGCATGCTTTGTCAAGCTTTTAAATGCAGCAAACAAACAAAAAACAAATACATTTAAGATGGTTTTGATCTCCTAAACTCAGTTTCAATGCAGAACCTTACAACACTCAATACCTACAATGTCATTGAGGATTCAAAATGAAACCCTTTATGCAAAGAAAACAATGTTAAGGCACCTGAATGAAGACTTTACAGCAGTACAATATATCATTTGTAATATAGTAATTCCAGTATTATAAAATGTGTTCAATTCATTTTAGACTTACAAAGAAAAAACAGTATACAGTATAACAACAGATGTGTAGGTGCACAGAAGCTTTGTGGTGGTCTTCTAACCTGTGTCCGGCATATGAGAGCACGCGGATGTGGTAAGATTCAGTTTGAAACAGGAAACAGCATTTTTCACCCGATGCTTTTATATCAGACCTTCAGCCGAGGCTGGAAGCGAGTGCAACAGAATGGATGCACACTGACACGCTGTTTAAGGTAACTTTTGTTTTTTCCCATGAAATTCAAGTAACTTTGAAATACTAAAAGCCTTAAAAGGTATTGAACGTTTTGGTTAGAAGCAGTGAGATAACAAAATCTTTTTTTCGGCATCTGCAAAATGTTTCTCAGAATTATGCTGAAATTTAACACCGTTATAAAACTCATACAGCAATAATAATAGTATTTATAATACTAATAATCAGATTAAATAAATTATACGGTATTGTATCAGTTACAGGTATGTATTAACATTAGCAGCAATAGCAGTTACTTATATCATATGAAACCAAAAGTAATGATCTTTTGTGATTCCTATAATATAAAAAGCAGAACTTACAACTTATATATAATAATTTCATTTGTATGATCAGAGGATTAATGGACTTTACAGGAAACACAAACTAAATCAGAGCAGAAGAGGAATTGGAATGAACATGGATATTGTGTCATACGTTCATGTCCAAATGTTGAATATTTCTCTGTTGATTACATTTCCCCAGCTGAAGATAAAGTTGAAAAAAAAATGCATTGTAATTGTGTAACTGTTTTATATTAAAAATAGCTCTATACATCCTATTCTTTAAAAAGGTATGTCAGACATACCACATACAGGATATCACAGATCTCTTATTTATAGGTTTGAACGGTTTGAGTGCAATGTCCTTTATTAAAGCACTACATTCACCAATCAGACTCCAAACTACTTTTCTAGAACTGCAACTCTGACAACCGTCATATGACAGGTTTATATTAACATCTTAATTCCTGTTTCTTATACTAGTGACATTTGAACACTTTCGTTCTAATTGCTGTTTAAAAAAGATATTAAATATAGCTGTTGCCATGGTGATACCACAAGATGAGGTTAACCTTTACAGAAGGAGTCTCCAGTGTCAGCACTTTTTAACAGTCAGTAAGTTTCTTTATGAGAAAGAGGTAAACACATATGGTATTGTGCTTACTGGCTGCTTTGTAACATGACAAGTTGCGATCTCTTTGTCTTCAACTTCTTGAGAAGAAAAAAAGGAGAGACTGGTGAGTAACCAGTGGCTGAGATATGTGTATAGCTCTGATAGCATAAATGATAACAAGAAATAACTTGATTAAGCAGATATTCCAGGCTTTGCATCACCCTGCTCTTGACTGTTGTCTTAAAACAGCATTTCCTGTCATGTTGTATTTCTTTTATTATTACGTTAGGTATTCTGTACTTATTTTATTTAATCTGTTTAATAGTTTAAACATTACTGCTATACTTTTAGTGTTTATATGTACTTAGCAGACTTGAGCATTTTTGTGGCTGGTGCTGTAAAAAAAAAAAATAAATAAATAAAAAAATACATCTAACACAAATGTAATACATTTCTTATCCGTATCATGTGAAATAATCACTGAGTTATTTAATTTTTTTTTTACTTCGAAGTTATGATCGAGATAACAAGCCAGCAAGGCGCTGTCCTTGCCCTCCTGTCCGTCTCGGCCGTGGGCTTCATCTGTGCTCTGTGCATACGCTGTCGAAAGAAATCGAGTGAGTGCCATACCACACACATGCTCTTTTCACGTGTCCATGAACATGCTTCATTATTCATATCGAAATATACGACTATATATATATATATATATGTATTTTTTTTTGCAGTGATTGTACAGGAAAATAACCAACTCTATGTTCCACAAGTTTTGTAAGTTGTCAAAGATGATTTTTCAGACACTTTAATTATTATAGATTTCAATAAGTAGTTTATACATTTTAAATGGTTCAGTTATTGCTTGTTTTTGTGTAAATGATGGAGAGGTTTAATTCAGGTTGATTTATTGCTTTATTTTGGCTTCATCCAGTCAACGAGAGGGGAGCAGGTTTGCCGTGACGAGGTCAAAAACAGGTGAAAAGCAGTAAAAAGAGAATTCTTGGCTCTGTATTGTCACTGTTCATTGGTTATTGGGGATATTTCTCAGTTTTATATTTAATGTCACTTTTGTGACCAGATTAAAGCCTGGTACCAATGTCAGTGTTACAGAGTTTCTTTTTTAAAAGTGTAAAACATAAAACAAACAAACAAACAAATAAATATGTTGTCGTATTTAGCGGAATTTTAGTATGACAAAGTAACATTTATGTCCAATCAATGTCTCTGAGTTTTGAGGTGTCTTGATATTTAAGTAACTAAGGTTTAGTTCACTAAAACAAAAATGTCAATAATTAGGAATAAGGATATAAATATAATGAATTGTCATATTTATAATTAATGAAATTGCAGTATCTACTCACTTTATTGGTTATCTTTGGAAAAAAATATTTATGGAAACAAGTTAAAGTGTAAAGTGGATTAAATGTGCATCTTACCTGACCGTTTTTTTTCTGCTACAGTGATGAAAACCAACCAGATGAACCCAAATCAGTGTGCGAGTTCAGGGTAATGCACTGCAAACACTGTCACTATATTCACTGTATTTATACCATTTCAATTCAATATTCTTTAACAAATAAATCACTGAAGTGCAATGTTTTATTTTTACAGGGATTTTGCACATGCATCCAACAGCCGGCTTACGTGTAAGTGTTACAAGTTGAAATAAGTTTTAGTTCAGTTAGCATTGAACTGTGTTAGAAACGTAACACTGTGTGATTCTCCAGCAGCTCATCAGGAAGCAGGGGACAGTTACCAGAACATTCCAAAGTGTACGTAACCATTAGCTTTCTGAATATTTACTCAAGTTCTAAGTAGTTTTCTAGTAAATTGTTCTTTTATTTATATCCCCTTTAACAGCAATCAGTAGCAGCATGGAACCCACTTATGTGTAAGTGTTGAACTTCATTTGTTATAGGAGGAAACTGGGGGCAGATTCATGTCAGTAGTCAAAGCAGTGGGTTGGTGAATGGAAGGTTGTGAAGGATGTGAAGCTATTATGTGTCTTGTTTTGGGGCAAAGGTTAAAACACAAAATATGTACATGTAAACAGGTTGTCACTTGTCGTAAATAGGGGGGCAGAATGACCCCAGAGCCTTGCATTGTTTGCAATGTTACATCATAAAAAATTTAACATGTAAAAAATATTGTAACAATAAAAAAAAGTCTGAAATATCTAACATCACTAATTACCGAAGAAGAAATTAGAACATAAGAGGAAATACATAAAATATATTAAATTTGAAGATAATTCAGTCTGTTCATAGACTTTATTTTTTTCCAAATTTCCTGTTTGAAACTGCATTTATTTCTTGACAGAAATCCAATAAATGGTAATTAATACAATTAGTGCTGCTGCTACTACTGCTAGTAATATTGTTTATATTAAATATGCATATAAATAATATTTATATTATTATTCATTTTTTTATATACTAAATGAGCACATACATTCAAAATCTCTCTCTCTTTCAAATCAAATCAAATCAAATCAAATTTTATTTGTCACATACACATACATACAGGGTACGACATGCAGTGAAATGCAATTCTCTCTTTCTCTCTAGGGTACATATTTATATTAATAAATAAGCTAAAATTTTTATCCTTTTTTTTTTATTCCAAATTATTTAGTTACAGCTAAGCTTTAGTGATAAAATAAAAATAAACGTCGCTATATCAATTACCAAATGTTTGTATTTGGGTTTCTTTCATATTTCAGAATGAAAGCTGGAGCTTCATTTAATTTAACTTTCTACATTTTTTTAAATAAACATTTTGGGTGACTGTTAGTGTAAAAAGACGAACAATGTTAATAAAATTAAAATTAACCTCGCTATATCAATTACCAAATGTTTGTATTTGGGTTTCTTTCATATTTCAGAATGAAAGCTGGAGCTTCATTTAATTTAACTTTCTACATTTTTTTAAATAAACATTTTGGGTGACTGTTAGTGTAAAAAGACGAACAATGTTAAATGCATTTGCATGTAAATTTTACTGAAAGGTGGTCTAATGACTGTGTTGGATACCAAATATATCTCTGCATGCTACCGTAGGCATATACTATATATGCTATACAGGTAACATGTATTATATTTTGGCTTAATGAAGGCCACAACGTGTGTTTTAGTTACAGAATTTCATTTGAGTTACGTCAATTATTTAGTTAGTGTTTTGAAGTGAATGGTGTCAAAAACCATTGAGGTTAAGGTAAATGTGTGATGCTTTTTTTTTATATGGGGTTTGCTAAATGCTAAACTGCTTGATTAGCTGCTAAGTACAAGTGAAGTGTTAGCCTCATAGCTTAAGGTAAAACAAATAGGCAACTTGATTGATCTAATTTCATTTTGTAAGAGAGGAGTAATTTTATGTGTATTATATAGCTAAACTATCCTTTATTCCAACTAACACTATTTCTATCCTGATCGGCTTTTAGAGACCCAATAGCCACACCGCCTCACAAAAACTCCACTTTGGATGACGGTAAGAAAGAAACACTAGATGAACAGTTCTTTTATTCTCTCTTTTACCACTCTTGTGCACCGATTGTATTTAAATGAGAGAAGAAAGGAAGTGTTCAGGTTTGCCCCTTTACTGTCGACTGAAATGTCACAAGAAACCACGGGGTCTGAAAGCCAGATGAAAATCAGCATGTAGATTCTGCTGTAACTACAAACTAAAGTAAAAATGTTGGGGTCATGTGAGGAGCAAGACAAAATGTCACAGGTGTCAGTAAACACGAGGACGATGAAGAAACGAGCAATTCTGTGATTTAAGTGGGGATTATCTCGAATAACGGTGGTGTATATATCTATTTTATATAGATGACGGTGACTATGCGAATATATTTCGAACACAAGATGTTGAACACGACTCAGGTGAGAACGATAAAGTTTGTACACATGGTTCTTCTTTTTTAAAAATTACATCCCACACATATATGTTTATGTGTATTTTTGGGGATTTTGATTGTGATTTTTTTGTGTATTTTTTGTAAATATTTAGGGTTTTTTTTTTTTTTGGAACTAATCAAAAATGTTTTTTCTTTCTACATGGCAACAGACAGTTATGACTATGAAAACACAGATTTCCTGCAAAACAGCAAAAATGATGATGATGGTAAGGAGCAGTGCTGTTTAACCTTCACGTTTTCTAATAATCCTGAAGAGACGTGAACACTTATATTGACCTTTTCTTTCTGACAGATGAGCCAGATTATGTCAACGCAGAAGCACCTAACGCAAATTAATGCAAACTTCTGCACTGATGTTCAACATATTTTATTTTTGATTATACAGATATTATACATATACATCAACTTATAGAACACAACCAAAACATTGAAAACTAATGCAATGTTTTATAGGTTGTATGTTGGACTTATTTAAACTTTTTAGTGAAATTGTCAATGTGATAATGAGATGTGTCAGAGTGAAAAGTAAAGAATTAATATAAATAGTAATTTTTCATTTTATGAAATTGAAACTTGTAAAATGTCGGTTTTAAGTGTCACTACATTAAAAATAAAATTCTACTGAGCTGATCTGTAGTACTGTTGATACATTTTCTTTTTTTTTTTACATTTCTCTTTGCAGTACCTTATAATAATTATATATATATTGTATATATGTATAATTAATATATTCTACTTCTCTACTTTATGATTATATTTATTATAATAATTTGGAGGGATTTCTTTAAAAAAAAAAAAAACAGGTCATTTTTATACAAAAAGAATTATGGGGCTTGATTTTA
>MU551617.1:4136047-4151784 GCA_024362625.1 Silurus asotus | reverse complement strand
TATATATATATATATATGAGTCAAGAATATGTTATTATAGAACTATTATATGTTAATATATAATAATGTTAATGGATAGAACTCAAAAACGGAAAAATGTAAAGACTGAAATAAGAAACTGAAATGTGTGCAACAGTGAGCCCTGCTCAGCTTACTTGGTTCATTAAAAAGCATCTTACAGGCATAAAGTACCTGTGGCAGATACAGTGGGATCATTTGTTGGGTATGAATAGTTTTTTTTTTTTTTTAACAGAATGTATAATTTCTTTGAGGTAAAATAAAAAAAAGAGTTATCAATAAAAAAGAGCAGCGTTAAATGTTTTTGGCATGAATGATGGTTTATGATAAATATTAATATCAAATTATCCATTTTAAACGTGTTTAAGATGAACAAAGTTTGACTCATTTTGTTTAGGGTGGAATGTTCCAGTGTGTGTGTGTGTGTGTGTGAGAGACTGCGTAGACAAAGAATCAATGTAAAACCACAGTTGAAGATAAGTTATATTTTCAAAAGCAACAAGAAGTGAAAAAAAAACCTTAAGGATGTTTTATTGAGGATTTCCCAAACTATTTACAGTGACAGGTTTAAATCTCTACGAGTTTGAAGCAATCGGCTTTAGCTGGCCCCGGGTAGTGCAGTCTTACTGCAGAGACGTCCCAACAGCCCAGCAAGCTGGAGGAGAGAATTTACTCCTTCTGCTATCCTCATGTGGGTGTAGCCAATCTCCTGAGAAAGACACCTCATGTTAGCAAGCTTGTGGTATAGCTAAATAGGCATACAAACATCGGGATTGTATTCACTGCACTTTAAAAGTGGAAAATAATTCAATCATTTATTACAACAGAAATAAACACAGACATAAATTTAGATATACAATACTGCTGCATCTATAATGTTCCATAACAAGCTTTACATGTTTACGTGCTTGGTTGGGAACTGGTGATGTTTATAAGTCTAGTGTAGCATTTTAAAAGTTTAGAAATATCACATCATAAATTATATATCTGATATTGAAGATTTCTTGGTTTAAGGCTGCGCAGAAGAACCCGAAGAATTGATCTAAAGCCCTGAGAGATCAACAGTACATTTATGCACCAAAGCAACAAAAAAAGAAAAAGAAAGTACAATTACTACCTTGATAAACTCCAGCTTCAGGTACTCAGGCATCTGGAAGGTCTTACAGACTCTAAAGATGTTCCCTATTATATCTTCAGGAGAGTAGCCAAGTGACCAAAGCTGTGATATTATCTAATGAATGAGAATATAGAACTGATCAATTAGCTGATATTGTTTACGTCAAGCGCATGTTCCTATTTATTTGTGTGCAGAAACATGAGTCGTAAGTACCTTGTAAGCCTCGTCGATGTTTGCGTTGACACAGTGCTCAAGCATGCTTTTAACCAGCAGGGGGTGTGGCTCATCACATACCTGATCAGAAGATACCAAATCCACTCTGTTATTGAGCGCCTCATGCTCACTGCTCAAGTTGTTTATTTACCCCAGTTATCAAGGGGGGAAAACAGAAAACCCACCTTGAACACATTTTCACTGTTGATAAAACCAAATCCAGAATGGGTGGACTGCAGGTTGTTGAGTGCCTGGATACACAAGCCAAATTGTAACAAGAGGCGTTAATTTCTTGATTCTATCATTGTTAAATATTTACTAGATGGAAATAAAAAAAATAAAAAAAAATTTTAACTGTGTTGCTGAGGGCTTTAATTTAGTCAGCAAATACGATAAAATACATCTATTACCTGTTAGCTATATTAGCTATGGAATGGTACAAAAAAAAAGAGACAAACATTACATAAACATGTCTTGCCTTATTTAAATAAACAAATCTGCTACATTTTGTTTAGAAGTAAACTACTACTTTAACTAAGGAATGTTCACTAACCTGTCTCATGTCTCCTTGGGCTGTGAAAATAATGGCCTCCAGTCCATCATTGGTGGTGTGCAAATTCTCCTTCTCGACTACCTCCATTAGCCGCATCATAATCTGTTCATCCCGCAGTTTACTGTAGCGCAGCACGGCACAGCGTGACTGAATCGGTTCTAAAAGAACACACCAGAGTCGTAAAGTCAAATCCATCAACAGCCATTACAGATATCTAACACTTTATTTACCTGCATTGGGAATTGTTCTGACCCTTTTTAGGGACTTGCATAGTCGATGCTCCAAATGCCTACAGACAGGTCACTCACCTATAATTTTATCTGATGCATTGCAGGCCAAAGCAAATCGGGTGGTCTTCGAATAGATCTCCATTGTTCTTCTCAGAGCTTGCTGTGCTCCATCAGTCATGCTTAATTCAAAAACAGCAAATTTAACAGAAATCCTCCACTTACTCAAATTTCAATAACTTAATAGCTAGAAAATGAATACATACACAATACACAATTTTTTGTATTTAATTTTTTTTAATTACCTGTCAGCTTCATCCAGAATGATGATTTTGTGACGTCCTTTGGGAAGAGTAACTTTTTGCTGGGCAAACATCTTGATCTTGTTTCGAACAACATCAATACCTCTGAAACAACAAAAACATGAGCATCTGGGGGTCCAAGGCAAAGACAGCTTTCTGTTTTTCTTTAGTCAAATCTGTAACCAATTTCTGTCTTGGGAGCCACCTGCGTAATATTGCGTACTCCAAAATATTGTTGAAAAACTCCTCCTCCAAGTTGTGAGGTGGGGACTTATTGATCAGGCTGGTTTGTTTAGCATGTTAAACAGATGCGTGATTGAATTAAGGTCTGGCACACCCGAAATTCAACACCTTGAACACATGATCTTGTAGTTGGTTAACCACTTGTCCTGTTTGTTTTTGGTACGTAGTAACAACTGCATATCTGCAGATGCTCTAACCCAGTCGTTCAGTCATTACAATTCGGCCACTTTCTAAGTCGGTTACATTCTTACGTTTGACTATTATTCCTGCATCCTATCAGTGGCTTTAATATTATTGCTAATCAGTGTATAATGTAAAAACTAAATAAATAATTATAGTATACATGCAGTTTGACTCATTTGTTTCTGGAGTTTCATACACCAGGTAAAGCAAGTAAAACTAATACTTATGAATTCAAGATAAAACATTTTTTTTACCCAATTTATACCACAGCAAAAATGTATTTGCTAGGATTTTCATTTTATTGCACTGTGCACATCAACCAAGACTGAATATTGCACATGCAACCTTGATAAGACAAATATTGATAAAAAAAAAGAATCAGCTGTATACTATACACTAACATATATGCTATAAAATTAAAAACCCAGACTCTCTAACAGGTTTTAGGCTGCTCGCTCTCTTAGATCATGAACTACATGCTCTAAAATCAGGAAATATTTTTAAGTCCCTATGGATATCAGTATCTGCATAATACTGTAAATTTACATTTACATGACTTCATAAACGATTCTCAAAAAATACAGAGTTCATATCTTTATATCATAGATCAGAGTTTTAATAACATGAGCTCAGGGTCAGTTACCGATCATTTGAGGCATTCAACTCAAGCACCGCGTCCTTCATTGCAGGGCCCAGAAGAGCTCGAGCCAAACACAAAATGCTTGTTGTTTTTCCAGTGCCAGGAGGACCCTGAAGCACAACAATCTGTTATTAGATATCCTACTATAATGTACTCGACTGTTAAGTGACAAAAAAATAAATAAATGAATGACTACTTACAGCAATAATGATATTGGGTACGTTTCCCTCTCTGGCAAACACCTGTTTAAAACATCCCAGAAATAAATAGTGCTGACTCAGTGATTAAACATAAATGGCTTTTATTAAGGTTTAACGTAATAAAATTTACCTCTAAAATGCAGCACTATTAAACAAAAGTTTGAGACACCTGACTTTTCCCAGCTATACTCTTGTTAAACATGTTTCAGCTTGAAAATCCCTGTGCACAAAACCAGCTACATGAAGATATGGTTTACATGGGTTGGAGTGGAAAATCTTGAGGGCCTGCTATAGAGCTCTGACCTCAACACTGTTGAATACATTTGGGATGAATTGGAACACTGACTGCACCTCAGGCCTCCTCACCCTACATCAGTAACTGACTTTACTACCACCTTTGTGGCTGACCGCACAAATCTTCACAAGCACACCCCAAAATCTAATGAAATGCCTTCCAGGAAGTGTGGGGAACGGGGACTATATATGGAATGAGATGTTTGAAAGAATCTTATGGTCAGTTGCCCACAATTTATTAACCTTCAACTAACCCCTTCCTCTAGGAGAGTAAAAGTCTGGTATAAAAACATAAAAACAAACAAACTAACTTACTTTAGCCTTCTTTTAGGTAAGCAACAATGAATGACTGAAAGTGCCACGAATAAAGCTTTTTATTTTATTATTGATTAAATGTTATATAAACAAGGGTTCGGGGACCAAAGTTGGCCTGTGGTGACTTTTGATTTGTCCCACCATGTCATACATGAGAAGACGGGGAAAAGCCAATTATACAGATAATCAATTATAATTGAATACTTAAAATTACAATTAATTTTAAGCTGCAAAATATTTTAAATTAAAATGAAAATAAGTGAATATAAATTAGCCCTATTAGGGAAAAAAAAACTGCATTAGGCATTAAACTCTATTGCACTATAAAAGGGATGACTTCATTGTTTAAAATTGTACTATTTATAACTTTCATTTAACTGAAAAACTTCGAAAGTAAAACTGATGTAAATACACAGGTTTGTAATCTGGATAATTTTCATGCTGCAATTTTCATTGCGAGTGACCAGGATCTACAGGATTAGAAATGATCTTACGCTTCAGGCTGCTTTACACAACCTCACCGTGGATTCATTTCTTATACCTGCATGACTCCCAGAGTGTTGTTCCTAACCTAATGAACTCCTGATGGAGGATTTAACAGGGATGTTGTACAACTGCACATGTAGGACATTTTGGAGACAAAGTGAGGGAGGCATGAATGAGATGGTTTTGGACCTGTTCAGAGGAGGGACATGGGGTATATTGGTAGAAGAATGCTGAGAATGGAGCCTTTAGAAAGAAGGAAAAGAGGAAGACCAAGGAGGGGGTTTATGGATGTGGTGAGGGAAGACATGCAGGTAGATGGCTTGAAAGAGGCAGATGTAGAGGACAGGGTGGTATTGAGGAGGATGATCCGCGGTGGCGCCCCCTAATGGGAGAAGCTGAAAGAAGAAGTTGTTGTGCAGATGCAGATGGGGATGAACTATGAAATAATGGGGATAGTGTTGGCTACATTACACTTCCTGACTCACCTCCAGTCTGCTGACAGTTTCTTCATTTCCAACGATTTCATTCAGCTTCAGTGGTCTGTATTTTTCAACCCTACAAACAAAAAAACCCACCGGAAATACAAAAGGAATAAAGATCCTGTTAACAGTTACGCCATGCTGTTCACTGTAAAACTAATCTTTCTCTTAATGAGGGAGGTCTGATATTTGTATCCTCTAACCGTACACGACTGATCTAAACCAGGATTATAAAAACACAACTAAACCCGTATCTGCTACAAGCTAACAGAATACCGCTTTACTCCTCCTAGCATTAGGTGCACTTATTAATAACATGTTTGAACCGGAAGCTGACTTTACCAGGGGAGTTCATAAGTGCTCGTCGAAGACTTCGGAGCCTCTTCTTTTTTATTACTCTGTGCATCTGTTTGACTTTGTTCACCATCAGCTTCTTTCATCTCCACGTCCATGACGACTCTCGCAGCGTCAGACCTTCCCGCGCCACCAAACACAGGAAGTTACGTCGAGGTGACGTCACTTCCCGCAGCACGACAGAACAGCGACAATGAAACTGATCTGAAGACAGATTTTAGTGCTGTGTGTCTCGTGTAATGGGTTTAAGTTGTTTTATAAACCAGACACACACAAACTGGGGCTCAGGGACTAAATTTGGCCCCTTTGACTTGGCCCTTCATGCTAGAAAAAAAAAGTCAAAACAGCATTTGGAAAAACTTAAAATCAGGACCAGCTTCCTGTCTCTTATTAGAGGTCACTGAGTATATTATGGGGAATTACTTTATTGTACAATACATGGGATTGTTTCTCTATATACTACAGGTTTATCTAAACCTGAACTTTGCAAATGAAACTGCATTTAAAAAGTAGAATACAGAGTCATGCCCTTCAATGAATGAATGAATGAATGAATGAATGAATTATTTATAAATCCTAAATGAGAATAAACATGGCTACTTTAGTGTAAAATATTGTTAAGTATAATAAAATGTTTATTTTCAGCCCCTGGCCCTCAATCAAGTTTGATTTTTGGACCTTCAAGAAAAATGTGTTCGCTTGTTTTATTTGATTTATATATTAATGTAATTTAGTAAAGATATTTATACTGAATGATCGATACAAGCTCACTTGTAGTTCTGTTGTGGTTTAAATGTACTGACAATACTGTATTGTATAATTACACATTTGGCAATGCAATAAATCAATAAAATAAAAATCGATCTTAGCAAGAAAACATATCTTGAATGAAGAAAGACGTATTTCGACAAAACCAATTTGTCGAAATACTACCTTCAAGTTAAAAGTGTTGTTGTTGTTGTTGGTGGAGGTGGTGGTGGTGGTGATAGCAGTAGTAGTATAGTGATAAATATGAATTAATAGTTCAACAATGATGAAATAGAAAAAAAAATCTATTATGTAAACATATCTAAATATATATAAAAAAACAAAAAAAAACAAAGAAAAAATAGGCATAATAATGTTTTAAATATTTTAGATATGTATTATTATTTTTTTAAGACAATATTACATTATTATTATTATTATTATTATTATTATTATTATTAATAATAATAATAATAATAATAATAATAATAATAAGAAGAAGAAGAAGAAGAAGAAGAGGAAGAGGAAGACTACTACTACTACTACTACTACTACTACTACTACTACTACTACTACTACTAATCATATAATTTGTTTATTTAGATATATTCCATCAGTATTGTAGATATGTATTTTTACTTACAGCATATATTAAAATGATAAGTCTGTAAAATTTTTAAGAAATAATTAAAACATTTCTTTTGTATAAAGTATGACTGAATAATGTAATGGGGAAGAGGAGAGACGGATAAGACTGACCCTGCAAAAGGGTAAAAAATTAGCTAAAAGGCAATTAAGGTCCAGATATCTTACCTTCACAAAGTTAAAAATAGAGACACAGTGTAGATTATCAACAAAGCTGAATTAGTATGACTTCTGATAATCTCATTTTGCCCTCACTATCCACATCGAACAGCTGCGAAATTTCAGATCGTTGTAACAGGTGTCAATGTAGAGGTCACTTTCTTGCTATAAACTTGCATGAAAATACATGGCAGTAGAAGATTAGCTATATTAAGATATCTTTCACTTGTTAAGATATTATTTTGTAATCCTATTATTAATAATAAAAATTATTGTAATTATAATAATAATTAATATTATTATCCTAAAAAGTTGCTTATTTACCCTTCCGTAAATCCTAAATCGTGGTCTGAGTCGATTTTTAGTAGATTGCGCTTTAGTCAGGACTACACGCTGGATCGGACACCAGTCAATCTAAGAACACCATGGAGATGATTTTAATGATGATGATTATGATGATGATGATGATACTAATACTATTACTATTACTACTACTACTACTACTAATAATAATAATAATTATAATAATTATAATAATTATAATAATTATAATAATCATTATTATATTTATTTATTTATATAATAATTATCATTATTATTACATACACCAACCCTGAGCAAAATCACACAAACTTTTCCTCCTCTGCTCAGCACTCAGTTTGGGCCATACTGGAAAAATGGCCTAAATACAAAATTAGTGCACAAAAGTATTTATTTAGTTGTTCAAAAAATATATAACTAATTCAGTTTATCTTACTAGGATAAGACTCTCTATAAACAACATGTTGAAATTCCCATGAATGTCCTCCAACCCATCTGTTGAACTTCACACACTAACCAGAGGTCAATGTATATATAAGCCTGGATGAAACCGCTTACAGCTCTAACACGCTGAAACCATGAAGGTTGCCTCTGCTCTGCTTCTCTGCGCTCTCTGTTTCCTGGGTCTGGATGCCCAGTGCCCAGAACCAAACACCCTGAAAGATGCAGAGGGCAAGAAGATCTGCGCTCGCATGTTCGAACATAGCAACTACTACTACGATCAAAGCTGTGGGGGAGAGTACATTGATGCCTACCCCAACGATGACGTCCCAATCATTCCGCGGCCCTGGGACAATCGCATTTCTTCTCTGGTGGTGAACAAGATGTGCTCCCTGACCGTGTGGTCTCGCGTCAAGAAGAATGGAAGCAAGAGAAAGTTTTCCTCTGGCATTTTCTACCGCCTCAAAGACGTGCAGCAGGGCCTGTTCGGAAGCTGGGAAAACGACATCTCTGCATACTACTGCGTGTGCTAGATGCTGCTGAAACAAGCAGAGGAGGAGAGACTGAAAATCTGGTGATCTGAATGAATCGGATAAATTAAATGCACAATCTGTTAAATGTAAATGTGCAGACTTAAATGTTTTTAACATTGAATAAAACATAAAATTTGCTTCATCTGTAATCTGAAAGGATGTCTGGATGCTCCACTAGTAGTCTTGATGACAGCTTCAAAAGAAACACTAACTAGAAATCTTACAAAAACCTTGCAAAAATGTTTTTTTTATTTTTTTATAATATGAGGTATAAAAAAATAGAGAGGTTTTTGTTGAAGGCCCGTGGCTCTCTAGGCTCGTCTAAGGGATCCAGCTGAGTTGTGTGAATCCCTGTAGCACTTCTGTGCTCCTTGCTGTGTGTAGACCAATAAATGAATGAAAACAGCAGCTAATGAGGCAGCTGACATTAAAGTCCGGAGGTGGAATCCAGACCCCTATGGTGAGATCCACAACTCTACTGCCACTGCTGATGGGCTAGGTGACAAGTGACAAAAAGATCTGACTTTTCCATCAGTTTTCAGTCAGCGTATGAACACAACTAAGAAAGAGCTCTCTGACTTTTTCGTTTAAATCCCAGCTCTACTATTACTTACATGATTAGGGCTCAAATATTTTCTTATATATTTAGTTTTCTTTTTTATATATGTTCTTACATATTTTCTTTACCATAAATGCTTTATACATATTAGAGCCTCGAGCTTAGGATACTGAGTCTTGGGTGACAGGTAAATATTTGAAGGTGGAGAGCAGAAAAACAGACTGTATCTCTGGTGACTCTGGCGAGCCGCAGGCTCTTAGTAACACCCACTTAAGTGGTTTCCAACAGACTACATATCTAGAAACAAGTATTCAATATAAAAATTAAAACCTCTATATTTTTCTATATACAAGGAAAAGTTTCTACACTAATAGGTCATAATATCTCCCAATAATTAACAGCATTCTTTTTTCTCCATCCATGAAAGATAGACTCAATAGAAGGTCACACCACATGAAGTCTAGGACTCACCTATGCAGCCCGATATGGGGGGAGGAATAAGCACTAATTAGGAGAGGAGGCAACCTTTCCCATCCCTCCTACCCATTTAACTCCTCAGAGTCTCCTCATTTGCTTCTGTAACATTGGTAATGTGAGCTTCATATAAGCGACAATAAAAATCAATTTCTGCAGTTACAATCTTGGACATTATCGGAGCTTCTCTGCGGTAAGTCTGACATTAAACCTTAAAAACTTGTCTTCATGCAGAAAATGAGAAATATATCAATGGCTATGTAAATGTTAAGCTTGAGGAATTTTTTCTTTATTTTTTCTTGGGGATAAACTGAAAGGATAACAATGAGGATACAATGAGAAATGCAAATAAAGTGCAGAATTGTAATTATTGCATACTTATACTAATCAAATGTATGGTCATGCAGAATACTTAGGCTATATAATTCTATTCATAAAATAGGATATTAAGACACAACACATATGATACAGTGATTTCATTTGTGCTTTTAGTTTTATATCATTGAATTTATTCTATTTAATGCAACATATTAGATTTTCTCCTGAAATCTAAGGCAGCAATACAGTGTTAACTTTAATTCAGCTTAAGCTACAATTCATAGAAAAGGTTACTAAAGGGAAATTGTAGTAGACATGGGACGCTGAGCAGCTTAGTGGCTGCCTCATGAGGATACCTGTACTTGTATTGTCTTCTCCCACTGAGCCTTATGCTGTGTATGACCAGCTGAGACCCAGACAGTCTCAACAAAACAATTACTGCTCCTCCATCTTACCCTGGCCTCTAATGAGAGGAAGGGAAAAAAGAACAGTTAAAAAGCAACAAGTGAAAATTGAATCACTTAGCTATTATGATTTAAATGCATTTTGGTTTTTAATATGATTTTTTTTTGCATGCTCAGGAAAGAAATCTGTAACAAATCACAAAATGTTTTTCTTAACTTTTTTGCCATAAACATATCCCTGTGACTCTCTGACTGTAGGAGAAAGCTAAAGCCCCTGCTTAGGATAGATCTAGGTTAAGAAGTGTTCCAAGCACAATGTCCAACAACATGGCCAAGATCGCAGATGCTCGGAAGACAGTGGAACAGTTAAAACTGGAGGTTAACATCGACAGGATGATGGTAAGCGACCAATACTATAATCTAGATATTGTCTACTCCTATATCTGAATAGCTCTAACTGCTCTAATATAACTTTTGTCCCTTTACCTCTGTGTTCATGTATACAAATTGCTTTCTCAGTAGACAATATATTTATTAAATGACAGGTACCACAGCTGAAAGTTTTTATTTTTAATAATAGTCTGTGCCACATTGCTGTGTTGTCAAAAGTTCAAGAAAAATATTTGCCACATTGAATGTAGCCTCAGGCTCTGACAAGGCAGTGACTGTCTGTTCTTATTGGTCTCTTTGATTGTCCTATTGGTTCTCCACAGAGTTGTGCAGCTTTTTTAAATATATAATTCACTACATTTTAAAATGTTTACAGAATTACCTACCTTAAATTGTATTAAAAGCAGTTGCTGCTTATTAAAAATGTTATGATAATGTGAACAAAAGTTAGAAAATGAATTGACTGATTATGTGTTATATTTCTTCTTCCTTATGTGTCAAAATATACTCTAGTGAATATGATAAATGTCTGGCCAGTGGGATTACAAAGACCACATCAATCTGTGGTGTATTTGCTAATGTTGTGACTGTTAAACTCGTGAATTTCAAAGATGTGTTTTAATATATTTCTTAATAAATTGCTTTGCTAATGTCATACCTCTATATGACTATAGGAGCTATACTATACGATAGGAGCACTACATAGTAATTTGAGGACATGGTGTGTGTGTGTGTGTGTGTGTGTGTGTGTGTATGAGTGTGCTGCAATGTTGTTAGGGTATAAATGTTGTTTAACGCTAAAACAGTATTATTGTATACGATGATAGTATAATCTTCTATTCTTTCACAAAAGTGAGTGATATTTTTGGTCCTCTAGCTAATGTCATACCTCTATATGACTATAGGAGCTATACTATACGATAGGAGCACTACATAGTAATTTGAGGACATGGTGTGTGTGTGTGTGTGTGTGTGTGTGTGTGTATGAGTGTGCTGCAATGTTGTTAGGGTATAAATGTTGTTTAACGCTAAAACAGTAGTAGTGTATACGATGATAGTATAATCTTCTATTCTTTCACAAAAGTGAGTGATATTTTTGGTCCTCTTGCATTGTCTACCTAAATAATATCAGCTTAGTGATTCAGTGGTCCAGTTCTACAGAACAGTTTTATTTTTTCTACAAAATGTCACATATGTATATACTATGTATTTATGTACACTGTTGTACCTGATAAGTGAGTTAATGAGTGTACATAAAAGGTAAGCATATCTAATAAAAGGACTACTGAGTGCAGTGATCTATTTGCTCACCTGCTTTTGCATCTGCTTTTTTTCAGGTGTCTAAAGCAGCCGCTGAGCTGATGTCCTACTGTGAATCTCATGCCAAAGAAGACCCGCTCGTCTCTCCCATGCCCAACTCTGAAAACCCCTTTAGAGAGAAGAAGATATTTTGTGCAATTTTGTAGTTTCCAGATCACTCACCTACACACATGTAGGCTAGCTACATTTTTAATGATTGATCCAAACATGTTTTATATAGTGACTTTCCAACTTTTTCACTAGAACTGTATTTTCCAAATAGCTGTTTATATTTAAAAATATTTATTGTATTTAATTTGTTTGGCATATCTCTCCTTACAGAAATATAACCTACATGTCACATAGGATCATGTTAGTTTTTGCATACAAGGAAATTGTGTGAATTTCTAAAAACCACATGAAAAAAAACCTAAACAGCACCTTACCATTATATCTAATGTTCCAACTATTAATCCATCTTAATGCAGATTGTACATTAACATTATAATACTAAGACTCTAATACTATCTAGATTTCACATGAATACTGTATCATGTGATTCAGAAATGTGGAAGGTGAGTGTGACGTTTCCGTGGGCCATAGTAATTTCTGTCATGCAGGACCCATAAATTATTCAGCGCTCTTTTAAAATGAGAGGCAACACTAACTACGCTGAAGATGTCTTTGTGTTTTTATCTTACCTCAGCATTTTTCATCACTGAGGTCTGTAGAAGCACAAGAAAAGACAAATTGACACAAAAGCTGTAAAAATGTTTTTTTTTTCTCCCTAAAACACGTCAGTGCTTGTCACTGTTCTCACGTGCTCAGTGTCTACTCAGGCATGGAATATGTTATCCTAGATCTGTGCTCTGAGCTGTTGATTCGATGCGAGCTAATGGATGAATCATCAGATTCATTTCACATTAAGATGACGCTAAGGCTTTCTTTTCTGTGTGGCTCAATTAAAAATGCATTTTGAGGTTGAGAGCAAAGTTCCCTTTGTCTCTGCTCAGTCAGGCATGTCGTGTCTGTTAACTTTCGTGAAGATGGTTTAATCATTAACCTGAAATACAACAGACTCGCCCATTCAATAAACAAACTTTGAAGAGATACATAGAAAAATATACTGTTTCATAAGCTCACCATACTTTTTCCTATGTGCTCTAAAAAAATGTTTTAAGCACAGTTTATATAGATGACTAATTTGTTATATTTCTGTTTAGCTTCAGGCGAAGTCACACTGGATATTTTATGATAGTATTCGCACTAATGGCAATAAAATAAGGAAGAATAAATCACGTGTTGTCCGTCAATTTCTTAAATGTTTTGTTAGGGCTTTCATATTGTAGCAGAAAATGCTTTATTAAAGATTAATGCAGCTGTTTAGTCATGTAGCAGCTGGATGTTACTATAAGATGTCTAGCATTTGCTGTTAGACAATGTTGTGTCATATGACTCTACATGTGCCTAATTAGAAGGATGCAGTCTGACTTATTTCAGCTAAATCTTAATGTTTTTCCCTTATATAATAAAAAGTCACAAAAATGTCATTAAATATTTCATTTAAACTATAGATTAACAAAAATCTTAAAACACAGTGTTTAAAAATTTCATATACTTAAAAAAAAAAAAGAAGAATACCATGAGTACCCAATGTATTTATGGAGATTCTTTTTTTAACATTTAAATGTCTTACCTACCATATACAATCCTTTAACAATTTATGAGTTTTGCCTAACTAAATAATTACATTCTGTTAGATCTTTAGATTAGATCAGTGTACTATGTACAGTTGTAACAGTAAACCAGTTGTTACATGGTAAATATCTGTTTTGCAATGCAAAAACAAATGGCTGTACAGTGTTCATATTAAATGTCAGCTATCGAGGGTTTGTTTTTCCCTTTCTGATATTTCGTGAATTTCTCGAAAACTTAGGTCTATTTAATCAGGAAATAAATACGTAAAAACAAACGACACCAGGATGATTCATGTCAAACATAGTTCAACAACTGAATTCACAATGAAACATAAGTTAATTTAAATGTAATTAACAGATTTTGGAAACTAGGCCTGTTTATTTAAGAAACAAATGCAATGCATTAATATTACATTATATGAAATCTGAATACAGGAACCTGACACATTTAAAGTTTCCACAAAGAATCACTGACTAAAAAACAAATAGCATTATTGTAAAATATACAAAAATAATATTCCTTAGGAACTTTAGCAAATCCTAAATTAGTCTTTTAAAAAAGTATATAAAAATTCTTACAGTATATTACATATTATGTTGTCAACTGATATGCAGAATTATAAACTAATGATACAGCTAAGAACAATAATCACAAATGTACACTGTGAATTTAGACATGAATTGAATCAAATCCTATACTAAACAAAATGTATTTAATAACCACTTCATTAGGAACATATTTACTGCTGACACTGTAAATAGTGCGATGCATAAAATCATACAGGTACAGACCAAGAACTTTCTTTACTGAAATCTGGCATTGTTTTTACCCATCCAGTTATATTAAGCCTATTCCCACTATAGCCACATATTTGAAGCCTCTGATATGATCTTCTCTTTTTGTAGCCCATCCACCACAAGCTTAGATATTTCAGGGTACTGAGATGTTTTTCTTCTGACCACTTGTAAAAAGTGAGTTACCATATCCTTCCTATTAACTTAAACCATTCCCCTTTAAACTCTTTTATCATCATGATGTTTTCACCTGCTCCTCTGCTGCTCTCTGGATGTTTTGTGAATGTTCTTAAACCTTAAAAAGGCTTGTATGTGAAATTCCCAGGCAATGAAGATAACATTTTTGAAGTCTGATATGATAAATATGAAACTAAATAAAATAAAAATGAAACTGAACCCAACCTGTTATTTGCATGATTTGTATGCATTGCTCTGCTGCTACAAACTAGACCAATTAGATTAAACAAATTTAATCAGTCCGTGTTCCTATTAAAGTGGCCAGTGTATTTGCACATGAATTATGCCATTTATTTTTTAAATCTAATTGAAGATTTATTTTTCCATATTATCCTCGTGCATACTTGATCTCATAACCTGCAGAATGAGGGTAAAATATGGTGAAACTCCACAGTCATAATCGTATTTACACAATCGCACGTGGACAACGTGTGAAAAAAAAGGTTGTGTATGGAGAATCAAGAAAAAAAAAGTGTCGCAAGTGTACTGATTGGATGTTTTATTCATCTAGGAGGGAAGTGACCCATGGTCAGAGAGGCGGGGTGGATGAACAGGTAGACAATCAGGTAGACAGGTAAGTGTGTGTTTCCATATAAACACGCGCGCACACACCTGAGCGAGCTCCACTGGTTAATCCAGGTAGGTACAATATTAAAAATCGCACGTTTTGTTTATTTTTAAATGACTTGTAAATAAGTTTTAATTATCGTTCAAATAGCTGAAATCTAACCATTCTTTTATTACAAACTTCCCATTAATCAAAGGAAACGGATTAGTTATTGATTAATCACAAAACCGGGACTGTGAACGCGCGCGTCGTGAACGCGCAGCAGCAACTGGTCACGTCGGTTTGAGAACAGGGAAATAAAACTTGTTTAACGCATAGAAACAGAACAAGAAGCCTGCAGCAACTAAGCAACAAAAACCGAAAAAATAAATAAATAAGTGGTTGGTGATGCTGGGGGTCTGCGGTTGAAGCAGTGCGCCAGTATACAAAAGTAAGACCAGACAGAACCAAACTCACTCTATCTATCTATCTATCTATCTATCTATCTATCTATCTATCTATCTATCTATCTATCTATCTATCTATC
>MU551617.1:4090162-4135334 GCA_024362625.1 Silurus asotus | reverse complement strand
CTGCCTGCATGTCTATCTATCTATCTATCTATCTATCTATCTATCTATCTATCTATCTATCTATCTGTCTATCTGTCTATCTGTCTATCTATCTATCTATCTATCTATCTATCTATCTATCTATCTATCTATCTATCTGCCTGCCTGCCTGCATGTCTATCTATCTATCTATCTATCTATCTATCTATCTATCTATCTATCTATCTATCTGTCTATCTGTCTATCTGTCTATCTATCTATCTATCTATCTATCTATCTATCTATCTATCTATCTCAAAATACACAATATATATCTATCTCAAAGGATAATATCTAATCAATTAATTATAGAGGCATTCAGTCAAATATGTTTATTTAATTCATGGAAATCTGTATTTCTTTGTGCCAGGTGAGAGTTAGTGAGAAAAGTTTGTGCTTTCTGCTTTATGTTACTGAGAGGAGAACACAAAGAAAAAGAGTGGGAGAACTACAGTTTATAGCTGCTAAAAAGCTAATGGCGCAGGAACTAACTTATGTTGTGTAAATGTAAGTATGAATGTTTAGCCAGATGTGGAATTTATTATAAAAATTGACACATTGTTCAACAAAGCTGAAGAGGAAGAGGAACAATGGATCTAAATTTGCATAGATCCATTGTTAAACTATCATAGGATGTTGTTGCTACAACAGTACACAGATCATGAAGCAGATGAATTGACTGGTGCGAGGTTGTTGATATGGTCACGGCTGTTTGTTTGGACTGGTCAAGAAAAAACGGCGAATGTAAATAGGACCTGCTGATGTTCAATAAAAGAATGGGGTTCATTATAATAATAAAATATTATCATTATAAAGAAAAATGTGCACACACACACTTATAATTTATGTGTTTGTTATGTAATGATAACATTTTAAATACTGTAAATACGCTAAATATTGTTGTATTTTAATACAATTATTTCAAATGGTAGTAAAGTGTAAAAGTGAACAAACCCCTTTTAAAAGCAAGATGTTCCTATAAGTGGTTCATCTGATTTTGTGACGTATTTTAATCTTTTGCATGTAATCAAATGACTTCTTACCAAATAAAAGCATGTAATTTACAATATGGCAGTAGATAAACGGTGACCTGACATTTCTTATCACCTTAAAGACCTTTATCACTCTGCTGTATAAGTAAACAATTTAAATTCAACAAGATAATCATTTGTGCAAACAGATAAACAGCAATGTAAATTTTAAGACTGTTACAGAGGAAAGTGAAGTACAGGTTGTGTTTTTCCATTGTGTGTCAATAATAGGCCATGCCACAGAGGTCTTTGAGGTCTGTGTGGTTTAATTTTTTCTTCCTTTGCAATCAGCTTTCAATCTTGAACAACTTCTTCCCTCATGTTTTGTGTAGGTTGTGCTAAAGAAAGGACTTGAAGCAGATCATAAAAGATGGCCAACTTTAAAGGACATGCACTGCCTGGTACTTTCTTCTTTCTGTTTGGTTTCTGGTGGTCTTTGAAGTATCCTCTGCGTCACAGATGGAAGAAAAGACAACATAACACGAGGCAAAGTCTGCCTCTGTTTTTTAACAGGATAGACCTCATTGAGGGGAGCCTAAAGATCTTTTTCGCTTTTGTTGGTGAGTGGTGAGCTCAGGAATATTTTGGATTCTGACATTTTTCGAAGAAATGTTTTGATATTTGTGTTTTTGTTTCAGGCATCATGGCTGAGCAATTTGTACCTGACGGACCTCATGCTCATCTTCTCAATGATGAGGGATGGGTAAAACTGATGAACTGGCAACACAGCACCATGTACCTCTTCTTTGGCATCTCTGGCATTGCAGATGTTCTCAGCATGTCCTCACTTTCTGTCCCAGTTGGACTTGACCGACTTGCCCTTTCTCTTGCTCTCTTTATAGAAGGTACAACCAGTCAGACAAGTCTATTTCTCTCTCTCTCTCTCTCTCTCTCTCTCTCTCTCTCTCTCTCTCTCTCTCTCTCTCAACCTCTGTCTATATCTCTGTCTTATATCTGACAGACATAAACTCATGTTCCATTGATTTTGCCAACATTCTAACTAATCGATAGGGTTTTAAATATGACATTTAAATATGAACATTAGAAAAAAACGAATAACATGTTTTGGGTAGGAGGTATAGGGTGTAACAGCAGACAGGCCCAGTTAATTACAGGGTTTCCAAATCTGGCTAGCTTTAAAAAAACACAATGGTTTCCAATAGCAAATATTTAGCAAACAAAGACGTACGAGTGTACACAGTGTTTATGGTGGACACAGATATTTCTAGTGTAAGACATATTTCAAACCATAAGATAGGAAACAGAGGATTATGGATTGCATAATGTCTGTATATTTGAAATGCGTGTCCACCATGGTGACCTTGTTTCCCATTTAAAGGCTGAGAAAATGTATTATTTGAGCTAGTTTGATTTATTTTGTGTTTTTTTTTTGTGTTGAGCTTTAACTTTTGCTGAAATTTGGTCACCATGGTCAAACACACCTGCTGTTTCACACTCAGAACGCTTTTAGACTGAATGGTGGATGACTGTATGCTGTTATCTCTCTCGAAATATTCAAGTGTGAAATGCACTCATCTTTATTTTGGTGCTGTCATCCTGCTACACCAAAACCTGTGACCACAAGCTGCCACTGCTGCAGTATCATTATGCTTATACTTTTTAATTGTAAACTTTTATTGAGGTTGACTTGTATGCACCCCGCTTGTAGTACATGCTATCTCAGGAAAATAAATGGTGGTCTGGTGCAGCATGATGTAAAGCAGTGTTTCTTCATCCAAGAATCTTTTTTAATTACAGCATGTATTAAATATTTTTATTTCACTTATGCCACGGCAATTTGTTTCAATTTCAACGTTTTCTTTGTTTTTGATCTAATTTCAATAAGTTACTAAGACATCAAATTATACATCAAATGATATGTATTATTGTTTAGATAGTAAAGTGAGGTACAAATATAGGTGAGGAGGTCTGGGGTCTGCAGTCATCTTTCCAACAAATCCCAACGGATCTCTGAAGGGTTAAGGTCAGAGCTCTACAGCAGGAGATCTTCCACTTCAGCTCATGCAAACCAGACTTTAATGGAGTTTGCTTTGTGCACAGGGACATTGTCATTACCTTTATGCTACTGCATCAGCCTTGTGATAACAGTTGGGAAAGAACCACGTATGGCTGGGAAAGTCAGGTGTTTTAATAGTTTTGTCCAAATAGTGTACATCAGAGTAAGCTATAATAGTTTTCCTGTTATTCCTTTTTTTTCAGGATTTCTTTTCTACTTCCATGTACACAATCGGCCAGCTCTGGACCAGCACATTCACTCATTGTTGCTAGTGGCTGTATTTGGTGGAGCAGCCAGCACAATGCTTGAGGCCTTCTTGAGTGATAATAACTTGCTTGAGGTGTTCAGGAGCAGCCTTGCTATTCTGCAAGGCACTTGGTTCTATCAGGTATACTCGGCGCCAAAAGATAGTCAAGTCATAAAGGAATAGATGAACTCTGATCAATGAGAATGCAATTTATTACCAATGATGGCTCTGAACTAACAGTTATATCCTATGCCAGATCGGATTTGTGTTGTATCCTCTAAATGGAAAAGAGTGGAACCAGGAAGACCATGGCAATATCATGTTTATTACTATGTGCTACTGCTGGCATTATGCAGTAGCATTGCTGATTGTGGGTGTTAACTACAGCTCAGTGTGGTGGTAAGTGCAAATCATTTTCAAATCATTATGTAAAGTATAAACATATGCAGATGCAAAGATCGTGGCTGATTATTCAAGATCAACCCTGTTCCTGGAGTTCCCAAAATCCCCTCAAGATTGTCAGTTTAACTAAGGGAGGCACATTAAAAGTCACAGCTGTAAATAACTAACCTGTATAAATAAATTACTTTCCCCCCACTTTTTTTAGGTTTACAAACAGGTATGGAGGGAAGCAGAGAACGGATTTAGAAATAAGCCTCAGGAAAACCAATCAATCTGATTCTATATCTCAGAAGGCTTTGCTCCAGGAATCAGATGAAGAATAGACTTTTGGTGAATGAGCATTTGAAGATTTTCACTGACATCTGTGTACAGTAGAAATGTGAGCAGTTTTTATATTACCCTCCTACAGGAATTCTGACTAATCCCACAGAAATGAAAGAATGAATGATGAATGAATGCTTCAAAGCTTCATAGCCAATCCTCTTGGCCAATCTTTGTCACACAAGCTATGTATTTTATCACCTGCAATTTTAGATTGTAGATTTTTTTTAACTTGAAATTTTTATTCCTGAACTTTCCGGCAAACACGTTAGGTTGACTTTTGTAAAGATTAAACTCAACCAATTCAAGCCAATTCAGCCAAATAAACTACTTATTATGAAAACGTATATATATATAAAAGTCTTGTTAATGATGGTCTGTGATGAAGGTCTTGACTCTGCACTTTGAAAACAATTGCATTATAATACACTAAAGTATCCTAGAAACTTTGCAATCCTAACATTATAAACTACAGTCAACCCCAGATAATTCGCGGTTCGGAACTCGCAGCTCGGAAAATTTGAGGGTTCTCATTGGGAACCTAACTAACAGCAAGTTGCGGATTATCTTTAAATGTTTGGGAACGTTAGGAATAACAATGTTTTTACTAACAAATTTCATAAATTAAAAAAAAAGACACTATTGTATAAAAGTGACAATGTGTAGATGAATTCACTACGGTACCATAGGGGCTGCGGCGGTGCGTCCAAAATTTGCAGATTTCCGAAACTCGCTTAGAACGTAAACATGTGCGAGTTCCAGGGAACCACTGTATAACTAATTATAAATAGATGAACTGCTTTATAGAGATTCATTCCAATAGCATAGATATGTTTATAATGAACAAGTTCAACAGCACACAAGACAGCTTTCCTTTAAGCTACATTTAAATAATGATAGATTTCTCAAAACTGTTTTGACTGTAAAGTAAGAAAATGCAGTTGTAAGTTCCTAGAAACTATCCTATGTATTTATAGCCTTGAAAAAAAAACCCTGTGTTTCAAAGATCCTGTGAATAAAGCACTTTCATAATCTCTGTAGCAGTGAAGTGTTTGGTTTAGTCTGGAAAAACTTGATTTTCATGCGAATTTCTCAACAAGGTTCTAAAATAGGTTCAACACCTGCAGCAAACAAGCCAGACCTGCTTCTGCAATGAGGCTGTAAATGAAGTGTGAGCACACAGGTGTCTTTATATGACATCATTTCTTTTGGCTTCTCCCTTTCGTGTATTTACATTACATTGCTTGTATTGTATAAACAATAACCTATTTTATAAGGTATTGTCCTTCAGGGTAATGAAGAGTATATATTCAGAAACACTTTGGATTTTTTAGTGGTAGACCATATATGGTTTTTGTTTCAGGGCTGTAATGTGGAAATTGTTCCAAACACAGAAGTCTTTGAATCTTCCTGTTGAACATAGCATATGGAAAGAGCATAAGGAATGTATTTAGCATATGTGTTGTATGTTTATAAAAAATGTCTACTTCACATTTCACCATGTGAAGGTTTTTGGAATTAAGTTTATTCATGATATGAAAATGTTCTTGGCAAACTGAATAATGTGTTTTAGCAAAAAAAGTAAACCAAATAAAAGTTATTTATTTGAGATGACACCATTCAAATTTCAAAACAATATATATATATATTTTTGTAAACAGAAAGCACATATTAACAACACTGTTACTCTCTTTTTACACACAACATATAAGAAGGAAGTCATTCAGTCCACAAAAGAAGGTCTCTTTTCTATAGAAAGGCTCATGGTTCAAGGTTTTGATATTTTACCCATCCTTTAACCCATCATAAAGCCAAACCTGGGAACGCTATTATACTAAACAGCAGCTCCTTGTCATATGGAAGCCAACATTTGTAGACTCACACAGAGCTCTGGGCAACACTGCCACACCCCACAGAATGGTTCTGGTACTTTAATTTAAGATGGGTCAGGGGTTGTTTTGGCTGAGGGGGCAGTGGACACGACCACAGTGGAGACTGTAGATTTAGGGGAACTGGATGCTGAGTGCTGCTGCAGTTGCTGTGCAGGGACAGTCTGGATACGAACCTATGAAGAAGAAAAGGGAAACAAGAAAAAAATGTATGTTTAAATTCTTTAGAAAGGTTTAGATATGAAATGTAAGTGGACATGGTAGTAGTGTGGGTTAATTGCTGAGATGCTGACCTGTGTGGCCTGGCCCTGTTGCTGCAGCTGCTGCAGTTGTTGAGCTGTAACGAAGCTGACAGGCTTATTCCCAGCGATGAGCTTGGTGCCTGCTGGCATGCTGGTTAAGATAATATTTCTTCCAAGATTACCGATACTGCATTCACAAAACAGAGAGGCTCTCGTTAAGCTTTATAGCTAAAAACATACAAGTATACAAATTATTTTAATAATTTCCTTCTACACCAGGTAACAATGTAGATGCTAGTCTTATCTATTCTAATACTATTCTCAATTCTGATTGGACAGATTGGTGTTGATTCTTTTCTCTAACTGCAGCTCTGCCAATAGTTCCGACTGCAATGCTAATATAATGAATATGTTTATTTTAATACATTATTTTTTCTATAATATAACAAGAAATTCAATAGTGGACAGCCCACATAAAAAGGATTTAAGAAACTGTTAGCAGGAGTCTCCAGTTTTAGTGCATTGTACGTTTTTTTGACAATCTTCAGTAAACAAAACAACTAAATAAAACAAAAAAGTCATCATTGACGAATAAAAGGAATAAAACACTTAATAGAAAGTAAATTGGTTACAGGTCGGTTTTTACAATAACCTGTCACTTATAATTTTCTGAGAACTTTGCAGAAACCAAAATAGGAAAAAAACTCACTTAGTACTGATGTTTCCTTTCAGTAGTGGTGTAGTGACCACACTTTTGCTCTTCAGAGGCTGGCTAAGAACAGACAAAGGCACAGTGATCCTTGCAGGTAGCTTCCCCTGAGGAGGAAATGAGGCAGTTAGTAACAAGGACTAAAATAATGTCAGTGTGCAAACAGCATACCGTATTTTCCGGACTATAAGCCGCTACTTTTTTCCCACGCTTTGAACCCTGCGGCTTAAACAACAAAGCGGCTAATACATGGATTTTTCCTGGGTTTTTCCCGGTTTCACAAGCTTTCTGCCACCAAAAAACTGAGACCCATAACATTAGACCAATGTAATTGCAGAACGGGTTTAGGTGAACCAATGAAATTCTTTATATTAAACCGGTTGCGCTCCCACTGAATTGGGCCGCACCACATCATTAATACGGATGAGGTTCCTCTGACGTTAGACCTGCCATTTGCTAAAAAACAACCAGGCATGAAAAAACACTTCACCTGTGTTCTGAACTGCACGGCATTGGGAGAAAGGCTTCATCAATGGTGGTTTTTAAACGCACGACGATGCCAAAAGAAAAACTTGAGAGAAATTGTTGTAAAAGGAAGGAGGAAGACAGTGAACAATGACTTTCTTGGTAGGCTACTGGTTAGATACAAGCCGTGTAACAGGCACTGTCTTTTGTTAAAGCCTGTGTAGAGATCATTAGTTTCAATGTAGACACCGACGGCTTATAGACTGGTGTGGCTTATTTATGTTCAAAATAAAAATCTTTGTCAAATTCAGGGGTGCGCTTAATAGTCTGGAAATTATGGTAACTAAATTATCACACACACAATACTCTACATGAGAATCAAACTCAGGTTGGAAATGTAACTCGGTTTAAAAATAATTTCCTTATATATGTATTTATACATTTCCAGTGTCATAATGTATTTCCAAATTGTTCACATTTTCATTTGTAAACACACCTAATTCCCAGCAATGCCGAATCGCCACTGAGCCTTTGAGCACAGTTCCTAACCCTCTCAATTACAAAGTGCTTCGGATAAATCAAGTCAAATAATGTTAAATGTAAATGCCTACTGGCTGTGTGGCCACCACTGTAGCAGTAGCAGGAACTTGTCTCACTGTGGCTGCAGCAGTGCCCAGAGAGAGTGGAGAGCCCACAGCAGAAGTTCCCAGTGTCACCCCTTTAGTCCCCACCACTCCACTAGTTGCTATTGTAACTGTGGCTGCCCCTGTTGAAGCAGTGCCAGGTTTGGCGCTTGTACTGGTGGTAACTGGAACCGTCTGACCCTGTTTTTGTGGTATCACACCAAGGCTGGGTACAATGCGAATGGTGGTCCCGGCAGCTTTTGATTCCGAGGAGGTGGCAGTGGTGAAGGTGCGGGCTTTGGGGTCTGCCATGGTGACAGCCAGGGCAGGCATGAGGCGAATAGCAGTGTCACATGTGGCCTTCACCAGGGTAGTGGTGCCTGGTGCTGACAAGGTAGAGGGAGATTTGACGGTAAGCGCCTCAGCGGTGGCTGGGGGGACAGGGTTTGACGAAACGGTGGGAGGGGCTTGCTGTGGGGTCACATGCAGGGTGGCAGAAATGCTTTTGGCAGCAGTGCTGCTGGCACTGGCCAGCATTTCGGGGGTAAGTTTGAGTGTAGCCATCATGTCCGGGGTGATGCGCAACACCGTCTGTCCTTTAGCGTCAGTGGTGATTGAAGAGGGTGGCAGTCGCAGCACATCTTTACCCTGAATTCTGAGGTTGGTGGCAGTCAGTGGGATGCCTGTTGGGTTTTGGGCTTTCATACCTAATTGACCAGTAATAGCAACCTGTAGGTTTTGTGTAGAAACAAAGAAGATTTATTCAGTTATCTTTATACATACATGTGCACATGGTGATTTACATGCATTTTACTTAAGAAACATCGAATAACAGCTCACGCATGTGCGGGTGTGCACCTGTTTGATGATATTCTGGCTGGTGACCCCTTGTAGCACTGCAGGAGACGAGGTGTTTGGAGCAGGGCTTCCTGGCGAACTGCTTTGAGCTTTACTGACAGCAACAGCTGAAGCCAAACCTGGTACAGAGATGCCAGTCTGACCTCTTGATGCTTGCACCTGGATAGGATTTCCTGTGGACTGGCTCCGTAAAGGCAAAGTCACCACAGCCTGCAAACATAGCCAAAGACTGTAATACAAGAGAAATATCATCATGGGTATCTTCCAAGTTAGATAAAGGTAATACTAACACAATGGATTTCTCACAAGATGCTTTGGATAGATTCAGAATTTTTCTGACTCTTTGTAGCATATATTTAAATTTTGGATAGTGTACTTCAATCTAATCAATAATTATAATAATAATAATAATAATAATAACAATAATAATAGAAATTATTGAAACCTCAAGGGTCCCAAAATATACAGAGAACACGCAGGTCACGTTGTGGCATTGTTGTGTATAGATCATCCGTGCTTGTGTCCAATAGCCAGATAACTCTGGGTTACAACCAACACAAATGAAATGTTATTATTGTGATTATTGTGTATGTGATTAAACAGCTTTGGCACTCAAAGCCCCCAAGTTATTAGTTCAGGGGGAGTTTATACATCTTTTCATGATCAGAATGTATTGCTACACCTCTACACCTGTAGAACAGAGTAAAAGTGAGTGAAAATATGAGTTAGATAAAAACTTATGCAAGTGTGATGTTAGCACAGATAATACCTGGGCAATGCCTTTACTGTGGGCCACACTGACAGGTAGTCTGATATGGTGGGGGGTCTGGTGATGAATCAATGTGGCTGCTTGGCCCGCAGAAGCAGCAGTGAGGCCGGGCTGAGCAGTAACTACGCGCACCTGTGGCAGAGACCCTGTTGAAGCCGAATGAGCTACCACTCGAGCTGCAGGCTGCACCGAGGCCTGCTGGGAGGCCTGAGGAGCAACCTGAGCAGCAGACAGCAAAGTGCCCAGCTGAGGCATGGAGGGAGGAGATACCAGCAGGACACTGCAGAAGGAATGTGCACATGATTAAACACATTATATTTTCATAATAATTTAGCTGTGTCAGATGGGGAGTGGTTTAATAAGAATCTACACTAGGAGGGAGGTGTGTTGGGGTGCGATAGAGTCGGCAATAACAGCCGATGTGGAACACATTTTACTATCTCTTTTGAAGTAGAAACATCACAAATATTAATAGGACAATAATGCTCAGTTATGCCATGTTAGTCAGACAGTTAAAAATTTCTGTTTTAATAATTCTGTTGACAAATTCTTCCTCAAAGTTTTAAGTAAACATTTTTATCTTAGTACAGTGAAAAAAAAATTACACCTTAAAACACTTAGATGAACAGATTTAGTGATTTACTGTAAGCATTACTCACCTAGGACTGGTTTTGACAGGATCTGGTACACCTGCTTTGGTTGGTGTAGACACAGTAGGGGGCAGTGGAGATTTCGGTGTGCCTGGGGTGCTTGGTGTTGGTGTGCTAGGAGGTTGAGGTAAGCTGACAGTAGGTATCGAAACCCCTTCAGGAGCTGAGCACTGGCCCTCTGAAGCACTGCCCTTCACAGCTGCATCCTTGTTTCCAGACTTCTGTCACATGCAAATATTAAAATATCCAAATCTTCAGCTCACAGCTGTTTAACATTTCAAAGAGATGAGCAACATGAGAATAGGGATGGTGTCATTGTAGAGAAGTGATGACCTAAGTTCAGAAATCCATAACCCAAAAAAGGCAGGCCACACAAGGTTTGCACTCTGGTTTCTCTAGTCACACGTCTCACAATCTACATACAGACAGACTGAAGTGTTTTATGTATCACTTTGTTTTCTAAAATTCTACATATAAAAACCCCCACAAGGAACTAAGAAATCATAAAACAACATTCTTACATGATGTAAAAGATCATAAATCTACAAAGATGTTATGACTATGCAACATGTAGTTGCATAGATGTGTTTCTGTTCCACTGACAGGGATGTATTTACACTATATGCATTGTTCTTTTGATTATCAAACACATGGTTTATCTATTCCCATTAGTGCATCCACAGAATGCGAGCATTATAGATCAAACTAAAATTTTTTATTTTTAAATAAAAATGATCAAAGAATCATTACTGTGATACTTAAAGCAGAAACAAAGTACTTAATGAACCTGTAACTGTGTTCATGTGCAGTAGGACTTACAGGCTTGGGGGTTGGTTTGGGTTTCTGCTGCAGAGCTTTTCTTGCCTTGGCTGCAGCTGCTTGAGCCTGGTGAATCCTCTCTGCACAGAAACCACAATTCATCAGCAGAAAAAAAAAATTATAGACAATGGCAGACATACTAGAAAGAAAATAGTGGCAACACAGTGCAAATAAATAAATGAATAAATAAACAAACAGTAATCATAGGTCAATCATCAGCCACTGTCCCAGATCACAAGAGGACATTTTCAAATAATATCAGTAATACAGTATAGCCATATGGACATGAAGTCATAAATCTTGGGCCTCATTATTTTAAGGCTCCCACTCTTGTAACAATAAAATGCAAAATAGCTAAGCTTTTGGTTACTATACGACGAATCATTTAAGGTTATTCAAGAATTAAAAAACTAGTACACAGATTATAACATTCAATAACTCAAACATTATTATTCTGAGTACCAGTGATGTCAGTGCATCTACCAACAATTATTAAGTGAACTGTCAAAATATACATATTGCCTAACTTTATTAACAGGTAATAACTTTATATAGATATAATTTTAATTCGGTTTATCATTTTATTAATGTTTTCAGGGATTACCAAACTCCTCCTGACTCCTGTCTCGGTGCAGGTAGATCCACAGCTTGCGGCCGATATCGTATTTCACGCATGGGTCCTTTTCATAGTGCAGACGGTCGAGAGCACCACTAACAACTGTATTTACCTGGATGTAGCATAAAGTTGGATCATTTAGATCTAAAAACAAACCACCAAAAGAGGTATATACAGGCAAGTGGAGAGGGGTTTAAACCTGTGCACTGGTAACATCAGGAGCCAGGAACTGGGAGTCTTTGAGCAGCTCACATATCTCAGCTCGGGTGCCTTCACCATTGGGCAGTCTAGCAGCTGCATCTCGCACTGTAAACACAGAATAGGCAGGGTCAACAATTATTTTTATTTGTTATCTAGTTCATTGAACCTGGTTAGTATATTGGAGCTTTTACTACGCATTGTCTTGTGAATACATGTTTCTATGCACTAAATGTGATTTATTATGTTTTGCTTAAAAGTAAATGTGTGCTAAAACTTCCTCACCAACCTGACACTATACATGCAAAATGCCCTAATGGTCAAAAACTATAATAGCAGTTAAACTGACTAAGCTGAACTTTTACTACAAATTTACTGATGTGACTAATTGAAATAAGTATTTAGTTATTAAGCCAAATTACCCAGTGAGAGGATGGTGACATAAGCTGGACGGTCAGAGCGCAGCAGGGAGTGCTCACGAGCTTTGTTTAGTGAAGTCTCCTTATCAAATACGCCTTTGACTGGCCCCACCACTGACTCAAAGCCGTGCATGCGGAAGGTAAAGGCTTTATGAGGCTGGTCATAGCGTTGCTGCTCCTATGTGAGAGACAATAGTCAAGTATCACATTCCAAACACTGTCAATCAACTGGTTTATTTACATAGTGACATGCTTCAACATTTTGTAGCACCACACCTTAAATAAGTAGAGGATAAATCACTCCTCAGTACAAACCTGCTCTTGAAAAACGTGTCGTTCCTCCCCAGTACTGGGCCTTACCACATAATCAGTCCACCTGACATAAGAACAGAGCAGCCATTATAAAAACACACCACAAAAAGAAAATGACAGGTGTCCTGTTTCTACAGAATAGTTCTACAAGAAAGAAAATGAATAAAAGAGCCGGTCACAGAAAGCTTACTCACACTCTGGGAGCTGGAGGAGTCAGTTCTGCTGTTTCTTCCCCTTCTTGCTGTTAAAAATGAAAATCACACACAGAAGTTGTACATGATGTTTCACATTGTAGGATGGACCCAGAACATAACCAATGGTAACTTATGGAAAATAGCACATGTTCAGTGTTTCACTGCCATAAGTTCAGGTACTGGTCATACCAGTGGCGGGCAGTTAGGGCCAAATATTGCCTAAACACTATCAGAAGCACTGACCTACATTTACAACCTACATTCCAATATTTGTTCCATGAAACTGTATTAATTTATTCTCTTCTTTTTGCAGTGTTCCTCTTGGCTGCACTGCTTCCAGAACGTGTAAGTTAGAGTTTTTGTCAAATCAGATTTCAGCCTCTATTTGCTGCCATGTCAATCTAATCTGCCCAGAGCCTTCAAAGTCTGTACTGCTGGCCTTTTTTACCATAGTATCCTTAATAAATAGCTGTTTCTTTAACCAATCAGATTTCATATTCGCCTTACAGGGCCTGCTAGCTGTCCCAGAATAGCGTCAGCATTTTTATGTCCTCTAATTGGTTGGTCAGAGGGAAACAGTTACAGCCAAGTTTGACTGGCAAAACACGTGTGTAGCGCTCTGCAAACATAAATAGATCTGAGTTAGACTTTTTTTTTATGCCTATGGAGGAAGATAAATTGATTTGGTTTCAGACATACTTAAAAATTAATTTTGAAGAAAAGCTAGACATCGTGAGGAGAGGTCGGCTAACCCTGAAGCTAGCTAGTTTGAATTATCCAGGAAAGGGTTTGTTCACCGATTCCAGACCAGTGAATACGAGCGGTACCACTGGCTTACAGCCTCTGAAGAGCGGTGTAGATCTCTGGTAAGTAGGTTGAATTTTATTAAAATGTTTATGTTTTTGTCATGTTATTAGACAAATATTGGTTCTGAACTGCTCCAGATTATGTAGGTGGCACAGTTGTGTTGGTAGTGTAGAGGTTTGGAGTCTTAACTGGGTTTCTTGCTTTAGTAAAATGGTTTTTACCCATCATATGCGAAATGCTCTCTGTAATGCCACACCTTGTGATATTGCGTTTTTGTATAGTATTTATGGTTTCAATAATTGTGACGTGATAGTGGTAGTATTAAGAGGTGGATTAAGTCGGGTAAGTCACCACTGAAGCCCCAGATACCAAATGCACGGCTCGCCACTTGGTCGTACACATGAAGATACCTTGACTACAACATGGTCCTTTGACTCAAGCCAAAGCATGCAAATAGCATTGAGATCCTTTTCACTGTCCTGAGTGGGTCCTGAAAAAATGAACAGGAAAAAAAATTATTTTTGACAATCATGAGATATGATCTCCATATTGTCATGATCTCCATTTCATGGGATAAAAAAATAAGTAAATTAAAATGGAGTAACAGCAGGGAAATTTACAATTGATTTCCATTTTATAATGGGTGCATTTTAGCTATTCAGTATCTGACATTGTTGCAAAATGTAGAATGCAAAACAAAACAAACAAACAAATAAAACCACCAGAAAAAATATCTTACCAATCCATTTCCACTGCTGTGTGAGCTCTCTGTATTCTACATATGGAGTAAAGCCACTAGGTAGAGCCGCAGAGCCAGCTAATAAACAAACCAGCAAGCAGAAATCAAGCTCTCAGTCATTTTATGAATGTCAAGCTTTAAAACAGTTCTTTGTGTGAACTGAAACTTACTCTCCCCTGCTAGGAAATGTAAGGAAGGCACTACTAGCTCTGACCAACAGGGGGCCAAGGAGAACCAGGGGTAGAGTGCACTACCAGGAGAGGCCTGCCATTGCTGTACCTTCTCCTCAATCTGCAAGACATCAAAGTGGTTTTTCACAACATTTTTACCAGGCATACACTGTAAATGATGACAGATGGGTTTGTTAAACATGACATTTACAAACAGAGGTGGTTGATACGACAAAAACAACATTTAATTCTCAATTACTTGCTTTACTACTTGTAAGCATCTTTTGAAATACATGCTTACAAGTAGAAATAGCAAGTTAACGGTGACTGCACCCCAGGCTGCCTCACTCTTTTTTTTTTTTTTTTTTAATGAGCACACATCTCCACAAGCACGCTCCAAAATCTAGTGAAACATCTTCCCTGAAGAGTGAAGATTTTTCACTAGATTTTGGAGCGTGCTTGTGGAGATGTGTGCTCATTCAGCCCCAAGGGCATTAGTAAAGTCAGGTTTTGATAAAAAAAAAAAGAGTGAGGCAGCCTGGGGTGCAGTCACTGTTCCAATTCATCCTAAAGATGTCCAGTATATTTGAGGTCAGAGCTTTATAGCAGGCAACTTATGATCTTTCACTGCAAAATACATCTTCACTGAGCTCACTTTGTACACAGGGTTACAATGCCGAAGCAGGTTTGGGTACTCAGGTGAAAAGTTTATGTGACTGCATTCGAAGACATCTTACATAATTGTGATCCACATATACTTTTGTCCATATAGTGTATGTAATTACATTTGTAATTAGATTTATTATAAAAAAAATAGCACAAACGACTTAATCAACCTTGATCTTGATATTTAATGTCAGCTTTGCCCTTTCTCAATAGACTAGCATTTATTTACTGCATTGCTCAGACCACCAACCCAGAAATCAATGCTTGATATTTCTTCGCTGTATTGTTATTAGTTTAGTAAGTGTGTGCAAAAAGAGTAAAGTAGCTGCTCAAAGCATGCTTGCTGAGTATACCAGTGAAGAGGATGCCAGATTCTCCTGCCTAAGGATGCCCTCTAGAAGATGAAAGAAGCTAATGGCGATTTCCTGTACTGCATCAGGGCTGTTTTGGGACTCCTCCACAGCTCTGCAGTGAACCCAAAACAACAAAACACATTAATCAGTCTGTAAACATAGGCTGCAAACTCTGGTAATTGTGTGCATGTGTGTGAGAGAGATGGAAGACATGCTCACTCTTCCTTAACGCTCTGCAGGAGAGCAGGTGTGCAGTCGGTAATGGTGGCAGACAATGAGGCCGCTGGTGTCTGACCCTCGCAGCCGTCGTCGGATTCGGTTTTAATGGGCCGCATCTTCTTCCTTCTTTTTTCCTCCCTGATCTTCTTCTTAGACAAGGCCAAGTCGATTAAGGCTAAGCAAAAAAGAAACACACATATAGCCATTAAAAACATCGTCTCAATCTATGAAACTAACATGATCATTTTACACACGACTCTGCTCACCCATGTTGGATCCTTTTCTGCCGATATTTACTCGCGACATGATGTCACCAAGGTGCAAGTCTGATGTCATCAAGTCAGGATGGTCCTAAATAGTTTATTTTTAATATACAAAATAATGTCATGTGTAGGTGCTGATACGGCTTGTATTACTTATTAAAGAATACATTTTGTTAGATTTGCTGGTTTTCTCCACATTGGCCTTGTTAGATAAAACTGCCCATCTCTGCTACACATCTAACTAACAGAACATTTTAGATATGTTATAGCCAAGGCACTGATATACTTATTAAAAGCTTTAGATAAACTAACTGGTTGTCGTTTCCTTTTCTCTCTGTGTCTTCTCAGCAAGGCTCTCAGGTCCTTCTCTCCCAGCTCTGGCTTATCTGCATTAGGCAAAAAAACAACCAAAAAATATATATATAAATCACAACCATAAATATGCCGATATTAGATAAGATGAGATATATGTGGATGTAGGAATAGTACACTGACCTATAGCTTTCATGTCCTGGGTGGACAGACTGGGCAAAACCCTGAGAGAGACTGTCGTAGTTGGAGAAGATGGGGATGGAGGCGTTGACAGCCAAGAAGCAGTATCTAAAAGAATGACAAACAAATTTCTTAAGTGTTCTATTTTAGTGTTCTAATTATTCTATTATGTATTTACATTTTTTCAACAAGTGTCCCAATTCGTCCAACAATTCTTATATTCAGAGTGTTGATTCAACCTGTTCTGCTTCTTATAAGTGTTCTGATTCTTCTGATTATTAATCTGAGTGTTCAGATTCTTACAATGTGTTCTAATTTATGAAAAACATCTAAAGGGCAAATTACCACTCACCAACACCTTAACCCTCTTGGCAAGAAGCCCAGATTTCATCAGACTCACCATCTTCATCAGAGGACACACTGCTGTCCCCACACTCAGTCTTCACCTCCCGCAATATACGGCTGACTCTGCGCCTCACGCGCTGCTCTCGTTCTTCTCTGTCTGAAGGAGGAGGGTAGCGCCGCTTCACTTCCATCTCTGGCCCACTGCGAACAGCCATATCCAACAACTCCTACCCAGAAATAAAACAAGGATATTACAAAATAGGAGGAGAAATATCAGTATATGAATCTTTTTTTTCTATTTGCAGCTTATTTAGTATACCTTTCTGGAGACAAGGATTTGCTTGAGAAGTTTGTGGTAGTACTGCTGAAGACAGTAGATTTGTCGCTTTTTCTGGGACTTTGTGCAGAGTTGCCTGTATTTGACCACTTCAGGGTTAAAGTAGCCATCTATTGAGAAAGTTTTAAGCAATGGTATAATTCAGTTCATATGAGACTAGATATGTGCACATGGAAAGATAGTTTTGCACTACAGTTGGTTGTTTTTGGCCCTTTCTCATCCAATGCAACTGGGAATATGTGAAAAGGATTAGTATTAGATGAGGATCCACTGTGATATTTTTTATTAAATAACACCATTTTTTAAATTCATTTTTCAATTACATTTAATGTTGTAGGACATCCTTAAAGCACGTCAGCTTTATTTACACTAAATTCTTGAACTCTTCTCTGCCATATTACAGAAAACTACAGCACCTCAGAACTAATGGGATATTCATTTTGTCACATCAAAATACTTTTTAAAAATATGTTTTATGTCCACTAAAGTCTCTGTGTGTACTGTTTTAATACGAGCAAAAACCTTTTTGGGACAAGGGCATTACTATAATTTTCCTTGCTGGCAAAATGACTGTCAAAGTAATTATAATTACAAAATAAATAAAAATGATCAGTACATTCTGCCCAATTAGATTTAAGAACCAATGCTTGGTAATAATTTCTATTAACATAAGTTCACCTGTCTGACCTTGTACACTAAACTGCAATTTGTATTAGACTTTCCATACAATTATTTTATCGCTGTTTATTTCCTGACAGTTTTTTTTTCTATGAAGAAGTATTAGCTATTGCTGTTGGACTGTAAAAGAGGAAGTCTTATCAAGTGAATCCTGTGGATAGTGAACTTTAACCCCAATGACAGCCGCTGATCCCTATGTGTAATGGCATTTATTTGTGGGCTTGTGAAAGAGTAGTACCTCTAAAAAGCTTCTGGGCAAGGTGGAGAGGATTTCCAAAGCAGAAGTTCTGACCATTGAAGAGGTCACTAATGACATTGTCCTGCTCTGCACTGTTATTCTCTGGAAAGTGCGGTAGGAGCTGACGGAGATGTTGTCTCTGGGCATCAGTTAGAATCTCAGACCAGGTGCTTTCACTCATCACAGAGAAGAAAATCTCTGGCTGCTCAAATATGCAAAAACACACAAAGACACATGGTTTAAAGACAAAATATTTTTTTCAATATATAAACATTACAATGATAAAGTATTGATAGTGATATTGGCTTGAAGTGCTGAGTCATCTGAAGTGGCCTGGATTTCCTACAAAGCATTTTCTATACCATTTCAGTGGAACATATTTACAGTAAACGTCCATCCTGAATGTGTACACAGAAATATTTATATAGAAATATAGTTATGTATGTTCACTGATTCTAATATTGATATCCTATTCTTGATTTTTTGGCTTTTTGAGATATTGCCAGCGCAGGCACATTAGTATTTAATGGGTGAAAAGAAATCTGAGCATCTTCTAAAAATCATGATCAAAACCATCATGTTTTGCAGTTACCTCTTTACAATTAAGTTTTCTCACAAAAAGCGAGGGTCATATGAAAACTTCAACATAGAAGACACAGTAAACCCTGGACTCAAAATCACAGAATACACTGCAGTTATATGTCACAGCAGAACTGCAATTAGAGATTTACAACATGAATAACTAATACTTGAAGAAAGTATTATAGTAATGGGAAGATCGGATCATTTTAGTGACTATTTTCTTTTTTTATCTACTTCATCATAATAAATTATTCTTTTGTTGAGTCATTTATTTCATTTTGTTCCTTTGATTAGAAATTTTTTTATTTATTTTTTTTAAATAAGGGGATCTCACATCATGTTTAAATACACAAACTTCGACTATAGTTCCAATAATAAAAATGACAATGCAGTCAAATATATACATTATAAACAGAATAAGGAGCTTATCTCTTTTTTTCCTCTCTTTAGTTCTTTTGTCACATGACTCCCATAATTATTGTAACAATAATATCAGGAGTCTGACCAAAAAACAATGACCTATTGCATTGTGTAGCGTTTCTGGGAGTCACGTGATAAAAGAACAACTGATTCTGACCACAAGACTCATGGGATGAATTGGTCAATTCTGTTTTCTCTACATAACCTAGGAAGGTTTTGCGATAGTTCATAGTGCATACGAGTCCAGTAGAAAATGAACAAATCAATGAGACTTTTTTCGTTCTTCTGAGTCACATTAAAAACCCGTTTAAAATGAACAAATCATTCATGGATGGCTCATCATTAAAGTATATTGCAAGTTAAATCTTTGAAAGCTGGTTTATTTAAGCATAATTTACAGATAAACTGATATAGATAAACACACTAAATGACTCAAATGCATCAGTTCCTTCAGGGTGAAAATTATATGAATGGTGAAATCCTGATGCCTCCACAATTTACCAGATACTCTGCCAACATATACAAAATACTATAGTTTTTCCCGGTATTAAATATAACATAAAAAGTTAGTTATAAAGACCAATAAGCAATAATCTTAGGGTTGATTTTTCCCTTTAATCCCATGAATGTGTCGCATTGACAAGCATGCCACTGATTATATAAATAAATACAGGACTTTGTATTAAAGCAAACGACTTCTGTGTCTTTTATATCAGTGCATCCCAAGTCCCAGAACATGATGATACTCACGTCTTCTAGAAAATCCTCTGGTATCCGGACTCTACAGTTTCCCAGCAAGCACTCCTCCATCACACAGCCACCATAATCCATCCCTGAATCTAATGGGTCTGTTAGCATATGATCTAAAGAATCCATCTTTCAGAAACCTTAGAAAGGTGTATAGAAACGGAGAGACAGAGATACAGATGCAGTTTGACACAGTACGTTCTCGGTTTGACACAGAGCTATATTGCTTATATAGAACAAACCTATGTATAATTGGTATAGAAAGCATACGATATACATTCTATACTGGATGTGTTTCTTCATATTGCGTATTATTCTTATAAATATTCCTGCTGGCCAGTTAGCAAGCAAGCACCCTCCACATTTAAACACATTTACAGCAGTTAAAAGCTCAACTTTATAACTAAGTTACATTTTACACTAATCAATTGCGGGTGATTCTGATGTGGGTAACAAAAACATAATCTGAACACAGAGGAACTGGACAGATTAGATGGGTCATTTAGCTTACTGCTGGCTACTTCTTTTTTTTTTTTTGTAATTACAAATTAAATCAGCGTCGCATAACGTATTTATTTTGTTTACGTTATATTCGATGTTCACAGGAAATTAAAATAACTTACCACACATAAATAAAAGGAAAATAGTATATATATTTAAACTAACAAGAATGACAGCTAGCTATGTTAGTTAGCTAGCTAGCCAATCCCCGAATTAGCATTATGAAAGACGGGTAGGAACAATAACATCGCTGCACCATCATGCGCTTCCGGTTCTCCTTCTAAATGGTGCCGACTTTTGTTTCCCACCCCATTTCTAGAAAATATTGTTACCTCAGGAAAATGTTTTGCAACACACTGATTAAAGTATATATATATATATCTATGCACCACTTAATTCGCAATTTTGATTGGTCGAAAGGTGTTCACTCGCTTCCGATAGCAAGGTTTATATTCACACCTTTACTGAATATATATATATATATAAAGCCATATAGTTTAAATTATCTTTCAGTTAAATCTACAGTAACTAAGCATTAATACAAGCTTGTTGTCTTATAGATAAAAAAAAAGAGTTAAATACAGGATCATTATTTAAACAAATAAAATAGAGTCCACTTGGTTAATTCGCCTTGCAAACAATTAAATTTATCTTGGACCGACTAATACAATATAACTACCGAAAATGAAAAAACAGTTTTTTAGTAACAGATTCATGCAGATTAATCGGTTAATAATAACAGATACATATATGTACTCATCTTCTTTTCACATGTTCTCCAATTATTAAGACATGTACTCAAAACCAATAGTTTATTTGAAATAATACACTAATAAAACATTTCTCATGTGATATAAATTGATTTAAGACTTGGTGCATCAGTAAAAAAATAAAAAGTTTATTGTTTTATATTTTTAATAAAAATAGTGAAACAGAAACATTAAAAGCATGTTAATGAAATTACATTTAAAGTCTGATTTGAAGTTATTAACGTGTTAATTTTGACAGCCCTAATATATATAACAAATTACATACAATGAAAAACAACTGACATAAAAATACAAATAAAAACAACTTAATAGCAAAGATAAAACTTTTTTGTGGATTTGGTGGAATTGTACTGAAATGTGTCTCTGGAAGTAAGTGAGATTGGTCAGAATTCACAAAAGTACATTTTAAACCTTAATATTCTCTCTGATCCAGCTGCTATACTTGGCGACATGGGTGTAAATTCCAGGCTTCCCCTTTCGGCCACAGCCTTCACCCCAGCTAACAACCCCAACAAGGAAAAAGTGACCAGATTCGGGGTCTACAAAGGACATGGGTCCACCCGAGTCACCCTGAGAATGGAGAGAGGAATTTTTTATAATATGTGCAGATTTAATGCACTTATAAAAAGCAATTAACGAAAAAGCAGTTGCATTGCTCTACCTGACAAGCATCCACTCCTCCAGTCAGAATTCCAGCACAGATCATCTGTGGCGTGACCATATCTTTAAGCAGCTGATTGCAGACTGTTTCGTTGATGATACGCACCTCGGCTTCTTGCAGCACTGTTGCTAAACCTGAACCAAGAGCAAACACAAAGGGAAAATATATTTTAGGCACAATTCTACTAAAACATTCCTGTGTGTATCAGCTAATAATAGAAGATATTTAAGTGTGTACAGGGAGCAAATACAGCTGTGAAAAAGTACAGCTGTGTTTTTGCAACTGTCACAACAATTGTCAAACTGTGGACAGATCCTAATACTATCTGAAGTTCTTATACTATAGAACATAGTAGTATATCCTACAGTATGTTTATTGTTTGCTTTTATAACTACATATCTATCGTAGTATCCTCTAAGACGTTTTTAGATCTCCTCATTCCTTCATTACCTCACACGTTCTTCTAGACTAACCTGTTTTACACTCCCCCTTTTCAAATCAGCTCTACAGATTATATTATTTCCCAAGTGTTTTTTAGCGTTTATTTTGTCTTATGAACAGGATTTTTTCCTTGTTGCAAAAATATACAAGGAACAGGATTATCTGGTAGCAGGACAGATACTTTATCCTGATCAGGGTTTAAGTTGGTCCAGAAGAAGGACCCATTTTTTTATGTTTTCAAAACAAACAGGTGGGTTGATTAGCAACCCTAAATTACCCACAACTGTGAATGCTTGTCAATAGTGTCTTGTGATGCATTGGTGTCCCATCCCGGGTGTAACCTAATAACACACCCTGTGATTCACCACAACCCTGACCAGCATAAAGTGGTTAATGCAGACAATAAACAAGGAAACTTGTGCTTGTTCATACATGATCATTTAATGTAAAGAATTCCTATACACAATCTTAGTTCTCAACCCCTCACAATCACAATCATTGCAAATTATCATTAAAAAGCTCACTTTTACTATAAATTGGGACTGTGGCTAATATAAAAAAAGAAATATATTGAGTAGTTACCCTAGCAGGTGTTTTTATTAGAGTTGGTGTTTAGTGTTTTATAGTTATTTTTATTAACCTCTTCTATTGCTTTTAAAAGCCATTAAAAGGCCTGTTGTAAATACCTGTCTTCTGCATTTTCTACGAATGCAGATATTTGGCAATGATCATGAGGGCTGCATAAAGGTTCAAGAGAAGTAGGTTCAATCATGCAGAAGTCATGAATGTGTTGAGCAATTTGACTGATGGACAGCAATCGTTTGGCAATGGTGTTCCGTTTTGTGATCGCCACATGAAATCCAGCCGAGCAGCTGCGTAAATGCACAACACCGCTTCAGCACATGCACACAATGTCATGTGTCAGGCATAAACCAGGCTCCTTTACTTTTACTCCTTTACCTGGCCTGGGCTGTTTTCCAATAACAGCATGTCCTGTCATGTTTTATTTTATACTATACAAAACTGGATGTTACAGCAGAAAGTTTTCAAACACACACACTGTCCTTTGGAAAAGTGTGTTTAAAAATGTGACTTCACTCTTCCTACTACACTGGTAATATCAGTATTAAACTACTTGCATCATAAAATATAAAATATTCAGGAATGTTCTAGAACGTTCTAGTTAATCAGGAATTTAGTGTGTCATGGTCAAGGTTTGGGGTTGCAAAAAATGTATAACGTTATTTTGGAATAATCTGCCCTAAATCTTTCCAGGTTTAATAGGAATTAACAATCTGTTCAGTCCATTACATGCATACATTCTTTTAAAGTATTTATACTCACGTCCCTCCTCTCTGATTTTCCCCCATCCTGTAATCCACACAGACTGGCCTGCAGGCAACATGTATGTGGATGCAGGAAGGCAGATAGGCCAGATATGCTGGCCAAGGGTGACAGGACTGTCCAGCTCCATCAGAGCAATGTCATTATTGTGGCCCGTGGGGTTGTACTCTGGATGACAGATGATCTGCTTCACATTTTTATGCTGTATGTTGGGTGAGGTGAAATCACCCTGGCTGTGCAGCCCCAGGTACACATCCCACTGGTCTGGCCCAGAATATCTGCTCAGATTTGTTATAAATTAGAATATACTATATTGAATATATAGTGAATACATGCCTCACAGACATAATACATATATGTATAAAAAGCTCGAAAAGCGTACTTTAAAAAAAAACAACAATTCACATTGAATACAAATATTCTCTGATTACGTAATTCGCATAAAAGTTATGAGGTGCAGTTTCTCTGGTATCACCTCATTTACCGTCTGTGTGGAAACAAAGGTTCCGTTTGGTGTCCTCATAATTTACGTAATTTAAAAAAACATAATTACTTTAAAACGTTTACAAGAATATTTAGTCTTCATGCTCTATGTTGAGGTTGGTTTCACGAATAATAAACATACATTTGTGTAAAGCATTGATATTTCTCCATGCCAATGTTGATTAGAGTATAAAAAAATGGAAAGTATTAATTTTAGGTACATTTAGAACAGATAAAAATGGCTCTCGACAATCATGCGATCAATCACATTTAAATATTTGTAATCAATTGACAGCCGTGATATTAATATGAGGTGTTACCAGTGTGACACTAAAACAGGTAGTAGTAATGGCTACTTTTTTACTTAAGTAAATGTCAGAGCCCAAACTTCTTTACTTTAACTTGAGTAAAAAAGTATAGTCAGTACTTCAACTTTTACCCGTGTATTTTGAAACAAGAGTATCTGTTCTTCTACTTAAGTGTGTGAACTTTGCCACCTCTTATATACAGTGACTTGTATGGTAGATGCTTCACATAGACAAATAGAAAGATATGTGTTGTTTTTGATATTGTGATATTGTAAAGCTGGAACATCGCAGGCGTCCATGCAAAAGATCTTCAGGACAGAAAACTATAAATCTCCATTTTTTTCTTATTACTTTAATAGAGAGAAAAAAGAGAGGCTGATGATAAAATAATGTGTATACAGTACTATATTTATGGTGCAACATTTATCTCATTCATACAGCTGAGCAGTTGTGCATTATGGCATAGCACTTACAGCTTGGCACTGCTAGGATTTGAACTTAACACAAAAAAAAACTATCCTGTTTTTGAATATTTTCATGTAAGCGCATTTTCTTATTAATATTTCTTACTTATTTTATTTCAGTATTTATTATTATTTCCAAAATAAATTCTTAATTCTTATTTCTTTTATCTTTGTTCCTATTTTAGAGTGTCTCTAACACCCAAGGAATAATTTCAATAGGGCTTTGCTGAAGAACAATAAGTAAAGAAAGGAACTTAAAGCAGGATAGATTATATGTACCTGTCAGGCTCGTGAATACAGTGTGCAGCAGTTACTAGCCAGCGATCGCTGATCAGCGAGGCTCCACACACATGAGCCATGCCTACTAGGTGAAGGCTAACCTGCCAGGGCCAACTGCCTTCCTTGGCATCCTCACCACCCACAATCTGAGAGGACTGGTATGGCCTTGTTCCACATTCTGCAAAAACAATCAGCACAAACACATAACTATTCAGAGCACATGGTGAATATCAGAATCTGTAGATTCCCAATATTTATGATATTTGGTGTGTGTGTGTGTATATATATATATATATATATATACTAAAGACATTAACCACTGGTAACGTGGTTTGAGGTGTTTTTATTTACAGTGTATAAGTATCTCAATACAATATCTGGCCTCAAATGCAGGTGGCACTAAAGTTGTTATGAATCAATTATGTTGCTTATTAAAATTCTAAAACTAAACTTACCGCAGCCTTCTTCATCAGAACCATCCTCACAATCTTTGTGTCCATCGCATTGTGGGTTCTGTTTGCTGATGCACTTGTTGTCCTTACATTTAAATGTAAACTCAGAGCAGGTGAGGACAATAGCTGTACATACAGGACAACAGTTATAACCAGCTCCTTATTATCTACCTACAGACACCAAATCATGTGACATGTAAGTTGTAGACAGAATGTATTGTCTTAAATAGTTTACAATTCCTGGATCTTTTAATATGTTCTGTTGAACAACTTCAGCTGGCTCAAATTTAACCTGTCAGCTCTACTCCAAATCTCTCTCTGAGCTCCTGAGCCCTATACTACTAAAGCAAAACCGGCACCAACAAAAAGCTGAAAGATGAAAAAATAAACACCCCAAAAAGTCTAAATTGCTTATAGCTGTGTTGGACTCACATTTAGAGCATTTGGATTCATCTGTACCATCCTCACAGTCATTATGTCCATCACACCTCTTTTGCTCAGAGATACAGTGGCCATTCCGACAGGCTATTTCCCCAGGTTTACAGTTTTCTGCAGACAGGGCAACCTATAAATTCTCAATAATCTGTATGTTTTTGTGTAAATTTTATGTTTCAGTTTGACTCTTACCACAGTTCTCCTCGTCTGTATTGTCACCACAGTCATTTACTTTGTCACATTGCCAGTATTTGGGCTTGCAGAAGCCATTCTTGCATTTGATGTAAGAATCACTACAGACTGTGTTAAGAGAGTAAAAGCAGATCTGAGGTGAAAAACATCTTTTTGCAGCAGATTTGTGCATCAGACATTGACAATGCTATACATAGAATTTTCATTATGACCAATGGTCTGATCCATGGTCAGTTCTGGTTGTCATCTAGTCAGATGGTGTGCATTCAATCTGTAGAATGCACAGGTAGTCCCAGCCAGTTTATTTATCTTTCTAATATTAATGCACTGCCATATTGAAAATAGTAACCATAATAACATAGTCACAGTTACATACAGAGTCTGATATTTATTGTAAACATTTCCTAACTACCTAAATTGAATGATCTTATATGGGCAACATGGCAATTTTGATAAATGAGCCAAGACTCGAGATGAATATGATGAACTAAAGAAGATAACATTAAAAAAAATGCACAAAAAATTAACATCAACAATTACAATTAATAATTACTATTTATTAAAATTCACTTAAACATATAAGTGATTATAAAATAACTTATAAATATTATTTTTAGCCACTCAGTCACTGCAAAACTCACTGACAGCTTTTCAGTATTGACCATAGTATAAGACGTACAATTTATGGCTAGGTGTGTGATTTTAATGCCATAGATTATCCAATTATTAACATTATTTACTGCATTAGGTAAAAGCAAAATTTAATGAACTTCAACAATAATAATTAAAAGTAAAGTAATTTGTAAAAAGGTCACTTTTCTTATCACATGGTTTGTCTCTGTATGGAGATATACCCTAAAATAATGAATCTATCTATCTATTAGAAGTGGTTCAAATTCTAATATAGTCTCAGTTAATTCAACATGTTATTACTGATGGATATTACACTTAATCCAATACAATTTATTTCAAAGCAAATATGTGTTTAAAGTGGTGTTTGCTGGTAGCACTGGAAAATATAATATACTTTTAAAATTACTTTATCTTCAAAGCTCCAATGTTGAACTAAAGAAGCAAACTTCAGATAATAACATATCTCGACTGATTATGAACATTTAAATGATTATTAGGGTTAATATTGTTTCTTTCATTTAAAAGTTTAGAATCTTAACAAACCACAGTTTTTCTCGTCACTCATGTCTTCACAGTCATCATAGCCATCACATCGCAGCTCCTGAGAAATGCAGGCATTGTTTTCACAGCGGAATTTTTTAGAACACCCTACATGTTAAAAGACGAGTATATTTATACCATTACGAATAGTACAATTGTATGTTTATTTTCAGGCATAGTAATATCATTTAAGTAAAAAAAGTAATGCACATTTAAAAGAACCAATGGACTTACGATCCGAGGGTGAGAAGGCCTCAAACTCTGCAGAGAAGCCCTTGTCTACATAAGACAGGTCAGACAAGAATTTTATGTCTGCCTTATTAGACTTGATGATGATGGGTACATTTTCAGTTTTCCTACCACACATCCTTGAACATAAGAGATTGAATATATTACTTAACAAAATTATGGGGAAATGCAAGAACACTTATCAATATAAAACCATTACAGTTTTAATATCTATATGAACTACTGGGTAGTTTTTATTTAGAAGAAAACAAATAAGACAAATGATAAAGACTTGCATTAATACTGTCATGTTCTCTGTGAGTAAAATGAAATTCATCTAAATTAGCATGTCTGTGGCTGTTACCTGATATAATTCAGAACTGGGACTGTAAATCAAATTACCACTTTTACACCTGAGATCAGGAATTTTTTGGGCAATTTACTATTAGGCAAATGTTTCTGTTTTGATATAACAGCAGCGCTGCCATTTTCCAACCATTGTTCCTATTGCAACAGCTTACACAGAGATTGTTTGTGATAAAAAAATGCATTTTATGTAATTTTGTGTATGTTGTGTTTTCTGTAAGGAGATGCTTATTGTCTATTAGACATGGTCCTAACAAAGTTTTAGCCATAGAAGGGCTTCAGGAAAAAAAATACTAGAGGCTAGTAAGTGCTGCCGGAATGTAGGTAACATTTTTCACATATGCTCCTCAACAATAAAATGTGATTATGAACATGCAGATAATGTAAAATTATCACCAAACTAACTTTTATGGTGGTACAGTGGGATATAAAGCCCCAGTCAAAAGTTTGGACTCATCCACTATTTCAGTGATTTTTAACAATTACATTAATACTGAACACATCTCAACTATGAAGAAAACATGTATGCAGTAATGTAGCAAACAAACATTTGTTAAATAACCCAGAATATGTTATATATTTTAATTATAAAAAAGTAGCAAAATATATCTTTAATGACCACTTGGCCAAATCATGGCATTCTCTCATCAGATTTACAAGGTCAACTTCAACAATCTTCAAAGTAGCCACCTTTTTCTGTAAAGACAGCTTTGCACACTCTTTAATTCTCTCAGCCTTTTGTCTTCATTCTCTTAGTCAGCCACCACTGTAAGAGATCTGGTACTGAATATATACTTGAAAAAAATTCAAATAAACATCTAACCTGTTGCCATTAATTTCCAGGTAGTCTTTAGTACAGTTTTCTGAACTCTGCTTTCGATCTTTCAGCGCAAATGTGTTCAAATTTACTCTGATGTGATTTTCCTTGGGAACCTGAGAAAGTGCATTCAGATAGATTAAGAGAAAAAAATAAATTTCTGTGATGCAGCACAATATGCAAAGGTAAGTTTTCTTACTTCAATATTCCAATAACACTTGCTCCGCGGAGGATAACTGGAAGGAAAACCTGGAGATGTGAACGTGCCTTTCATCCCTGTTAGTTTCCCACCACACCCTAAAAGATAAGATTAGACAGATTCTTGATAGTTGGAACTTCACAATATAATCAGAATGCTTTTCAGAGTATTCCTAGTATCAGCTTGTAACCGTACCTTGAATTTTTGCTGGTACCTGGGAGTAATTTGCGCTAAAGCCTGGGAAATTCTTCTCTTCATTTGTGATCAGAGTTACTAACATGACATTTGTGGAGGACAGGAAAGCCAGCTTATCATTTTGGGTGTACTGTCCACATTTCCTGCGTATACATGTAAGAAATTGTGACAGTGATGAGTCACAGAATAATAGTTATACACAATGCAGTTATAAGCAAGCAACCATATCCAAAATACATTCCTTGATTTCCAAGGAGAAACATCCTTTGCTAGGAACACTAAAATTATGTTTGTGATGATTTAACTTGTGCAAGTTAAAAAATAAAAGAATTCATCTGATACCTTAGAAACAAACAATTATAACTTAGGTCCCAGAAATGGCCTAAATGTTATCTAAAGCACAGTCTGAACTCCAGACTATAAGTGCAAGCTCTGACTTCATCAATACGCTTCTCAACTAAGGCAGAATTTGATCAGAAGAATTAAAATGTCATAGCTGTTAGCATTAGCACTAATGTCCCCTTTTCCTGCTCTGTGTCATTTTCCTTTGTTTGACGATTAAAACCTGTTTTAGCAATGATCTTGAAACATCAAACAGGTTTTCTCAATGATAAATTAAGGAGTGCTGCCATGTAAGGTTTCACTGAATCCTACTAATCCTGACTGATATCTTTCAGGCGGAGTTTATCACTGACACTAATTTCACTATTCCACTGAACACTGAGGGAATACTTACTCTGTCATGATTTGATTCTCATTGGGAATAAGAGAATCATACACCCTAATGAAGTCATTGTGGCACTCATTCTCCAGGTGTATGTCTGTAAACTCTAGTCGGATTCTGTGGTTAGGGTCAGCACGGAGCTGCCAATCAATGTAGGTGTTGGCAGGGTAGGAAGAATGAGGAAAGCCTGGAGACTGGATCTTGCCATTCTCACCCGCGCGAGCACGAAAGGTTTGCTTCATGTGGCCTGATTTAATAACAAGCTTAGTCAATATTCGACATAAAAAGTGAAATTGTAAAAAATTTATATTTTTTAAATATTTTTTTTATATATTTATAATTAATAAAAATAAGTAGTATATTACCTTTCATATTTGAAGTAATCAAGCGAGAATCCACAGCTGTGGCAAAGAATTTAAACAGTTAAAAATAAAAAAACAACTTAAAAAAAATCTGCTTAATTTTCTTATGTCAATTTATTGTTATAGAGTATTAAGCAACCAAAAAGAAATGGCTAAATGATAGAAAACAGCCAAATAAAAAACCAAAATAATTTGTTAGTGATAACTTGACATTTAAAATATTTAAGTATAATGGCTTTTCAAATGTGTTGAAAAATGTGCAGAAAAGAACAAATGTGCATGTTTTTTATGTGTTAACTAAAATGTAACCACTGGTTGACATGCAGCTCCCTCTAAAAGTATTGGAACAATAGGGCCCATTCTTTTGCTTTTGCTCTACACTCAGAACAGATGATAGATCAGACTTTCAGCTTTGATTTAATTTAGTTTAATTTATCTGTTTCAATTCTTGCACTTTAATAATAATTTGGAGGTTTGGCACCGATCTTTCTAAATGGTTTTAAATATAAGCTGTAAATATCAGAAAATGGAAATTGAAATTCTTATCTATTTTCTCATATTCATCTTTTGATCTCAAACTTAAAAACGTTCAGTGTGTAACAAAAACAAAAGATTGATCGTTTCCATTCTGATACTTTTGGTAAAGAGTGTATATGTAAGAGAAAAATGCAGTTCAGCGCCTGTAGCCTGTAGGGTAAGGTTTTCCAAGAAATAAACTTTCTTATGGCTTCTCCCATCAGGGGTCGCCACAGCGGACCACCCGCATGTTTGATTTGGCACATGTTTTTACACTGAATGCCCTTCCTAACACAACCCTCATGAAAGTTGGAATAAAAGTTTAGTTACCTGCAGACATCATATTGTTGATAATCAGATCCTCAGAGGGAAAGTGGTTTAGTCTCAGCCTTCGTGCTTGTCCAGGTTCAGTGGTAACCATTAAGGACTCAATGGATTCATCCACAGCAGATACCTGATCCTCTGGCACATTGAACTCAGACATGTAGTAAGCTATAACACCACCATCATTGGACTCACTGAAACAGAGAGTATTTTGTTATTATTCTGAGGTTCAATGTTTTGTAAGAAATAAAAAAAAAAATAATTGAGAGAGTAAAAATAATTGAGACAGCAAAAATAACTTTTTTGTTCCACAATGTATCTAGATTTTTTAATCCAGACCATCAGACCATCGACCGCTGTATTCAAGTGTAATTGATACATATATTGGGATTGTTCTTACATTCCTTTCTTTCAATCAGTAAAATACACTAAACAAATGAATTTAAAAGCTCAATTAACAACAGCGGACAATATGATTCAGGTTGCCATAGAACTAATTACAATAATCAGATGAACTGAAATTTAAAATTATATAATTATCACAGGTCTTTGCACATTTAATAATTGCAAGCTGAAATTATACACTGTACAATTAAATCTGTTTTAAATGATGCCACATTTTATATAGTAGGCCAAAATTCTGTAGTTGAATAATTGTACTGAAAAACAAAATTGTTAATTTTCATACCTGAAGGCTTGAACACTGGAGCTGACGTAATATTTGGCCAGTAATGGCAAATTTTTGTACATATTTTTCATCTGAAAGACATGAATATAGCCTAGACATTATAAGTATAGGATGGTGATGCACAAGGTAAACATTCCAGTAGTTACACTGCTGTACCTCCTGGTTTAAAGGTGTATGCATCTTCCTTTGGGATTGACTGGGGGTGTCATTCAGGCTGAGAGATTTTGAGTTCACCATGACCAGAATGGAGCAGTTAAAACTATCTTACTTATTTGTACTAGTACTACTATTATTATTCTTTTTTACTAATGGCTACAAGTTACTCTGAATAAGCGAAACATCTACCAAACACTATAAATATAAAAAGATAGGTGGTTAAATATGAAAATACATCAGGATTAAATCGAATACATTACTCACTTGACTAGAAAGCTGAGAGGCTAGCTCATTATATTGAGTACTTCTGCTGTCCTCATAGGAGTCGATGTATCTCCTATTGCCGATGGTCAAAGAACCACTGAACACCTTTTTTACCCTTACATCTTTCACTGAGACAGAGAAACCAACTTTAGAAATATACATCAAGACCAGTGACTCTGCAAATAGTTTAGAGTGATTACTCACAGTGAAAGTTCCACACAAGAAGCCCTACTGTCAGTGCAGTGATTACTGCTAGTGCAGTCAACACAATTACTACGATTAATCTAATGCATCTCCTCGTTTTCTTCTTCTCCACCTTGTCTTCCTTCACCTCCTCCACCTTCTCATCATCTGGATCAGGGAGAAACAGCTCCGATGGGTCAGAGGGGTCATCCTACAAAGATGATGTAAAATAATTATCAAATAAACAAGATAAACTAAACAAAAAGATTCAAGTTAGTATGTAAGACTTTACTAAAGATCATATTTACAGATGGAAGATAACTGCTCAAACACATACTCTTCCTTCACCTCCTCCACCTTCTCATCATCTGGATCAGGGAGAAACAGCTCCGATGGGTCAGAGGGGTCATCCTACAAAGATGATGTAAAATAATTATCAAATAAACAAGATAAACTAAACAAAAAGATTCAAGTTAGTATGTAAGACTTTACTAAAGATCATATTTACAGATGGAAGATAACTGCTCAAACACATACACACACACACACACACACACACACACACACACACACACACACACACACACACACACACACACACAAACACATATCAAAATGGGTCAAAACAAAAAACTGGGTCAACATAATTCACATACCATTGATAATTAGGTTTTGAATCCACACCCTTCATTATACTTGTCATGTCACTTACATATTTTTAACTCCTAATAAAATTGTAATGAGACTTATTTTACATTATTCATAGTTCTTGGGGTGTTCGTGAACTAATAAACTATTACCTCGATGTTATGGTTATATTATGAATACATGATACAATAATATTGTAACAAATTTAGAAATCACATATCTATGGTCATCCTTGGAACACACATGCTGAGGTAAGGGTAAAAAACAAGTGAATATTATAATCAACGACAATGCTCTCCAGAAGTGGACACAAATTGACTGTCATTGTTGCAGTATTACCAAGTAATATTATTCAATACAATTATTATCCTTTGCATGAAGGTATGTACTACAGAAAACTTTATTGAAATTTTAGTTGCAAGCACTTTAGAAGTTGTATGTCGGAATATTCACTAGTTAAATACTGAAACACAGAATTTAAATACATAGAGCAAAACTTATGTCAGTCATGACAGTGTGTTCATACTAGCATTACAATGAATTTAGTGCAATTGCATAAAGCATACCAGGTTTTTCTCGCTGTATTCAGTTCCATTCCCATCAGCCTCCATTCTGTACAAGACAATAGAATTTAGAGAAATTTCTCACAATGTTGTTAGTTCGAAGCCAAAACAATTATAAATATATAGAAAAAAACGAGTAAAACAAACAAAACTAGTGTACAACTGATTATTTCAGTCCTCCAATAAACCCGTAGAGTAGGTGAAGGTGTATCTGTGTTATAAACTTGTACAGCAGTGGCAAGGCGGGGCATAATTAGAACTGTCAAGACAAACACACACACACACACAAACACACACACACACACAAAATGTCACCCTGAATCTTTTATTTAATCAATTATTTTTAACACAATTTCCTATAACAGCAGCTCCAACAACAATACCACAGTATGCTATGTAAATGTGAACAGAGCTACTGTTCTGTACCTTACTGTACTGTATGTCCTCGCCCTCAGGGCTCACTCAAGTCGGTGTTTCTTTCTGGTGCCTTGCATGTTAGTTTTGCTGTCATAACTAGTCTTACTGGAGTCCCTAGTTGCACTCTGCACACAATGTACAGTACTGTGATAAAGCCTTAGGCACATAAAAAGAAATAGTAAAAATGAAGATGACTAGATGAATAGTATGATGAAATGACGTGCATAAAATAAAAAACAATCAATATTTGGTGATGATTCATTCATTTAAATTGTAGTCGCTGGTACAATTGGCACATTTATTCAGATTAGACAGGTATTTCACTGAGATATGTCAGATTAGACAGGTATTTCCCATGTTGTAAAGCTGTACATAAAATGCTATAGTAATAAAATGTAATTGAATTAAATTTTCACACACACAAACAGGTCTCTTTATTTAACAAATAGATGCAATGTTTAATGTCACAAAGTAGACAAACTATAAGATTTCAAACTAGAAATACAATTTTTACCTTGGTGATGCACAGGGCTTGAACCCCTAACCTTGTGGAGACCTGCTGATCAGTAAACCAACAACTTAACCACTGAGCTACCACTTCCCACTTAGGAAAGCAGTCAATAGGCCTAATGAACCAACATGGCTTCCTTTCCAGACTTCAACACCATGTACTTCTGTCTGGACTGCGGCTAATTGCAACCAACTTCACCACAACCTGTGCTGTAAAGACTTCCTGATAATCCTTCTTGTGTAAAACTAATAAAACCTTACTGGATAACTTACTTTAATACAAGTTATAAGTCACTAATTCCAATATAACAAGTAAAATGTAGAGTATGTGATTTGAACAGTACTTGAGTATTTAACTCATATTAAACATAACAAGTCTTTAAAAAAAATAGATGTACAGTATAATGTCAGAAAGTAGACAAACTATTAGTATTCAATGGACAAAGAAAAATGAAGTAACTAATGTTAGAAAAAGTAAAACCACATTTTTAGAGCTGACTGATTCAATACACCTCCCAGTTTTAGACATTGCAATATTTTTATTTAACTTAACAAAGGCTGCTTCTTCAACAGAGGTGCAGAATGTAATTGCTATCAGCCATAGTAAATAAAAGTATAGTGGAGTAAAATGTACATACATTGAATCAGAATTGTAGTTGACACTAATAATATTACATACATAATATAAGCTGATTTAGTACTGTTGCTCTGAGAGCAGCACATATACACTAATAGAAGCAGTAATATGAACATATTGAGTACTGCTGCTCTGAGAGCAGCACACATGCACTAATAATAGTAGCAACACTACTGCGGAAGTTTGACTGACGACATATCACAGAGATCTGAACCAGGTATTGACGCTCATATCCGCTTCATAAACTGTGGACTAAGATTGGTAAAGTGCATGTTTTTTTCCCAGTTACAAAAAAAGTAGGGAGATCGATGAAGGAGTCGAATCAAATGCATACGATAGGCTATTTAAACAATGATTCTTACCACCTTTAAACCAATCATTTTCTTTCATTATCCTTTCTGCCCTCAGAACTTATTTGAGTAAGTAAAAATCCCCATCTGCAGATGTGACAGGTATGTCACATTGGTGTTATGCCCTACTGTGTATTGGAAGGGGATAATAATTTTTAAATAAAATTTTTATTTTTTAAATGTCAGTAGGAAGACATTATTATATACAGAAATATTCCTTCAAAGTTAATATTTTATGCAAGTTTGTCTTTTAATTATACTAGTCTGTTTTCATGTAAAGTAAATGGATCTATTGTCGCCCCAGGCTTGCAGTTGCCCCAGGCTTGAACATCAGGGATAAATACAAATTATTTTTATATATAAGTGTACTTTGTTTTATAATTCTTACATGCTATAGTAATACAATTGAATTGAATTAAATGTTTACACACACACACACACACACACACACACACACACACACACACACACACACACACACACACACACACACACCTCTGCTTGTCATTATTAATACCACTACCGCCCTCTCCTGGAGAATATCTGAACAATCCTGGAAACACTCTTCTCGCGGAATTCCAGAGAAAACTTCACCAACTCCACTCTCACAATATTATTTCCCAGATATTAAGTAGAACAAATTAGTTATTTAAACTAAGCAAGATAGTACATTTAAGAAAACAGCCCCAATGCACATCTCTGCTATTGACTGCTAACTCACATCCTCATGCCTACCATCCAGAGACAAAACAAAACAAAAAAAAAAACAGTTTAGCTTCAGTTAACTTCAGAGTTCAGTATCAAATTCTCATCACATGGCAAAATCAGTGGATTCAATTTATTTAATATTTTTAAACTAAATTTGTTTAGTAATTTCCAAACTCAATATTATTTCCTACCACTAGAGGGTAGTGTAACCTTTTGGCCAGGTCGCCTTTCCACCTAGGATGTAGTTCTGCAAAAGTTACATGAGAGGATAGCACAGGTGCACAGGGACATTGTGAGACTGACAGGGAATAATCAGAGCCTTCTGTAGATGTTAAAAGCATTGAGGAAAAGCTGTGAAAGCTGAAGAATGAATTGAGTGATGTATCAAGGGATAAATTGCTGATTGTGAAATACAACTTGAACTTTCAAAAAAATAAACTTACAAACCTAGCAGGCTTAACCTGTCATGCTATTGCACATCATAAGCATTCAGTTACTGATCACCCATCTATTGCTTTTATTACAATTCATTAGCCCATGTCTATCTCATCTACCACGTCTATATGTGACAAATAAAGGCTATACTAATAAGAAATACAAATACTGACAAATGCTAATTTGTACACTGCAAACAAATTTCAACCCAAAATTCTATAAATGTACAATTACCTATGAGTGCAATGAACAACAAGCAGAGTAGAAAAAATATATTAGAAATATCAGCACAGTCTCATGGTATTTTGTGATATAGTCACAGTCTTTAATCAGTTAAATCATGTTCATGGACACAAATGTCTCTATTTTTTCGTGTCACTCAGCATGACTGTCTCTGTTTAGCTTTGTCTCCATAACAACAGAGGCAGAGGGTCATGGGTAATGCTAAGAAAAATGTTAAAGGTAATCTTTTTTTCCCCATTTTCTTCAGAGAATAATGCAGTAAGTATATGGTTAGGGTTATACTGTAATAATGAGTGTGTCTCTAATTATTGCATTCTCCTTAATTAACTGGGAGAAAATATTTACTGTAAGGAACCACTGATGATGGTTTATCATAGCAAGTTGTTTACTGAATATAAAGCAATAAAAACCAGGATAATGTCTCCTGATTAAATGTTGAGTAATAGTGCTTGAAGATTAAAAAATCAATAATAAATGAGAAAAAAAAAATTATACAGCATCTGTTTTAGCCAGTGACAGAAAGAAAACTTTGATGGAGGCACCAAAAATACTTCCTATTAAAATATATTACATAGAAAGTCATCCCCAGTGACACGAAAAAAGAGAGAAATTCATGTCTATGAACCTAAACTTATAGACTACATTTTATGACTGTATCACCAAACGCTGTGAGACTGGGCTGGGAGAAAGTGCTTCAAAAGTTTTTTTTTTAAAGTTTTTTTAATAGGTGTTGGCCCTACATAACATAACATAACATAACATAACATAACATAACATAACATAACATAACATAACATAACATAACAAAACTTAACATAACATAACATAACAAAACTTAACATAACATAACAACATAACATAACATAACATAACATAACATAACATAACATAACATTACATTACATTACATAGCTCCTCATTTCTTACAAAACATGTTAGAAGATATATCATGTTCGCCTGTTTCAGAAAGATAAAATTATTGTCAGGCATCAAGCAATGAAAACAACTGAGGATTTTGCTAAAACAAGAAAAAATCTATTAAGATCATAGGCTGTACATTTCACACCTACACATTCAGCATTGCTCTATCTGAACCAATCCACCACTTTAACTATGGCTCATCCATGGCATCCAATTTGGTGCTACTTGGCCTCCTGAACAATGCCACCTCTGCAGTGGTGGTTCAGGACCAAAGGGTTCTGCCTAAAGGGCAACCCACTCCACACAATCAAGGTCATGTGGTGAGCCTTATGGGCCTTAGACATGTGGTGGAATTACAATGCCCCGTTTTGGGGGCTTCTTTTTGTTGCATAATGTAAATGACAGGTGCCCCCTATGGTTTGGAGGGCTCTGCCCAAGGTCTATAGAAAGGGCATCTCTTGTGGCACATCAACTGCCTGGAGATGCTGGCTGTGCTTCTAGCATTAAAGCATTTCCTTTTAGACCTAAGGCATCATCATGTGCTGATCCGTATGGATCTCACCTCCTTTACGACATATCCTCCTGTGGGCCAATGGAACCTGCTCTCACTGAGGGCAGTATACAGCCCAGGGCTCTTAAACCAAGGAGCAGATGACCTTTCGAGGAAAAGGCAGAAGGGCCAAGGAGTGGAGGCTCGACCTGGATGTGGTGGAGCAGATATGGAGGAAATTTTACATAGCAAAAGTGGACCTTTTTGCGATTTAAGAGACTTCACATTGTCCCCTCTTGTTTTCCCTCAGCTCCTCTTGGACTGGATGCTATGGTGCAGGCGTGGTCCGCCTGTACACTCCAACCCCCCGCCTCCCCCCCGCACTGTTCCAGGGACTTCTGGAGAGAGTTTGCCAGGATGGAGTCCGTCTCCTCTTAGTAGCCTCGTGCTGGTAACTTTCTTGAACATCCTCTGTCGGAGATTCTTCTCAGGCGAGTTCTTCCGTCTCAGGCAGGGGGGCACTTTGCTTCACACCTGCCCTGAGCTGTGGAGGCTATGACTGTGGCCCCTCTGGTCTTTAAACCAAGTTGATCAAGACCATTCTCCAATCCTGAGCTCAATCCAGGAGGAGCTTGTATGCCGCAAAGTAATGCCTGTTTACCTTATGGTGCGAAGGCCATCAGTTAGATCCACATAACTGCCTGGTTGGCTCAGTGCTGGAATTTCTTCAGGAACGGTTCACCAAAGGGTTGTCTCCTTTCACCCTAAAGGTTTTTGTTATTGACTAACGCTATTGTAGCTTATCATGCTCCGCTTGCTGAGCAGGCACTAGGGAAGAACCCGCTAGTGACACATTGTTCTGAGGTATCAGGTGTGACCCAGTGTGCCTTTGTGGGACCTGGCCATAGTACTAAAACCCCTGTCTCCTTCCTTCGGGCCCCTCCCTAAGGTGACCTTGAGATTTTTGACAGTCAAGACAAGTTTTTTTAGTGGGCATCTCATCTCTAAAGAAATTTGGGGACTTTTCCAAAAACCTTTCCATGACCTTTCCATGGCCAATGCCATCCTCTACCCTAGGCTGGGGTATGTCTCCAAGGTGTCCAAGGGATTCTTTCCACCTCCTTTTTAGACATGCCTTGTGGAGAAAGTCGAACTAGCTGTTTGTCTGCTATAATCCGTATATGAAGGGTCTCCCTGCGGATAGGCAGACCCTCAGCAGGTAGATTATGGATGCTATCCACTCCTCTTATGAGTGTATTACGGTATTGTATATAGTCTTTTCCAAAGTGTTGTTGATGCAGCTCGAGTTTCTGAAGGGGAACGAGACGCTGCGTGTCGGTGCCACACTCCCTGCATCTCTGCGAATGCTTCCTTCACTTTCAAAGCTAGCGCCGTCTCCACGGCAGATTTGCCCAGTTTGACACAAAATTTCATGTTTGCTCTCTGTACTAACTTGCTGTCCAAGATGAAATCGCACACTTGGTAACGCAGATGTCAAAAGTTGCACTAGTTGCACAGCTCCCAATGTACACAGTATGGTGCTTTTGCTGCCATCTGTTGTTGTACAAAACTAGTCTCAAATCATTTTATACCACCTTGTATTATCGAAATAGCATCTGCATCACAGACAGGTATTTCATGCAGCAAGGATGAATGCCATTGCTAAAGCAATAAACGCTATTAACCTATTAACCGATTAACACAGGTCAACAAGTCTACTTTCACAGCAGTCACAGCTGCCCTGCTCATATTCATCATCAACAGAAGCATTAGTATGACCTTAATAAAATGACCCTGGATTTTCCATGCATTGTTGTGCATTTTTTCAATGTTTTACGGATTTCATGAACTGAAATGAACAACTCAAATTGTATGTTTTTGTGCCAATTTTATGGGAAAAAAGTTTGAGAAATTAAGAACTTAATGTACTTTAAGCTACAAGTGTTGCTAATCTTCTGGGCCTGAAGGAAGATTCCTTTGACCCTACTAACATGTGATTTGATGACTAAAATCTGATTAGATAGAATTTCTAACGTAAATGTACACATAGTTGTGCTTTTCCTTGAATCCATGAAATAAAGAGAACAGACTATTTGGAATAATTTAATATATATTTAGGACAAAGGTATATTGGAACATAAGTCAGTGATTCTGATTTTAGTGATCCTGTGGTAATTCCTTGCTGGCCCTGACACCTAACCGTAACCATATCCCTTAACTATATATATATATATATATATATATATATATATATATATATAAATGTAAGGAATGCACATAATCCTAATGCTAAGAGTAACTGATTCAATTGAATTTTTTAAGAAGTCTTCCCAAACTGTTGCATTAACTTTGTAGAAAGTGCCAACTGACCATATACACAAATAATAATAATAATAAAAAAAAACATTACTGGTTAATGTCACACAAATTGTTCTCGTATTATTCAATCTGTTCACCAACAAACATACATAAAAAGCTAAAGATTATAGGCCAATACTGACCATCTCTAACATTTAAACTCTCAATTGTTTTTTACAATTTCACCAGGAATATTCTATTTTTTAGGCCTCTAGCATTCATCGCTCACTTGACTTTGATCCTCTTGGGTGCAAACTGATGAAACACTCCTGTCGAGTAAATATTTTTGTTTGTCAAACATAGGTGAGTGAAATGCACCCCAAAGCATAATCATTAATTATTCATACATGGTCTTGCACCAATTTATGACATCTGAGTCATGCAGTTGTAAAACAAGAGTCCTCTATGGGAGGACAATGATGATGCACTGGAGACTGGAGCCTGGAGCCACTGTGCTCTGTGAAACTTATTAATGTTTAAAATATAGCAAAACATGTACCATCACTCAGTGCTGATTTGGATTTGGTTTAACCTTTGATTCAGATTTGTGTCTAGTTATGTTGTATTTCTGCAATTAGACAATGTGTTGAATGCGTTTTTGCCTGTTTAAAGATGTGAAGTGTTTAAATAATCTTAAAGCTATTTTTCTGTAGTTTACCTGTTCCTTCAACAGAGTCTTATTACACAATAGTTTATGGCTCAGGAGACAGTATGTTTTTTCATAACAATGACAGGATAACAAGCATAATAGACAGTTCATGGATAAATAATTAATGAATGTAGTAATGAGGGCATGAGGGAAGTGCTGGGATTTGAGAGATTGTTGATGCACCTACTGTATACCTTTGAGCTTTGGAGTATTCATCAGATCTTAACCTTTTGTTTTAACTAGTGAATTAGTGAATTTAATGGTTTACAGTTTTGTCAGAACAACACAGTTTTTTTTTAAACATGAATCCTTACCTTTACTTCATGGCTTGCCGGAACTACTGACTCAAGTGTCACTCCTACTGTTATTTGTTTTTTAAAAAAAACATGAGTGTATAGATATGGAGCTGTACAGTGGTAGTTTTGACACAACTTAAAATGTCCTTAGTTTTATCCCGAGCATGGTGACAAATTTTCTTTGCCAGTTTCCCCCTACAATCTCCTTCCTGCGTCTTTCAGGCCAGTAAATGAATTTGCTACTCTAAATTAAATGCATATTTATGACACTCTGCACAAGGCTTTTTGTGTTTTCCAAAGTGTATTTTTCTCTTTCACCCAGGCCTATTCTTTGAATAGGCTTTGAGATCTACTGCAACCCTGGCCAGAATATAAACCAATGATGGATGAATAAAGAATAAACAAAGAGTCAAATATACTAATTTTTTTTCCAATTCAGTATTAATTTTAAACACAATATGGGAAGCAATTTGACCCCTTAATGGGTACATACATTTTAATTAGACTTGCTGCAAACACATTGTTGGCTTGTAAATGAAGCAGTTCTAAAAAAAGAAATGTAGAAAATATATTAAAGCATTGTGGGGGGATATCTTATAAAAATATACAAAAATATAAACCTGTATTTTAACTATCAAATAAAAGTAAAATAGGTAATGAAGCCTAAATTAGCATGCACTAAAGGCCACACATGGTCAATAACCAATACTAGAGTTCTACGCAGAGAAGAATATGGCGCTGTATAGAATCCAGTGAAAGAGTGTTTCTCTATCAAAAAGTGCATAATAAGTGCATGATTACACAATTAATTAAGTAAATTACCAATAACTATTTTATATACTTAATCCTGTAGAATCCTCGCACCATTGAAGTCTAAAAATCATTATTAAATTTTCAATAAAGCCAAAGTCATACCAAAATGTAATACCTAAATGTATTCCCTCTGCGTTATAAAATAGATTGTCAGACATAAAATTAAACTTTAACACCACATCAAGAAGAGATCTAGAGTTTCCCTTCGGGAACTCGAGCTGCGTCAGAAGGCTTTGGGAACATCCCCGCGTTGTCCGCGCTCTGAACCACATGTGAAATCTGACCAAAGGGCGAGTCGTGACGTCATCGGTGGTCGACGTGGCGTAAACCAGAAAGCTAAAAATGGCTGCGAGATGATAGCGATGCTAGCTTCTCCTCGTTCAGGTAATCGCTGTTTTGCTGGGTTTTTCTGCCCGAGTAATGGCTGGCAGGCAAAAATTCAGTTAATGTGTTCATCCGTGTCCCCATTTTATTATGAGGGGGGATACGCACGATCGGTGTGTAGTTTGCCTGTGAGTGGAGCATGCTCAATCGGCTCTCGAGGGAGACGATTGCTCGCATTGCGGCCGGATGGCTCTGCGAACGCTTCTCTCCCGGAGAGCGCTCTTCGAGAAGAGCTCTCTCCCTCGCGGCTCCGGTCCCACTCTTGCTGAGGCAAAGCGGCGCCGGCACTCGTGGGGCTCGCAGGCCGATTTAGTGCCGTGTTCGGAGTCGGACGAGTCCTCTCCAGCCTCTCGTGCTGAATCAAGCACCTTCTCTTCCGGGGAACCAGGCCCGATGTCTGCTTTATTTCCCGGCACGAGCAGCACGGTGTTACATGCCTCTCCCTCCGAGGAGGATGAGGTGATGGATGCTAGCAAGCCCATGGACTGCTCGCAGCCTGTGCTGTAGGAGGAGCTCCTTGAGGTCGTAACACAAGCCGTGTCCAAGCTGGATCTAGCTTGGCCAGTAAAAAAAGGCAAAAGCAGCGTGTACCTAGTAAGCTGGATGAGCGTTTCCTGCGTCCTGTGTCACTTCCTTCAGGGCCCTCCGTTCTTTCCTGACCTGCACGTTGAGGTGTCCAGGTGTGGTTCCCCCCTCGGTATGAGAGTCGTGACTCAGATAAGGTCCAAGGACTGATTCGTCACGATAGATCTAAAGGACGCTTAGTTCCACATTTCCATTCTTCCCACTCACAAGAGGTTCCTGAGGTTACCAATATCGGGTACTCCCGTTTCCATAGCACTCTCAAAGAACCTGAACGCGGTACTGACCCCGCTGCAGCTCCAGAGCATCCGCATTTTAAATTATATCAATGACTGGTTGATACTGGCTCATTCAGAGAGCCACGCAGTTTGACATCGAGATGACGTTTTTGCCTGCATGAAGGAACTGGGGTTTAGACTGAACACTGGGAAAAGTGCGCTTTCTCCAGTACAGAGAACCACTTTTTTGGGCGTGGTGTGGGACTTGGCCAGGTTGCAGGCACGGTTGTCTCCCGCCTGGATCGAAGTCATCCTCACCGCAGTCAGGAGAGTAAGAGAGGGCCATCCACTTTCAGAGGCTGCTGGGTCTCATGGCAGCAGCGTCCAGTATAATTCCACTCAGCCTCCACAGGGAATCTGTACCGTACTATCAAGGTCTCACAGCGTTCCCTTTGAGCCTTGGATGTACGGAAGGCCCCGTTTTAGGGACTTCTTGTCATTGATTAACACAAACGATGGATGCTTCCCTTACGGCGTGGGGAGCGGTCATGAGTGGCCACTCCGCCCAAGGTCTGTGAAACGGCCCACGTCTCTTGTGGCACATAAATTGCCTAGAGATGATGGCTGTGTTTCTGGGGTTGAAACACTTCCTCCCAGACCTGAGGGACAATACTGCGGTGGTCTCGTACATTAACCACCAAGGTGGCCTCCGGTCTCGCCCTTTGTACAAACTCCTATCATTGAGAGCAGGTGGGCAGTGGATGCTGTCATGTCGGCTTACGAGTCCTCTGGCCTCCCCGCACCGCTCAGGGTCAGGGCTCACTTCACCCGGAGTGTGGCGGGGCTACGGCCTGGTCCGCTGGAGTGTGACTCCAGGTTTTATGACCTTTACCTTAGAGCCATTCCGAAATTCTCTGTCCTACGTACAGGTGCCAAGGTCAGTGTGGCGCGATTGGACACTCGTTCCCAAATCGTTACGACGCAGCTTGGGTTCCCGAAGGGGAACGTCTCTAGGTTACGAATGTAACCCTAGTTTCCCGAGGGAACGAGACACTGCATCTACGTGCCACACTCCCTGCATTCTCGCGGCGCTTACCTTCTCTCTTGCAGAAGCTAGCGTCGCTACCCTCTTGCAGCCATTTTTAGTTTCCTAGTTCTCACCCGCCGATGATGTCACGACTCGCCTATTGGTCAGATTTTACATGTGGTTCAGAGCGTGGACAAGAGCGCCGCGTTACGGTGCAGCGTCTTGTTTCCTCTGGGAACTAGGGTTACATTCGTAACCTAGAGACGATCTCATGTGCTCTAATTGATCATTTAGTGTTGATGAAAAATTACCAATTTCATTACTTTATTTTATTATTTGAGAAAAAAATTGTTTATGCATGAATTCAATATCAGTATTACACAAAATATGCCAATCCAGAAAGACGTGTCTGGGCTGCACTGTTCTGCATTTATTATGAATGGAAAAGTAAAATATCTTTGTAAATGATCACTACCAAAAATGCTTTTGACACATGTACAACACACACACACACACACACACACACACACACACACACACACA
>MU551617.1:3971008-4090093 GCA_024362625.1 Silurus asotus | reverse complement strand
CACACACACACACACACACACACACACACACACACACACACACACACACACACACACACACACACACACACTTGCTAACTGTCCTGTGGATTCTACGTAGGATGCAACAAAAATCCATAAATGCCAGGCTGTGGTTTGTTAGGTAAAAAAGCACATGAAACTTAAGCACATGGGAACTTGACAGTTTGTGGAAATTTTTTATACTTAAAACCCAGGTTAGTATCTTATACACAATTCTAACACATTTTAAAGCTTTACATCTTACAGACACACAGATATAGAAAGAGACCAAAATTAATATAGGTGGTTTCATGACTTGGGCTTTTTAAACCTTGTAATGAACCTTTATTTTTTATTTTTTTTTAAACATTATTTTCAGCAATTTACAAATTATTCCACATCAAAAAAGTGTTACACTAATTCAGATAACAATAACTTAACCAATATATATATATATATATAACAACCTGTAACTCATCTTCTCTCACTCATCTCTCATCTTTTTTTTAACAAGTTGTTTCTTTGTTGATACTGGCATTTTGTTCTTGAATAAGTGACATTGTTGAAAATAATAGCATGTATTTTTTGTGTATTTTCATTAAAATTAGAAAATACAAAATTAGGTGATATTTTTAGCATTATTTAAAATGTATTATTACTAATCAAATTACATTTACTTTCAATCTTTAATTTATATAACAGATTTATACTTTGCAGTCTTTAACACAAGATCACTAAAAAATAAACTAAAAAAGTTCTCAATAGCCTATATGAGCAAATGTTTGTGGGCACCTCACTATCATGCACATTTGTGTTTCCACTAACTGTTGTCACAAAGCTGGAAGTGTACAATTGAAATACATGTCTTTGTTTTCTGCAGCATTTGAATTGATATCTTTAATTCAGCTAAATGGCCCACACATATTTTAGCTAAATAGTTCTCATTAAGACATGGTTGTGCCAAAGATAATGTGAAGAAACGTAATTGTCCTGAGCACTGACCCTAACCTAACTGAACATCTATTACATTAATTGGAAAGGTTACTTTTGTGTTGCTTAAACCACATTTAGTAAGAAGCCTTAACAGTGTGGAGTATGTTATAGCAAATGAGTATGAACTTCAGGTGTAGACATAATTTTGCTAATATAAATGAAATTTCTTATGGGTAAATGTGTTCTTTTTTCATGATCGAATAAACAGAAGGTTTATGTTTTTCATAAACTGCATTAGATGACAAATGCAAAGTAGCATAACATTTCAAGATTATTATACATTCACACAGTAATGCAAAAAAAGGAAAACATAACCTTAAGTACTTTAATAATTATAATATTGATTACTGATTATTAAAGTGCTTTTTAATGAGTGACAGCTGAAAATAGTTTAGAAAAGAGAAAAAAAATAGAATTAGAAATTTTTTGAATTTTATATTTTGTTGGTTTAATTAATGTTGATGTCCAGATAATGTATAATTACCTAAAACATACACATACTGCACATAGGTCGTTGTGAAGGGCAACCTGTTTAAGATGTATTTTATATTTAATGTGGATACAGTAATCCTTCGCCTACCCAGGGGTTACGTTCCAGATATATAAACCGTCCCGACACTCTTAAAAACATTTCCTCTGCTCTAAACACTTTCAATGTTATTAAACCTACGTAATTTTAACATAAAAATTGTGCGTACTCAACAGTGAAGAAACAACTTGAATGATTACTAATGATGACAAAAGTGATGACGATGGAATGAATGTACTGCATACCCAAGAAGAGCATTACAGCTCTTCTGTAAGCTTAATTTTTTCGGCCATGAAAATGCTTATTTAACCGCAACAATTATTAAAATAACTCTTAACAATACTTTCTATATGTGGCGAGGAATTACTGTACATATCACTTTCTAAACACTTTCTTAACACTTTCAATATTTTTAAACCTATGTAATTTTAACATAAAAATTCGATGTGCGTAGGTTAAAAAATGATGATAAAAGTGATGTTTTATCATCATTAGTAAAGTTACTAATGATGATAAAAGTGATGACGATGAAATGAATGTACTGCATACCCAAGAAGAGCATTACAGCTCTTCTGAAAGCTTAATTTGTTTAGGCTAGAAAATGCTTATTTTACCGCAAAACTTATTTAAATAACTCTTAACAATACTACCTATATGTGGCGAGGGATTACTGTACATATTAATAATATCAGTAAAACACAAATGAAATCACACATATGTCTATCTTTTTGGTACATTTAATACAAAATCTTAAAATATATATTTTGTTTGTTTAAAGCATATGGCGACAATCAACATCACAGACTCCAAGCTGTCGTTCACCTATGAACAGGTCTACAGAGTGGACTTTGATGCTACCACTTTGTCTAAAATTGTGGCAGCAGTTCTAATGTCTCTGTTTTTTGTTTACATAAACTGCATCATGCTTTTTGCTTTATGGAGCAAGTCAATATTTCACGAAACCCCCCGGTACATTCTCTTTGCCCATATGCTTCTCAATGATTCAATTCTTCTTCTGATCACAACTATAATGTATGCCATGTCTCTTGCCATTGCCAATGTAGCTCGAGTTTTTTGCTCACTGTTAGTGTTGATCTCCTCTTGCACGTTCCAAAATGCACCTTTGACACTGGCTCTGATGTCTCTAGAGCGCTATGTGGCTATTTGCTTCCCTCTGAGGCACTGCACTATTGCTACACAGAAAAGCACAGGGATTGCTTTAGGAATTATTTGGTTCATCAGCTCAGTGAATATTGTATCAGACATCATGTATGACTTAGTCACTGATCCAAGCCAGTTACTTAAGATTACATTTTGCACGAGAGAGAAACTTTTTGTGGCCAAATGGCAGGCCGATAAGACTCAAGGATTTGATATTCTCTTTTTTGTGTCAGTCAGTGTGGTCATCCTTTTTACTTATGTCGCCATTATGATAACAGCCAAGTCTCTTTCCTCTAATAAAGAATCTGCTACAAAAGCCCACAAGACTGTGCTGCTGCATCTCATTCAGTTAGGCCTGTGCCTCACCTCTTTTCTGTATGCCACCATAGAACGAACACTTTATATGATGACTGGAAACAGTAGCTCACTTTTCATACACTTACGCTATCTGAACTTTCTCATTGTCTTGATTCTCCCACGGTGCCTGAGCCCGCTTATCTATGGTCTCAGAGATGATGCAGTGCGGCCCTTATTCAAATATTATTTTTGTTATCGAAGTCACAAAGTAATGCCTGTAGTCAATGTTGTTTGATCAAAGGAGCAAAAGTGTGATTTATAAGCACAGAAATCAATGCATCAAAGTAAAATTGTAAATAACATTTTCCCATCCATAACGTTCATCCAACCATCTTAGAAGTTACAATGTTATAAAATGAAAGAAGTGTCACTATAATATAGATTTCAATAAACATATGTTAATAATTGTTTTTTATTCAAACACTTAATAAATTGTATAGGTTATTGATACAGGTTATACTGTATACATTGTCATTGTCAAAATTAAAAAAACAACGGCATTAAAACTGTTTTACAAGTGAATTCAAGAAATTGTATGGTTTATTCCCTTGTGTGTATTTCTGTGCATTACTATTCACACAAAGATCAAACTTATACAGTATGTGTAGAAAAGTAGGCAAATCAATGTACAGATTCAATAGAGTTTTTTTTTTCACAAAGAAGCTTTACATAAATGTTGGAGTATATAGATTTTGTTTTAAAAGTTAATCTTTGCTTATTAATATTTTTTTATATTATATAATATTTACTAACTTTAAGTGAAGTGTTATACATTACAGAAGATGGTTTTGCTTTTTATTACATAAAATAAGTGAGTTTAGCTCACATATGTGGGCTTTTCCCAAACATTAAAAGCACAGAATTTTCTTAAATGTCTTTTTAAGCTGTATAATTACAGTATTATAATATACTGTATAATTTCCTTTAACTGGTGCTATAGTGTCAAAATCTGAATCGCAAAATACCTTCCATAAATACATGATTTGCCAAGGTTGGTCTAGAAGAACATGATTAACCTACACATGAACTTAACCTCAACAAACACATTTTGAATAGATTGGAATGCTGACTGTATGCCAGATCTACTTGCCTGACATCAGTGTCTCATCCACTAACAGCTGCATGAGGAAAAGGTAACAGTAGCACTCCAAAAGCTATTTGAAAACCTTTCCAGTGGAGGTCACTTTAACAGCAAAAGTGGAAACAGGTTGTTCAACAAGCAGGTATACTTATATGCATGATTTGGTGGGTGTCCACATACTTACAGTATGACTTTTTAGTGTAGAAATCATTAAGACATTTAAACTTGTATGAAATTTTCTAATTTTAATGATTATGACAAAATCATGAATGCTAATTGAACACATTTTACATATCTTCCTAATGATATGTGGAAATTTATAAGCAAAATTCAGGAGAGTAAAGAAGCTTTACATAAATGTTGGAGTATATAGATTTTGTTTTAAAACTTTATTTTTGCTTATTATTATACATAATATGCCAAGTATAAAATAATAATTGCATGTTGCATTATTTTTTAGCCATCAAATTCTAAAACAAATCACATACGTCCAGTAATGTCTCCAGTTTAAAGTAATGTATGTGGGATCATTCCAAAAAGCCGCAATTACAATAGACCTGCTGTCTACATTCAGGTATGTGACATCATCTTTCCCTGTGGCATACATGGTGCTATTATAAAGATTGGTTCACTCTGGTCTTCATAATCATGTCTCAGCTTATATATGGAGTTCTGCTACAATTATACAGATTTAAATGATCATTTGTTAATATATAGACTTTTTCTTCCTGTTGATGTTTGTAATTATCATTGTATAGTTATATTTTGTATAACATAATGTCATTTTCTAACAATAGCAGCGTACAAATTTTATTTATACAGCAAATAGTTCAGGTTGTGTTAACTGAGGGACAAATAGTGAAAGTTACTTTTGCAATATTCATGTCTATGTTCTTTATCTATTTGAATGCTATCATGGTCTACACTCTCTTGAGCAAGCCTGTTTTTAAAGAGTCTCCACGCTACATATTGTTTATTAACATGCTTGTCAATGACTCTATTCAGCTTCTTATCACCTCCATGTTGTATATTTTTGGTCTCTCTGTGCTCAAATTAGTCACAGCGGCTTGTGCTTTTATAGTGTTAATTTCGGTTGCAACATTTTGTAATGCACCATTAACCCTGGCTTTGATGTCTCTAGAACGTTATGTGGCCATATGCTTTCCTCTAAGACATGCTGAAATAGCCACTCAGAAAAGAACTTACATTGCCATTGGAGTCATTTGGTTTATTGGTTCAACAAACTATATAATTGACTTTCTTTATGCAGCAGTGATGGACAGTAAATTTGTAACCTCACAAATATTATGCAAAAGAGAAAGGCTTTTTATACAGCAATGGCAAGCAGAAGCTTTACAAGGCTTTAGCATTTTTTATTTTTTGTTAGGTTCAGTGGTCATACTTTTTACTTATATCAGCATTTTGATTACAGCCAGGTCCATTTCCTCCAATAAAGACTCAGCTTCAAAAGCTCACAAGACCGTGCTGCTGCACCTCATTCAGCTAATCCTGTGCCTTTCCTCTTTTTTCTACAGCTTTGTTGAGCGAGCTGTAGCAACAGTTGGCGACAACAAACTTACCATAGAATTGCTTTATCTAAATTATTTGTTTGTGCTGATCTTGCCACGCTGCCTAAGCCCACTCATCTATGGATTAAGAGATGATGCTGTACGGCCTTTATTTATCTATTATTTTTGCTTTGCCACAGGGAAACGCAGGTCTACAGTCAATGTACACTGAATTACAGATATTAGATTGCATGCATTAAACCTAATAATTGTCATATTTTGATGATTTGAAAATAGTATGAATGCATATGTATCAATGTTATGCATACCTTGTTATAGCACACTGCTTAGGAATTGATTGCTACTCTGAGGATTGAGCCTGTGTACTCACTAAGATGCTGAAAAACATGCCTATATTTTATATTCAGGTGCTTGCCGGCATCCATTTGTCATATTTCCATGTTGTAGAAACTTTATAAGTTTGGCAATAATTAACATTAAATTAAAAGGTTTTAGCATGTGTCTAAATGCCACATCAGAGATTAATTGACAAGAATAAACCTTTTAACCAATTTCAATTTATGCCTTAAGTAATTAATGTCTATGCAGTTGCTTGTTTCAGTATTAGACCATTAAATGTATTTACTTACCATCAAATGCAATTCTAGCTCATAACTGTATTAAATTGTGAAGTGTATTAGTTCACTAGAGTATAAGATTTATGTTGTCTAATAAGAGATGATGTACACTGGATAGAGAGGCTACGATATGGGGGTGGTGGGGGGATTTTAGAAATATTGGCCACAAATCAACACTTTGGAATAATTTTGTTAATTGTATTATTTTATTTTTTTAAATATTATATACACATGCTAACCGTTGCTAACCGTTAACACTGTAGTAAGAAAAAAAATCGGAATCTTTAAATTATAGGAAAATCTGACATGGATATGAGCACTCTCTTATCACTTCAAAAAACAGCATGTATGACATTATGGACACAAAAAAAGACAACATGATGGATGGAAAGAGGCAAGGAATCAGGAATCCAAAATCAAAAACATAAAAAAAGGTGAAGAGCTAAAAAGGATGAGTTTTCTTTACAAACTGGGTCAATACAAAGTGTGATTAGCCTATGCTTGAATAAAAAGACAATAAAGGTAAAAAATTAAGACTAGATAGCGTAAAAAATAGTTTCAAACTGTAGCAATGCAGCTCATTCAGTTTAGCTTGTTGCAATGTCAAGTCGCTTATAAGTCGAAATATGTTTGATTTTTTTTTTACTAAATATATGAAGGAAATTTTAAATATGTTTTAATTTAATGTGGGAGAGCTTACACTTAATGGCAAGACAATTAATTATATGGTTATGTGAGGCTTGTTCTGCTGTTTGTATCAACAAACTATTAATTAGCCTATAGCATATTAGCAATTAATCTTATTTCGTTCAGTGGCGGGTGGTTAGGGCCAGCAAAGCTTCTCTGCTAAACAATATCATTTCACCATGACCATCTTTTTCCCAATCCTGTCTCTTCACTCAGGTAAGTAAATCAACAAAAAGTTTCACATTCACAATTTCCCCCGGTAGCTGTCACGCTGCCTTCGCTATTCCGTGCCGGCTTTGATTGCCAACAGCTGTGACTCGTTAATGACACAACTACATAAACCCACGTTCTCGGGTCACAGGTTGTTGAATGTCATGCTGGTGATACCGTGGATCCTCGACCGCCAGCCTTTCCCACTGGTTCTGTCTCTTGACTCTCTCTCCGAGGATTACTTGTTTGTGTCGGAGATTACTTTAGTTTCTGGATATTGCTTTCCGTTGGATATTTTCTTCCTGTGTGAATTACTCGTCCCGAGTGGGTTACTTTAGTTTGTAGTTCTTTGTGACTGTGTGTGTATTTTGAGTTAAATAAAGACATGATTGAGCTACTGCAAAAGGGACGTTGTACCGCCGCCTGGCCACGAAAGGGACGTTGTACCGCCGCCTGGCCGCAAAAGGATCGTCGTACCATTGCCTGGCCATGAAGAGGTCGTCGTACCGCCACCTGGCCGCGAAGAGGTTGTCGTTTCGCCGCCTGGCCGCGAAGAGGTTCGCCTTCAGGTTCTTTGCAGGGCGACGGCTCGCCTCCAAGCCCCTCTGACGGTGACGTCTCGCCTCCAAGCCTCTCCGAGGGTGACGACATAGACCAAGACCTCTCTAAAGGTGACGTCATGCCTCCGGGTCCCTAGCCAGGCGACGTCACGCCTCCGAGCCACTCTGACGGCGACGTCACGCCTCTGAGTCCCTCTAAGTCCATCCAGGTCCCTCTCTAGGGGACATCTCTCCTGAAGGTCTCTCAGAGGTGTCACTGTGTTCCTGAACTCCATCGAGGGTGTCGCACAGCCTCTGATCTCCACCATGGGCATCATACGGCCTCTAAACAACACTGTGGGCACTTCATGGCCTCTGGACTCTGCCGTGGGCATCGCATTGCCTCTGGACTCTGCCGTGTGTGTCAATCGGCTTCTGATCTCTGCAGAGGATGTCGCTCCGCCCCTGATCTCCTTTGAGGGCGTCTCTTTGCCTCCAATCTCAGCCCAGGGGGTTGCCTAGGAGTGCCCTGGCCCACCTGCCGTTGGTGGGTTTTGGGGCATCGGATGGCGCCCCTGGAGGTCGGGGGGACGGGTGGGAGGGGTTAATGTCAGGGATCCACCTGCCACGCCCCCTCAGTAGCTGTCATGCTGCCTTCACTATGCTGTGCCGGTTTGATTACCGACAGCTGTGACTTATTAAGGATACTACTATATAAGCTCACGTTCTCGAGTCACAGGCTGTCGGTTCTTGAATGTCATGCTGGTGATACCGTGGATCCTCGACCGCCAGCCTTCCCCACTGGTTCTGATTACTTTCGTTTCTGGATATTGCTTTACGTTTGATATTTCCTTCCTGTGTGGATTACTCGGATTACTTTAGTTTGTAGTTCTTCGTGACTGTGTGTGTATTTTGAGTTAAATAAACTTTGAGCTACTTCCGCTTCCGCGTCATCAGCCTGACACAGACACACTTAAAAATCTAAACAGCTTAAAAACTTAAAAGCTAAACATCGTGAGGAGAGGCTGGGAAATACCAAAGCTAGCTAGCTTGTCTCAACCTGGGAAAAGGTTTGTTCTCCACTTCCACTTCCACTACCAGCGGTACACTGGCTTACAGCCTCTGATGAGCGGTGCAAATTATGAATAAGCATCTCTAGTGAGTAGGTTGTATTTTATTTACATTTTTATGTTTTGCCATCTTATTAGACAAGTATTGATTCTGAACTGCTCTAGATGATGTAGGTGGCACAGTTGCGGTTGTTCTGTAGAGGTTTGGAGCTTGCTTTAGTAAAATATTATTCAACCTCCATATGTGAAATGCCTCTCTCTCTCTGTAATGCCTTGCGTTATATTGTTTTTGAATATTGCGTTTTTGTATAATATTGATGGTTTCTATAATTTCAACATGATAGTGGTGGTATTAAGAAGTGGATTAAGTCAGAAGTGGATTAAAACCCCACTGAAGGACCAAATGCATGGCCCGCCACTGATTTCCCCAATTATATACAGTACATTTATTTATTTTCTTAAAAAAGGCAATAAAAAAACCCAGACACTTCAAATTAGGGTGTCCAAAGTTCTCATAAAACACCCTTAATACTCTGCCTGATGCCTTGAGTAAATACAAAACGTCTCTTACAAACACAGACATCCGTTAAAATGGCAGATTAATGTGCGAAACTCAAATCACATTTAAACTTTTTCAAACTTTACATGACATAGTAACATGTAAATAAAAAACAACTTAAAATGTTGTAGAAAAAAAATAAATCAACTAAAAAAAGTAAAAAAACATATTAAATCATTAGGGTATTAAACTGGTTGTAATTATCATATATCTTTCATCTTTGAAATGTTTCTAAATAACCCCATAAAAATATTAAGTGCATTTGTTTATAGGATTTCAATGATTTTCAATGTGGGCTCTGATTTTTGGACCCCTGAGAATATTGTAATGTGAGGATAATCCTAGAGAGAGGCATGCATCATAACAGATGTGGTGTCTCCTCTCAGAAAATCTTTCCCTGTGGCCCACATGGTGCTATTATAAAGGTTTTTTCATGTTGGTCCTCATATTCAGGTCTCAGCCTAAATATAAAAGTGGTGTTCTGTTACAAAGGACGTACTAAATTTGTTAATGCATGTACATTGTAAGTGTTTGTTCTTTTTGTAATTCTAATTTTTTATGAAATTGTGTTACTTTATCATACAACTTTGTAATATTTTTATCTATTGCAATTGATATCAGTACATTTTATTTTATGGTTATGCAGTATTTTGGTTTTCATCATGCCACTTACTAACAACAGCAGCATAGAGATTTTGTTTATACAGCAAATAGTTCAGGTTGTGTTGACTGAAGGACAAACAATGAAAGTTACTTTTGTAATATTCATCTCTATATTATTTAGCTATTTGAATGCCATCATGGTCTATGCTCTCTTGAGCAAGCCTGTTTTAAAAGAGTCTCCACGCTACATACTGTTTATAAACATGCTTGTCAATGACTCGTTTCAGCTTCTCTTTACCGGCATGTTGTACATTTTCAGGTTTTCTGTACTCAGGTTTGTCACAGCAGCTTGTGCTTTTATAGTTTTTATTTCAGTTACAACGTTCCGTAATGCACCATTAACCCTGGCTGTTATGTCACTAGAACGTTATGTGGCCATATGCTTTCCTCTAAGACATGCTGAAATAGCCACTCAAAAAAGAACTTACATTGCCGTTGGAGTGATTTGGTTTATTGGTTCTGTAAACTTTGTAATTGACTTGCTTTATGTAGCAGTGATGGACAGTAACTTTTTAACTTCACAAATATTGTGCACAAGAGAAAGGCTTTTCATACAGCAATGGCAAGCAGAAGCTTTACAAGGCTTTACCATTTTTTATTTTTTGTTATGTTCAGTGGTCATACTTTTTACTTATATCAGCATTTTGATTACAGCCAGGTCCATTTCCTCTAATAAAGACTCAGCTTCAAAAGCTCACAAGACCGTGCTGCTGCACCTCATTCAGCTAATCCTGTGCCTTTCCTCTTTTTTCTACAGCTTTGTTGAGCGAGCTGTAGCAACAGTTGGCGACAACAAACTTACCATAGAATTGCTTTATCTAAATTATTTGTTTGTGCTGATCTTGCCACGTTGCCTAAGCCCACTCATCTATGGATTAAGAGATGATGCTGTACGGCCTTTATTTATCTATTATTTTTGCTTTGCCACAGGGAAACGCAGGTCTACAGTCAATGTACACTGAATTACAGATATTAGATTGCATGCATTAAACCTAATAATTGTCATATTTTGATGATTTGAAAATAGTATGAATGCATATGTATCAAGGTTATGCATACCTTGTTATACCACACTGCTTAGGAATTGATTGCTACTCTGAGGATTGAGCCTGTGTACTCATTAAGATGCTGAAAAACATGCCTATATTTTATATTCAGGTGCTTGCCGGCATCCATTTGTCATATTTCCATGTTGTAGAAACTTTATAAGTTTGGCAATAATTAACATTAAATTAAAAGGTTTTAGCATGTGTCTAAATGCCACATCAGAGATTAATTGACAAGAATAAACCTTTTAACCAATTTCAATTTATGCCTTAAGTAATTAATGTCTATGCAGTTGCCTGTTTCAGTATTAGACCATTAAATGTATTTACTTACCATCAAATGCAATTCTAGCTCATAACTGTATTAAATTGTGAAGTGTATTAGTTCACTAGAGTATAAGATTTATGTTGTCTAATAAGAGATGATGTACACTGGATAGAGAGGCTACGATATGGGGGTGGTGGGTTTCACTAAGTATGCCAGAAATATTGGCCACAAATCAACACTTTGGAATAATTTTGTTAATTGTATTATTTTATTTTTTTAAATATCATAGACACATAGGTATGTTAACCGTTAACACTGTAGTAAGAAAAATAAATCGGAATCTTTAAATTATAGAAAAATCTGACATGGATATGAGCACTCTCTTATCACTTCAAAAAACAGCATGTATGACATTATGGACACAAAAAAGACAACATGATGGATGGAAAGAGGCAAGGAATCAGGAATCCAAAATCAAAAACATAAAAAAAGGTGATGAAGAGGTAAAAAGGATGAGTTTTCTTTACAAACTGGGTCAATACAAAGTGTGATTAGCCTACGCTTGAATAAAAAGACAATTAAGGTAAAAAATTAAGACTAGATAGCGTAAAAAATAGTTTCAAACTGTAGCACTGCAGCTCATTCAGTTTAGCTTGTTGCAATGTCAAGTCGCTTATAAGTCGAAATATGTTCGATTTTTCTTTACTAAATATATGAAGGAAATGTTAGATATGTTTTAATTTAATGTGGGAGAGCTTACACTTTATGGCAAGACAATTATTTATATGGTTATGTGAGGCTTGTTCTGCTGTTTGTATCAACAAACTATTAATTAGCCTATAGCATATTAGCAATTAATCTTATTTCGTTCAGTGGTGGGTGGTTAGGGCCAGCAAAGCTTCTCTGCTAAACAATATCATTTCACCATGACCATCTTTTTCCCAATCCTGTCTCTTCACTCAGGTAAGTAAATCAACAAAAAGTTTCACATTTTTTTTCACATACGGCCTCTAAACTCCACTGTGAGCACTGCATGGCCTCTTACAAACACAGACATCCGTTAAAATGGCAGATAAATGTCAAAAACTCAAATCGCATTTAAACTTTTTCAAACTTTACATGACATAGTAACATGTAAATAAAAAACAACTTAAAATGTTGTAGAAAAAAAATAAATCAAATAAAAAAAGTAAAAAAACATATTAAATTATTAGGGTATTAAACTGGTTGTAATTATCATATATCTTTCATCTTTGAAATGTTTCTAAATAACCCCATATAAATATTAAGTGCATTTGTTTATAGGATTTCAATGATTTTTCAATGTGGGCTCTGATTTTTGGACCCCTGAGAATATTGTAATGTGAGGATAATCCTAGAGAGAGGCATGCATCATAACAGATGTGGTGTCTCCTCTCAGAAAATCTTTCCCTGTGGCCCACATGGTGCTATTATAAAGGTTGTTTCATGTTGGTCCTCATATTCAGGTCTCAGCCTAAATATAAAAGTGGTGTTCTGTTACAAAGGACGTACTAAATTTGTTAATGCATGTACATTGTAATTGTTTGTTTGTTCTTTTTGTAATTCTAATTTGTAATGAAATTGTGTTACTTTATCATACAACTTTGTAATATTGTTATCTATTGCAATTTATATCAGTACATTTTATTTTATGTTTATGCAGTATTTTGGTTTTCATCATGCCACTTACTAACAACAGCAGCATAGAGATTTTGTTTATACAGCAAATAGTTCAGGTTGTGTTGACTGAAGGACAAACAATGAAAGTTACTTTTGTAATATTCATCTCTATATTATTTATCTATTTGAATGCTATCATGGTCTATGCTCTCTTGAGCAAGCCTGTTTTTAAAGAGTCCCCACGCTACATACTGTTTATAAACATGCTTGTCAATGACTCGTTTCAGCTTCTCTTTACCGCCATGTTGTACATTTTCAGGTTTTCTGTACTCAGGTTTGTCACAGCAGCTTGTGCTTTTATAGTTTTTATTTCAGTAACAACGTTCCGTAATGCACCATTAACCCTGGCTGTTATGTCACTAGAACGTTATGTGGCCATATGCTTTCCTCTAAGACATGCTGAAATAGCCACTCAAAAAAGAACTTACATTGCTGTTGGAGTCATTTGGTTTATTGGTTCTGTAAACTTTGTAATTGATTTGCTTTATGTAGCAGTGATGGACAGTAACTTTTTAACTACACAAATATTGTGCACAAGAGAAAGGCTCTTTATAAAGCAATGGCAAGCAGAGGTGTTACAGGGCTTTAGCATATTTTACTTTGTGTCAGTGTCTATGATCATTATTTTTACTTATATCAAGATTGTAATAACAGCCAGGTCCATTTCTTCCAATAAAGACTCAGCTTCAAAAGCTCACAAGACCGTGCTGCTGCACCTCATTCAGCTGGTCCTGTGTCTTTCCTCTTTCTTATACGGTTTTATAGAACGAGCTGTAGCAACAGTTAGCGACAACAAACTTATCATAGAATTGCTTTATCTAAATTTTTTGTTTGTGCTGATCTTGCCACGCTGCCTAAGCCCACTCATCTATGGATTAAGAGATGATGCTGTACGGTCTTTGTTCATCTATTATCTCCGGTTTGCCACAGGGAAACGAAGGTCTACAGTCAATGTACACTGAATAACAGATATCATATTGCAGGCATTCCACTCTGTTCAATTTGAAATTTTGGATGAATGGTTAATCATACCTTGTTACCCCACACTCTGCTGCAGGTGATGGGATGGTTATGGGGATGGTAATGTTTTACCTGTGTAAAATACAAATCTACCCACATTTGAATTTAAATGTATCGCTAAACTAAATTCATGAGAATATATACCCACTTGAATATATTCACTTCATTCAATCTAGAGCAAGGATTTAACCATTCATTAAGTTATTCAACCAGTTATAGCTTAGTTTATTTATTTGTATTTTTTTTTTGTGAACTGCATAGCAATAACAAATGTATGGAATAATACAATTTATATAAAAACATCTCAGAAAAGTGCAAGCAGGACAGATTTCTTTTTTTGACTCAGAGGTGTTTTATTATCTCTCCCTTATGCCCATATACTCTAGTGTAGATCATAAACATTTGGTAACACTGGTCTTCATATTTTAGGCTGGGCTCACAAATAAATGCTGAGGTTTGTGCAGGACAAACATTACCATACTTGTACTTTGTCAGTTGTTTATAATGTAAGTCTATAGTGTACTGTTTGCACTGTTAAATATCTGATTATAAGGAAGTGGTGTTCAGTAGTTGTGTCTTATCCTTTTATTGCACCTGTAAATATATTTTCGTAATTATATTTCTATTACGTTTTGCCAGTTACTAATGACAGTAGTTTTGAGATATTTTTGGTAAAAATATATGAGGTTGTGCTGACTCAGGAAACAATAATGAAAATAATATTCACAACATTTATCTCTATCTATATTCTAATTAAATTTCATTTTGATCTACACTCTTTGGAGTAAGCCTGTATTAAGAGACACTATATTTTATTTAGCCACATGCTTCTTAATGACTCGATTTAGCTTGTTTTCTACTCCACGTTGTTCATCTTCAGTTTTTCCCTACTCAGATTAGTCATGGCTGCTTGTGCCTTTATAGTTTTTGTGTCAGTTACAATGAACAGTAATGCATCCAAAGATAGATAGCCAGCCACCATCTCTTCAACCCGGGGCATTGTCTCATAACTGGATGCTTTCAGTCTGACTATGTTGGAATACACAGTGAGACTGAATAGGTGAGCTAAATAGGGTCGACCCTATTGTTCAGGTAGTGATGTGGGTTGCATGAAACGCTGGTTAAGTCCCCAACTCTTCCGCCGTAAAAAAAAAACGTATATTGCGGGCAAGGGGGCACACATGGCCGAAACCAGTGCTAAGTTTTTTTAGTTGCTTTCATAATTATTTTTTTTGGACAAACACACACAGAGTGCTTCATAAACAAACAGAAGCTAGAGCCGGTTTCACTCCATGTGCTTTTTAAAGCTTCCTGGTCATGACGTTACCCCGCCGATGACAAAAAAGAAACTTTCTGCAAAAAGAAACAAAATACAAATATCCTGACAAGGAAATAAGATACAAATCCTAAAACTCGGACAAGGAAAACAACAACCATGATGATAAACATAACACAAATTGTGAGTTGCAAGTTTATACAAAACAAATTGTACCTCTTTATGAGGGCTTCCTGAAGAGCAAAAAAAATATCATCATTATCATGAGTTGGTTTCATATTCTGAAATGTAATAAGGGGAACTGGCAAATGCAATGCAGATATTAAAATGTTTTAAGCGCTAGCAAATCCCCCCCAAAAAATGTGCCCTTCAGCGCCCCCTTCAGCATGTCAGGTGCTTTCTCGGCCGCTTTCTCTGAAGCTCCCGGCTTCACATATGGTGCTCATTTAGTACTCATCACCAGCTCCTATTTAAACTTCCACACTCTCACCGTCCGTTATTGTTGCTTAATGTTGGTTCACGGCGGTCGTTGGTATTGCTCATGCGTATCCCGGGTACGTGTCTTCCCACCGGCACTCTCTCAACAGCTGCGCTTTTTTCTTCCCAAAATGCATCGCGGATTTCCCCCCGATCCTGCCGTTGTTCATTCTATGCTTTTGCTGCTCATTCCACATTCTCCCGCGTGCTGTTCAGCGTTGTGCTTCTACTTTCGCCTTCCGTTCATCGCATAACATTTAACAACAAAAGGCATATGTGCACTAACTTTAGGTTACTTACATAACCCCGGTTCTCTGATAACATGAGTGAGGTATCTCACTATGGGAATCGCCTCGGGCGTGACCAATCCTGGAAGCATCAATCACACCACGTCTGTCGGCTGATAGACCAATCACGACAGTTATGCGGGAGTCCCGCCTCCCTATATACACCGCTGCTGGCGGTCCCTGCCTCATTCTCACATATCTCTTCTCCATGCACTGCAAGGAGGGAAGTGCGGTGAGATACCTCACTCATGTTATCAAAGAACCGGGGTTATGTAAGTAACCTAAAGTTCTCTTTCAAACATTCGCTCGGTATCTCACTATGGGATATAGACAACTCCCGTATTGCAGATATGCTGTCCGAAGCAGGTGTCAACCAACTCAGTGATGTGATAAAAAGAGATAACCCCCCTCACTGAAGAAAGTGGAAAAACAAAAGAAATGACAAACATCCGAACCACGATGTTTCCATCACCCTGTTGTCATTCCCTTACGCATACACGTATACATGACCAAAAACACATCTATATAGGCAAATACATGTATATATAATCATACCTACAATATATACACCAATATATATTACACACTCAGGACGAAATGAGCCAGCGAAGGCTCCGTGACATCCAGCCTATAAAAACGGACAAAAGTGTGCGGCCGCACAGATGTCCTGAATCCAAACACCCTTAAAAAGCGCCCACTAAGTGGCCAACCCTCGGGTAATATGAGCCCTCAGTCCTTCCGGAGGGTTGAGACCCACGCTATTGTAACACATTATAAAAGCCTCCACGAGCCAATGGGACAGGCGCTGTCGGGAAACGGGACTTCCCTTACGGGAACCGACCCATGAAACAAACAGCTGATTACTCCGTCTCAAACCCTTCGTCCTGTCAACATAGTGACGTAACGCAGGGACAGGACACAGACAGTGAAGCCGCTCCTCCTCCGCTAAGGAAAAATGAGGCGGATGAAAAGCCACCAAATCCACCTGTCTGCAGGCGAAAGCTGACTCGCTCACCTTCGGGATAAATGCCGGATTAGTCTTGAGAGCCACTCGTGAGAAATCCGAAGCAAAACGCATACAGGAGTTATGAACTGACAAAGCATGAAGTTCACTAACCCGGTTCACGGTCGAAAGAGCCAATAACAAAGCGACCTTCAGCGACAGGAGCTTTAAATCAATACTCCCTATCGGCTCAAAAGGAGACTGAGAAAGTGCGCTCAGGACCACTGACAGATCCCATGGCGGAACCAGCGGTGCTCAGACGCTGCGCTCCCTTCATAAACCTGCACACGAGCGGGTGATGACCGATAGTATTACCGTCAATCCCTACGTGGCATGCAGAAACAGCGGCAAGATAAACCTTAACGGTTGAAAAAGCCCTGCCCTTATCCAAAAGTCCTTGCAAAAAGCACAACACATCTGCCACAGAACAGTCAAAAAAGGGACAATATGTCTCTGAGCACACCATAGTTCAAACACACTCCACTTTTTATCATATGCAGAGCGTGTCGAAGCTGCTCTCGCATTCTGAATCGTCTCAATCACCCTCGGAGGCAAACCAGCAACGCTGAGATTCATCCTCTCACGAGCCAGGCCCAGAGAGCTACTCTGTCCGGTGCCGGGTGAAAAATCTCTCCGCGTGCTTGCGAGAGGAGATCCCTGCGCAACGGGAGAGGCCAGGGTCGATCGTGCAGGAGTTGGAAAATCTCTGTCAGCCACACTTTCCCTGGCCAGTTGGGAGCGATTAGTATGACAGAGTGACCGCCTTCTCTTACTCTTTGTAGAGTCGGCACGATCAAACTTAGAGGAGGAAATGCGTAAAGCAGAACGTTCGGCCACGGGTGGGCTAACACATCCACATCCACCGAAAGAAAAAATAGCAGAAGGGAATAACCGCTTTGACAGTTGATATTCTCCCTAAGAAGCAGCCGCGCTCGGAGACGTACCTTAACGGCCTGTCTGTGAACAGTTAAACGACCACCCCCAGAGGATCTGCTGAGGATAGCTTCCTAAAAGGATCTTCACGGGGAAGAGAACGAGAATGAGGCAGGGACCGCCAGCAGCGGTGTATATAGGGAGGCGGGACTCCCGCATCACTGTCGTGATTGGTCTGTCAGCCGACAGACGTGGTGTGATTGATGCTTCCAGGATTGGTCACGCCCGAGGCGATTCCCATAGTGAGATACCGAGCGAATGTTTGAAAGAGAACTAACAGAAGAGATTCACCAGTATACAATACAACACCTGTAGCATCTGTAAGGCTTGATTTTTCCGCCACTTTCGCGAGTACTTCTGCGGCTGCACCAAGATAACCGACGTTAAGTGGCTAATTTTCTCCCCTTGTGATCGAGATATCAGTGTCCAGCGACATAAAAAACATAACCAATAAAAAAAATGCTAAGAGAAAGCGAGAATTTGGCGGTTCCACTTCAAAAACGTCGACTTAATAGGGTTGTCGAGTTAACCGAGGTCGAGATAAGTGGGTTCCACTGTATTAAAGAACAGAAATACCATGAAATTACAAAATGTATCCTAAAATGTAAACAGGCTTGCTGGATGGGTCTGGTATTGTAATTGAAGAACTCTGTGACTCTCTAAGGAATCTTGCTTGACCAGTGTCTCTTGAGGTCTCTTGAGGTGATACTTTTTTCTGCAGGTTCTGGCATATTAATCTCCAACTGAATGAGTACCTGACACATATGGTTCACATTTCTCACAATCCTACAGCTATCCTCTGCATTGAACGTTTTCTAAGGAATTGTCTCAAGTGTGCTTCAGCAGACTCTCAAATTAAAGTTGTGTTCTTTGGCCTGACTTGCCCTGCATACTGTTTCTTTTTCTCTTTGTAGCTCTTATGATGACTTTCAAGGTCTTTTGTTTCTCTTTTCTCTGTGACGATGCTGGGCAACTTTTTGCAAACATCTCGGCCAAAAATCAGATAAGCTGGTGTCTCACCTGATGCTCTGTGTGGTGTAGATCTATAGGCAAGAATAATCTTTGAGATAACCTCTCTCTAATACGTTCCTTCACTTTTAGCTTCTTTGAAGGTTTTCTGTAGATAGCAATGAAATCTTTCTATTTTACCGTTATTTTTGGGATAGTAAGGTGTAGCCTTAATGTACTTAAGTCCACTAGTTTTCAGAAATGCTTCAAAGACTTTTCCTATAATCTGCCTGCTGTTAACAGTCAAGACTTCTAAGAGATACTCAAATCTGCCAAATATTTTCATGGCTTTTTTGTGTAATAGTTTTAGAAGGTTTAGTCTCAGAAGAACTACTGCTTCAGGGTAGGATGTGTAGTAGTCTACAACAGTGAGTGAATAGACATTCTAAATTCACATCAGGGCAGGGAGGCAGAGTGCTTTTTTTACACTAAAAGGTGTAACAAAATTGTTCTCTAGGGCTTGCATGGCATCTATTATAAACATCAGCTCACATCGATATTATTCTTTGGAGCTGGGTTACAGTCAGGAGCTCTGCATCAGACTGCACATTAGTTCAAACATTTCAAACATTGTCTCTTATTGTCAGCTATTTTTTTTAAACATTGTTAAAACCTGAATCCTGTATTGTTAGTCATATCTGTAAATATCGCATGGTTCTATTTGGTATCATATTATGTCACTTTCTAATGATAGCACTGCTGAAGTCTCGCTTGTATATTCGCAAATACTGCAGGTTGTGCTGACTGAGGGACTAATATCAAAAGTTGTTTTTGTAATATTTATGTCTATGTTCTTTACTTATTTAAATGCCATTATGTTCTACACTCTTTGCAGCAAGTCTGTGTTTAAAGAGACCCCACGCTTCATTCTGTTTAACCACATGCTTCTTAATGACTCAATTCAGCTTGTTGTTACATCTTTATTGTATATTTTAAATCTGGCCTATCTCAAGTTAGTCATGGCTGCTTGTGCATCTATTGTTTTTGTTTCAAATACAACTTTCTATAACTCTCCTTTAAACCTGGCTGTGATGTCTTTAGAGCGTTATGTGGCTGTACGCTATCCTCTAAGACATGTTCAAATAGCAACTCAGAAAAGAACTTATATTGCCATTGGAATTGTTTGGTTTTTGGGTTTGGTGCAATTTATAATTGACCTGTTTTATGTAGCAGTGACAAATCCTAAAATGTTTACTTCACAAATATTTTGCACTAGAGATAAGTTTTTCATAAAGCAATGGCAAGTAGATGTTTATCAGGGCTTTAACATATTCTACTTTGTGTCAGTGTCTATGATTATACTTTTTACTTATATCAGCATTTTAATCACAGCCAGGTCAGTTTCCTTCAATAAAGACTCTGCTGTAAAAGCCCACAAGACCTTATTCAGCTGGGCCTGTGTCTTACCTCCTTTCTCTATAGCCTTATAGAGCGAACTGTAGCATTGGCTGGCAACAGCAGCCTTTTCAGGGACATTCGATATCTAAACTATTTATTTTTGTTGATCTTGCCACGCTGTCTAAACCCACTCATCTATGGACTGAGAGACGATGTTCTACGCCCTTTATTTATCTTCTACTTTCACTGTGCCACAGGTAAACACAAGTCCACTCTCAATGTACATTGAATTATGTCCTTTTTTCAGATGTTTATGGATATCTTAACCTCTTCAATGTTGTAAAACTAATAAAATATAATAAAATAAGTTGCTATTGGTAAATCACAGCTGACATCACATTTTTTTTTCGGTTAATGACAGATACTGATTCTTAAAGCAGTGTAAAAAATAAATAAATAAATAAAGTAAAAAGTATTTTTTTATTTTTTTTTACTCGAATTATCACCAGTATATCTGGTCTAAACTGAAAACTATGTAATGTTTTATCTATTAACTATCATGTCAATCATGTATAATATCATGTATACAGTATATTTTTGTTTTACACTGGGTATAAAAACACTATGACTACAGTATATACTGCTGGCCAGTTTAATAAAAAAATTATTTACATTTAACATATGAGATGGACTACTAAAAAAAAAAAGTTGTTATATAATGCTAATAAATATTGTTTGAATAGGGGTAATGTCTTCAATAATGTTTATTCTTACCATCATGAAAACAAAGGTTTGTGTTATATAATGTAAACTTATTTGAGCAGCATATGGGCTTACTGGGTATACATTTAACATAGGGCTTTTGACAATGTGGAATATTATTTATTAGGTAATATTGACCTAATTCTTTTAAGTAACAGTAACATTAGACAACATTGTACAGTACAATGTAGTTACTCAAATGTTATTATGAACTTTCTCTGTACTTTTACAGATTTTCTGCTTTATCACTGTGTTCTTCACATCATTTGTTGATGGGAAATGGTAAAAAGATTTGGGGTTTTGAATATAGTCAATAAAGTTGTGTAAACACTAGACCAGTTTGGTAAAATTCCCAAGAGGTCATCAGTTTTTGAAATACTAAAGTCAGGGTATCTTCTGCTAACACGATAGTTTTGAAGTCAGAAATATTTTTCCTTTCTATTCTGATGTTTAACCAAACATTAATTAAAGCCCTTGATGTGTCTGCATGTTTTAGCCATTATGCTGCTCCCAGGCAATTGAATGAATGCATAATTACAGAAATGTTACTTTAATTAGATTTTTCTAATACCAAGAATAATTCATTCATTTACAGGCTAGATCTTGTTCAGCAGTTTTTTGTTTGCTTAATAAATTGGCTTTCCTTATTCGAGATAATTTTCATTCTGCTCAATGTATCATACCATATAAAATAATATGATCAGTGTGTGTGTTGGTGGAATTGGTTTGTGGATGCTAGTCAGCACTTTTCAAATTTATTTATTTTTTTCTGCAAGTTCATGACAAATTAGCACTTGTTCTGCACCTTAGGACTGAGCTACTTTAGAAAATTGTTTAGTCACAATACAGTTTTTCTCAGTTGCTTTGGAGCATTTCTCGAATCATTCTAAATATTTGTAAACCAGTCCGTGCATGTCTCACAATTTGTACAAACAGTACCACACAATGTGTTGCTTGGATAAACCTGTACTTTTTGGAAAATAATTAGTTATTCTCTCAAAAGTATTTGTGTAAATGAAAATAGCATTGGCATCAAAAAGTCATTGCTAACAAACAAGATAGTCAAAATCTTTTGTTATGTTGTTGGCAAGGTCTCTCTTATTTCTTATTTACAGTTTTTCTCAAATCATCCTTAATTTTTGCAAACCAGTAAGTGCATTATCAAAACAATGTGTACAAACAGCACAAAACATTAGATTTCTTGCAAAATGGTTGGAGAAGAGTGGCAGGAGTGCTTTGTGGAAGGGTAGAAGAGTATCTGCAAGAGTGAAAGGGAAAGTTTATAGGACTGTGGTGAGACCTGCTATGTTGTATGGTTTAGAGACAGTGGCACATACTAAAAGACAGGAGGTGGAGCTGGAGGTAGCAAAGCTAAAGATGTTAAGATTTTTATTAGAAGTAATAAGGATGGACAGGTCTAGAAAACTGTGCATGTAGAATATTTCGGAGACAATGTGAGGGAGTCACGATTGAGATGGTTTGGACATGTGCAGAGGAGGGACAAGGAGGGACTCTCCCCTTCATTAGTGACATTCATCGAGGTTCATCTGCACAATTCATTAATTCAATATACATTTACAAAAAAAAAGTTTAATAGAAATGTAGGCTTCACTGCTTTTTTTTCTTTATATATGCTGCCTCTGGGTGAGATTATACATAAATATGGTATTTGCTTCCATTGCTATGCTGATGATACACAGCTGTATATTTCAGCAAAGCCAAATAAGAGCGATCAGCTTAAAAGTGTTCAGGAGTGTTTAAATGACATTAGAAAGTGGTTGCTTGATAACTTCCTTCTGCTCAACTTTTACTAGGACTACATGCAGCTAAAAGTAAACTTTCTTATTATGTAGTATCTCTGGATAGTGTTTCTATCTCGGTGTGAACAGCAATCAAAGACCTTGATGTAGTTATTGACCCTAGTCTTTCCTTTAAAGCTCACGTTAATATTATTACCAGGATCGCCTTCTTTTACCTTAGAAATATTGCTAAAATTAGAAATATTATGTTGTTACAGGATGCAGAAAAACTAGTTCATGCTTTTGTTAAAAGGTGCAGGCTATTTGTTGGTACCTCAAATAATAATGCCTACAGTCGGGGGCAATTCTTTCTCTTATAAAGCCCCACAGTTATGGAACAGCCTTCCAAACAGTGTTCGGAACTTAGACAGAGTCTTAGTGTTCAAGTCATGGCTGAAAACATATTTATTTAGTCAAGTCTTTTATCAGTAGGTTTTTCTTAGGTAAAGGAGCAGATCTTTAGGGGATCATGGATATTGAGTGTTCGGTAAACTGGGGTATTTGTATGCTGTTGTCCCCTCTCTCTCACACTTTCACTCAGGTTTGTTGACAGTGGTGTGGTGGGCCATCTCTTATCCCAGAGATCCCTCATGTCTGTGTTACCTTTTGGTTCCTGCCCCTCTTTCCTCCGTGAATCTTCCCACTTCATCCATGCCTGCCTCTGGATAGTGTCCTCTTTGATTGAAGGCCACTCTGTGCAGCTGAGGACGGTTTCTAATCAACACATTGGGTGATTGCATTAAATTATGGAATAAGAATGGGTGCTTTAAGGATGGATTTGGACTGTAGTTAATGTTTAAAATTAAATTCTGCTACACTGACTCAGGACTACAGTTTGCTTCTGATCACCCTCACTGTACCCCGCAACATTGTTTATCTGTAATAAATGGACATTAAGTGCTACCCAGATGAGGATGGGTTCCCTCTTGAGTCTGGTTCCTCTCAAGATTTCTTCTGTATGCCATCTCGGGGAGTTTTTCCTTGGCATCTACCTTGGCATTTCCTTGGCACCACGGGCATCTACGTGTCTTTTCTAATCAGGGAAGAATCACACAGCACACAGAATGACCCAATCAAAAACAGTTTTAGCTCAGGTTTTTTCCAGTGTGTATATATACTTGCTGTTATATACACACTGGAAAAAAACTGAGCTAAAACTGTTTTTGACTGGGTTATAAGACATAACGTAATGAGAAATGTGTGGGCCCACAACTCTTCTCTGAGACACCTCTGCTGGACGCCCCTGTAGTGTCAGTGGCCTGTTCGGCGATGCCATGAATACGGTCGTGGAAAAAAAACAGGAGGTCAAGAAACATTCTGTGGTATTTTAGAGGTTTCCCCTCTCACCACTCTCATGGAGCTGCTTGGCAGGCGCAGCCCCAACCCCAGCCCTGTGGGTGGGCATCATGAAATTCTTTATTTTGGACCGATTAAACCCGTTATTCAGAGCGCGGAAACTACTTTCCAGGACGTCTCCTTGAAGAGCAAATAAAAATGTATTTGCATTACTTAGTTTCATATTCTGTCAAATACTGATAGCAATAGCTATATAGATAATGATTTTGTTTCAAGTACTTGCAAATACAAAGAAGCAAAACACAAAAAAACCTTAAAAGAAAATATGACTCATAAGATTAAATGTGTACAAGGAGCTCACTCATGATATGCAAGGGCCAATGAGTAATATAATTCATAGCCTGGAAGTTTTCGTAAAATGTTTAGTTTGTTTGTTAAAACATCTTTCTACATACAAGATAACCAATTATTAATTCTGTGATTCTTTCAGTTATTGTTTCATGGTAAATATAATTCATTTGAACTAAAGCTAAAAAAGGAAAAAAAAAAAAAAGGATTGATTTGACTGTATGCTAGCCAAAATGTTAAACAGCTATTTTTCATTAAGTTTCTTACTAGGATGGCACTCGTTCTGAATGTAAATGAAAATCTTAGGTATGAAACACCTTAGGTATGAGCAACTCTAGTTTTATTTTTAGTTCTATTTTTGTTAAGGGGATCTTCACATCAGGGCAGGGAGCACTTTTTACACAAGGTGTAATAACATCATTCTCTAGGGCTTGCATGGCATCTATTATAAACATCAGCTCACATCAATATTATTCTTTAGAGCTAGGCTACAATCAGGAGTTCTGCATCAGACTGCACATTAGTTCAAACATTTCAAATATTGACCCTTATTGTCAGCTTATTTATTTGTTTTTTTTACATTGTTAAATCCTGAATCCTGTATAAGTCATTTCTGTAAATATTGTATGGTTCTATTTGGTATCATATTATGTCACCTTCTTATAATAGCACAAATGAGGTTTCACTTGTATATTCGCAAATACTGCAGGTTGTGCTGACTGAGGGACTAATATCAAAAGTTATATTTGTAATATTAATGTCTATGTTTTTTACTTATTTGAATGCTATCATGTTCTACACTCTTTGCAGCAAGTCTGTGTTTAAAGAGACCCCACGATATATTCTGTTTAACCACATGCTTATTAATGACTCTATTCAGCTCATTGTTACTGCTTTGTTGTATATTTTAATTCTAGCCTATGTCAAGTTAGTCATGGCTGCTTGTGTTTTTATTGTTTTTGTTTTAAGTACAACTTTCCGTAACGCCCCTTTAAACCTTGCTCTGATGTCTCTAGAGCGTTATGTGGCTGTACACTATCCTCTAAGACATGCTGAAATAGCAACTCAGAAAAGAATGTATATGGGCATTGGAATTATTTGGTTTTTGGGTTTGGTGCACTTTATAATTGACCTGCTTTATGTAGCAGTGACAAATCCTAAAATTTTATCTTCAGAAATATTTTGCACAAGAGATAAGTTTTTCGTAAAGCAATGGCAAGTAGATGTTTATCAGGGCTTTAACATATTCTACTTTGTGTCAGTGTCTTTGATCATTCTTTTTACTTATATCAGCATTTTGATCACAGCCAGGTCAGTTTCCTCCAATAAAGACTCTGCTGTAAAAGCCCACAAGACCATAATGCTACACCTTATTCAGCTGGGCCTGTGTCTTACCTCCTTTCTCTATAGCTTTATAGAGCAAGCTGTAGCAATGGCTGGCAACAGCAGCCTTTTCAGAGACATTCGTTATCTAAACTATTTATTGTTGTTGATCTTGCCTCGCTGTCTAAGCCCACTCATCTATGGACTGAGAGACGATGTTGTACGCCCTTTATTCATCTACTACTTTCGCTGTGCCAGAGGCAAACGCAAGTCTGCAGGCAATGTACACTAAATTGGATCTTTTTTTAGTTGCTTATATATATTTAAACCTGTTCAATGATGTTTTAAAAATGTTATGGACACCAAATTTCAAAATACAAATTTTAACTCATTTAACTCAAATTTTAAACACATCTGACAACAAATCTCTGTTTTTAATTAAAGCTGAAACAAAGCATAAACAAACATTAAATTATGTACTTTTTTCAGATGGTAATGGATATCTTAACCTCTTTAATGTTGTGAAACTAAAATAATTCCTAAGGAAATTTAATGAAATATATTAAAAATTACTGTATAATGTTGAGTCTTTTTGTCAATTTGACCTATATGGACAGCATACGAGCCTACTGGGTATACATTCACAATAGTCTTACCATCCTGAAAACAAAGGTTTTTGTTTATTTAATTTAGACTTATATGCACAGCATATAGGACTACTGGGTACACATTCACAATAGAGCATTTGGCAATGTAGCATATTCTTTATTAGGTAATCAAGGCAGATTTATTTAGGGATATTTTGCATTTATCTAAATGTTTATACAGGTATACAAAATACAGTACATTAATTTTCCATTACATATTTAATCTGCATCTACAATGTACAAAAAAGTACAAACAAAGCGGAGCCATAATAAAAAATGTTATTCTGAACTTTCTTTTTGTACTTTTACTGATATCCTTATTGGTTTGTTTGTATTTAACATTTGTTGTTGGCAAATAGAAAAAATCTCAGTTGATAAGCAGTTTTTTAAATATTCGAACTAAGGTATCTTGTTCCAACAGCCATGATGTAAGGAATTAATTTATCCTTTGCCACCGGGGCAGGATTCACGTCTGTCGTCTAGACAGGATTTACGTCTGTCTTTTAGACAGGATTCCCCTTAAATACAGCCTTTCCTCTCGATCTCTGCTCTCCTATACAGGAAATTCTCAATGAAACACACAAGTCAGCTTTCAGAAAGAAGTTCCATAGCTTTATTGTGTAATACATGAATATATACAGTGGAACCCACTTATCTCGACCTCAGTTATCTCGACAACCCTATTAAGTCGACGTTTTTGAAGTGGAACCGCCAAATTCTCGCTTTGTCTAATCATTTTTTAAGCGGTTATGTCGACCATGGCGGGACACAACTTGTTTAAGAGGGGAGGAGAGGACCTGAACTGAATCGAGCTGCCCGGAAGTCTGATCGGGGAACTAGCCTCTCAATGCTGGCTTCTGACCCTCTAATAACAGCTGGGGAGATCCCCTGCTGCTGTGAATGCTTTCCAAGCAGGCCTGGGTCCCCTCCATCCCCAGTGGGGACAAAAGGAGCCACCTGGTGGAAGAGGACTGTGCTTTGTGGGAGAGCTAACGGTCTGGCCTCCTGTGGTGATAAGGAGGTATGGTCACTACAAGTGTAAACCATCCTCCCCAAAGCAGGGAGCTATGATGCCACTGCAACACTGCCTGTTTGTTCACAGAGAGGACCACCCTAAGCTTATAAACACTTATAAACACATGTAGAGGTCAGTAATATTATTCCTGTCAGTAATATTATACCTGTACCACTGCACTGATAGTTAATTGTTTAGTGAGAGGCATGGCTCAATTTAGCAAAAAAAAGTTTTTTGTTAAAAAAAAGTTAATTGGCACTAGCAACTTGCACGCAAAATATTTATTAATCATGCTGATGCTAATAATGTGCCATAAAAATTACCACCAGTTCAATTGTAAATAGGGATATGACTTCACATAGAGTCACATTAAAAGTTTTTTTATGATTGTTAAAGTAATAGTTTTGAAAATGTTTTGAAGTGGGGTTTTATGAGTTATTTATGCATAGTCAGTGTATTTATAGTAATTTACTTTTGCAGTAAAAATAAGGTTGCAGTAAAATAATAGCGTGAAACAAATCTGAATCTAAATCTGAATTAAATCTGAATCTAAATCGCACAAAAATTATTTTATCTGTTTATAATACATTTTTTATATGCTGATGCATTTTTTTCTCATGCTTGTTTCCACATCTTGCACATGCCTTTCCAGATTTTTATGTTAATCAGGGGCAGGATTAGGCATAATAATTGGTCCATTAGTTCTAGATTGACATCTCCTCTGCTATCCAATCAATTAACGTCAGTTCAATGTGATTTATGGCTGCTGTGGCTAACTTGTGCTATACAGAGTAGGTTTGAAAATAGATAACCACCATCAGCTGGAAAATGCAGGACAATCACACTTAATAATAATAAAAAAATAAATAAATATATATATATATATATATTATTAGGGTGTTATAAAAAAAAAACCCTCATGAAATAACAAACAATATTCATTGATACATGTTTGAGTTATTTTGACAACAGAAGTTGCCTTAACTTTGATGTTCAAATGAAAATTGTAAGTCTTGTAACACATGAGCATGTGCAAGATTATTCAACCCCCAGCTTCAGTACCTTGTGGAACGCCCTTTAGTTTTTATAACTTCTAACAAGCATTTTCGATAAGTGCTGACAAGCTTTTTACACCTCTCGATTGGAATCTTTGCCCATTCTTCACGTGCAAAAGCCTCTAACTCAGTGATGTTTGACAGCTTCCGTGCTGCAACTGCCTTCTTCAAATCCCACCAAGGATTTTCAATTGGATTTAAATTTGTTGACTGAGAAGGCCACTCCAGGACACTCCAGCATCTTTTCCCCAACCAAGCTTTAGTTGATTTGTAGGTGTGCTTGGGATCATTGTCTTGCTGGAAGATCCAATGTTTACCAAGGTTTAATTTGTCAACAGAAGGCATCATGATCTTAGTATGACCTGGTATTTCTGGGTATCCATGATGCCAGATACACAATCAAGATTGCCAGTTCCTGCTGCAGAAAAACAGCCCCACGTCATTATTGACCCACCTCCATGCTTGACCGTGGGGTTGGTATTCCTCTTCACATAAGCCTGACCTTTTGCATGCCAGACATATCACTGGTCCATATGTCCAAAAAGTTCCAGTTTGGATTCATCAGTCCATAGAACTGTCTCCCAGAACTCTGTAGTTTTATCCAAATTCCTCCTGGCATATTCTAGTCGACTCCTGTTGTTCCTTGAGGTCAAGAGTGGAGTGCGTCTTGGGGTCCAGGCATGAAGTCCTTGATTATTCAGTGCACGTCTTATAGTTGCCACTGAAGCACTTGTACCAGCCTTCATCATGTCATGCTGTAGCTGTCTTGCAGTCACACAGGGGTTTTTCTTAGCTGTCCTGACTAAGTTGCTAAGGGCCCTTGATAAAATTGTGCACTTTCTTCCATGGCCAGGCAGGTTTGCAGCTGTTCCATAAGGTATAAACTTCCTTATAATGCTCCCAATTATGGGTCTCTTGGAATGTTAAATGTTTATACCCAAGGACCTTCAGATGTGATGAAATAATCTCCTCTCTCAGCTTTTGTGGGAGCTCCTTTGTCTTTCCCATGATTGCAACTCACCTTGAACATCTTCATGGTCGGGGTTTACATATGCATCACAGCTGAAGCAAATTAAGGATCGTTATAGAGTTCCCAAAGGCTTAATGGTGTTTCAGCTCCACTTCAGGCCATTAAAACAGTCCGAAAGCTTTAAAAACAACAATATTATATGGGGGTTGAATAATTGTAACATGGCGATCTGAACAAAACATACTGTTACACACAAATACTACATCATACATTTTCTGTGTTGATTTTATGTATCACTAAACTCATTAAGAAGCCATCCAAAGCAGAATCCTTCACTTTGAAAAGATTTTTATTTATAAATCCTTTAAACTCTTTAGGGGTTAAATATTTCTGATTGCAAGTGTATAAATATATATGTATATATATATACACACACACACACACACACACACACACACTCACCAGCCACTTTATTAGGTACACCAGTCCAACTGCTCGTTAATGCAAATTTTTAATCAGCCAATCACATTGCAGCAACAATATATATATATATACTTATAGCATCTGTCACAAAATGTTAAGTGAAATTTCTAAAAACAATTACACCTAACCCAAAATCTACAAAACTGACTAGTTCACCAAAGACAGGTATTTTTTTTACCCACTAACAGTATATTCATGTTTAATAACTTGATTACTTAATTACTGGCTCAGGAACACAGGAACAATATAGCATCTTCCAAGAGGATAATATATGTTTGTTGTTGCTTGGTTGCTACTGTATATCCCCTTGTCTGTTTTGCACCACACTGGAGAGACCCCCACTCCATTGTCAAAATATGCTGTTGGAGACTGAAAAACAAATATTTGTTTTGGGTGGTGCATGCATTTCTAATTGGCATGCTGACTAGGAAACATTGACCCTTATGCTCCTCTTTACTGTATGCACTTGTCACAAAAGACAAGAGGTCTAGAGGTATAATTAGATAACATTGCACAAATGTATTGCACTGCATGAACATAAGACAATACCTTGCTATACAGTGAACAGAAGTGAATGCATGATCATCACATTTGGTCTATGATTAACTCTAAGGCGTGTGCCATCATTACTCTCTGGGGTTTGCATGGTGCCTGGCATATACACTGCAGCTTATATAAGTATTACTCTTTAGAGCTGGACTCACATTGGAACCCTAACCCTAGTACCAGATGCAACATATTTGTAAAACAAGTCAGTGATATCTGTAAATATTTGATTTCTATTTTGTATCATAGTATGTCAGTTATTAATGATAGCACAGCTGAGGTTTCTCTTATATACCAACAAATATACCTGGTGGCACTAACAGAGGGAACAATTTTAAAACTTGTATTTATAATAATAATGTCTCTGTTCTTTATTTATGTGAATGCCATCATGGTGTACACTCTCTGGAGCAAACCTGTTTTCAAAGAGACTCCACGCTACATTCTGTTTAACCACATGATCCTTAATGACTCAGTTCAGCTCTTCGTTACAGCTTTGTTGTATATTTTTGGTGTTGCCTATATCAAGTTATTTATGGCTGGATGTGCTTTTGCAGTTATTGCTTCAGGTGCAACTTTCCGTAATACGCCTTTAAACCTGGCTCTGATGTCACTAGAGCGTTATGTGGCCATAAGATTTCCTCTAAGACATGCTGAAATAGCCACTCAGAAAAGAACTTACATTGCCATTGGAGTCATTTGGTTTTTAGGTTTGGTGCAGTATCTTATTGACTTGTTTTACGGTACTTTGATGGATCCTACTTTTTTAACTATACAAAAGTTTTGCACAAGAGAGATGCTCTTTATAAAACAATGGCAAGTAGATCTTGAGAAGGGTGTTAACATATTTTTCTTTGTGTCAGTGTCTACTATAATCCTTTTCACTTATGTCAGCATTTTGATAACAACCAGGTCTGCAATTTCCTCCAAAAAAGATACTGCTACAAAAGCTCACAAAACCGTGCTTCTGCACCTGATTCAGCTGGGCTTTTGCCTTACCTCTTTTCTCTACAGCATCATTGAGCGAGCTGCAGCAATGGCCAGCAGCAACAGCAACCTCTTCATTGAACTGCAATATATAACCTATTTATTAATGCTGATTTTGCCACGTTGCCTAAGCCCACTCATTTATGGACTGAGAGACAATGCTGTACGGCCCTTATTCATCTACTACTTTCGCTGTACCCCATGCAAATGTAGGTCTACAGTCAGTGTTCATTGAATTCAGGCACTTTTTTAGATTCCGCTATTCAGATGCTTATGGAGCTGTTAATATTCATAGGTGTGTCTCAGTTACAGCCAACTTCATTTGATTTAAAATTAAATGTGTGTAATGTTTGACCTATTTAACTAATTTGTCAATTTTACAGATTTGAATAGGGCTTATTAGACCTAATAGAGTGAGTATATGTTCTGCAACAAAGTTCTTACACAGTTAATTAAACTCAAAACAACAACTTAACAGTAATACTTAAAAGTTCATATTCGAAAAATGCTTGCAGCAATCATGTGCTAAGAGTTTATATCCAGTTTTCCTATTGAAAATGTTTTTTAAACCTGTGCTTTTACAAGTAGCATATATAGAAAATAATATTAATTTAGTACACATAATTGAAAATTGTTAACTGTTGTACTCCTGCCTGGGCCTTTACTGATTAACACTGTGCTGAAGCTTTTAGCATTTAGACTAAGAATTCATTTTTCTTTGTGGTTGGTCAAGTGAAAATTGCTTTCCCTTTAAACATTTTGATTTAGCAATGCTATATGAAGCCAAGAAATCATGTCTGTGTAGTTACCACAAATTTAGATTATGTAGTTATAAGCAAAATATAAGCACTACTAACAAAATGCTTTGTATGTAAAATATTTTTTTTCTAAAATGAAAAGAAAGTCATATGGGCACATTAGTAGTCATTCAGCTTTAGATTTAATGAATTCTCAACCTCTTAGTAGAATTATTCTAGTTGTATGATATTTTTGGTCTGTTATGCATTTACCATGTATGTAAGATTTAAAATAGTAATCATTCTGCACAGTAAAATAGTTCACAACCACTACTATGTCATTTAACTCTTCCATCAGTGCCATAGTTTTATTAGATATTCCTTTGCCTTACAAATCAACTTTGTTGATATGTTTTTATAGACTACCTCTGTTTTGTAGGCATCTGATAAGAAAATGTAATGTATGTTGAGTGTGGGCACAAGGTTTGAAGAACCATAGAATGTATTATACTCTATTACTATGGGTACAAACTGCTGACTCCACTTTTTTATGTTTGTCACTTAAAGCCATACACTGATTGTTTGTATAAGGCTACTATATTATCACTCAAAGAGGACTTATATTTGGTCTATAGTTAAAAGTCTGTAATGATTAACTGTTTTAACTAACTCATGTCATGCACACATGTTTTGAATTAAAAATAAACTGCTGACCATTTGATATGAATGTAATAAAAAAATACGTCATTAACAATTTTAGGTTCATAGTTATTTTATGTATGCCTTATAAGAGCAGCATATGTGCTTACTAAATGTACACTTAATGACTAATGTATATATCCTCACAGTTCACAACACTTCAGGACTTTGGTTTGGCATCTCTCATTTCATGGTAATGGTTGGTTTCCTTGTTTTTTACACCTGGGTTATGTTTGCACTATGTCTATTGCTCTGTTTTTTTTTTCTTTTGTGTTCTTTTAAAAAAAAAAACAAGTGAACACAGAGCTTGAAAGGCTCAGAATAGGTATTTCTATGGAAGATAGTCAAGTGAAAATCAGCTGAAAACGAAAAATCCCATTATAAGATTATAAGAGACAACCACTTTTAATTAGCAATTTAATTGTATGCCAACTATGAAACAATGATGAGAAGGATGTAGTCTGTTCTAAGAGTCAACATATTGAGCACAGACAAATAGCCTAACAATATTTATAATGTCATAGTCACAGTGTTAAAGGTGAACACAAAATAGGTAATACAGTGGAACCTCGGGTTACGAACGCCCCGGCATACGTATAATTCAGGTTACGAATCGCAGTTCATCACAATCCTTGCCCCTGGTTACGAACAATATATCGGGATACGAATGTCGCTCACCAAAAAATCGCAGGCAAGTTGGTTGTTTTTGCTCTATCCACACAGCTCGTCACATCAGTTAGCGTCCTGTGTCCCTAGCGAGAGCATCATGTTACTTATCCGCTCGAACTTTTCCCGGCAGCAGCATAACAACTCGTTAGTTGATGCTGTGGAATGATGAGATGGACAACATTAGCCGATGCATAACCACTTTACTTGTTTTTATGAAGATAGATTAGCAGGGTTACAGTCTTTTCCGAAGTACAATACCCATAATGAATTTCACTCTGGACTTCAATACCAACTGATAGTAGCCTTAAAGAAACAGCTCTCATTTTCCCTCTAATGCAACAATTGTCTCAGCGTTCGTGTTAATAACACTGTCTTTAATATTCTATAATATAATATATAATAATATATAAATAATATAATATAATAAGATTCTCCTTCCAAACAATAACTCTCCCTCCTCCCTTTTCTATGAACATCGTCTCCTGCAGCGAGTCTTCTCAAAGGAAAAGTACCCGCTGAAGATCTTTTCCTCTTTTGTATGTTTTTATGTGGTATGATTTTAATATGTTAAAAGTAAATAATATTAGTGAATATTGGCTTTATTTTTATTTAAGTAATATTTTTGGTTGTCCAGAACGAATTACCGAAGTTTCTGTTCATTATTATGGGGAAATTTGTATTGGGATACAAACTTTTCAGGTTACGAATAAAGTACCGGAACGAATTAAATTCGTAACCCGAGGTTCCACTGTATTATTAAATGTCCTGTCTGCTACCGCTTTCTCGGTCATAACCAACTAGAACAACAAAGACAACACAACTGTTCATGGGGCAAAGTGTGCCCTGTAATAAAATCTATCTGCCAAATGATTAACATTCAGAAATATAAATAGAACAATACCTTTTATTTGTACACAAGCAGCATTCATACCAGGTAATAAAGACTTAATGTGAAGTTTATTAGGAATAATGTACACCTGATCCTTTATTTCATTGCATTCATGTGCCATTTTCAGTTTATGAATTTAGTTATTTAGTTATTTAGTTCAGTTAATGAAATTAACCACCGTAATAGAGAAAATTGTTATTTCTGACCATTAATAATATGGCCATTCCATAAACCAATAAAAATGAATGTTCTAAACATTTTTGGAACTCCTAAACTTTTGTGATTTTCATGTACATCAATCAGGAGAGTTTACAATAGAATGGTGACTGAGTGAACAAAGTAAAGGAAACCACACAGGCCAGTTAGCAAACAAACCTTGATGTCTCCATTCACATGTCAAAACGCAATTTACATTTACCATTGTTGCACAGGCAAGTATTTCACAAAACTACTTTTTTTTTATTTATTTTTTTTTATAAAATAAATTTTATTATATTTCATCATTCAAAGGCCTGACAGGTTGGAGTAGATCCCTGACACCAAGAGTACCTTGTACCCCCTTCTAGTGACATCTTTGCTTTATTTGTAGTCATGTGTCCTCTAAGCCATGGTTCTCTTGGCAGCAACACATCTTAAATATGCTGGTAGCAGATATTTGTTTAGGGTCGTGTCTTTCTAATGGAAATGCCAACTAGGGAATGCTGACCCATAGGCTCTTCATTAGAGACAGGCACTTGTCACAACAATGTACAAAAACAATCTAGGGGAGTGCATTCATAATTTATAAATTGCACCATATGAGGCTATTAATTGCTGGATAATGAACAGAACTGAATGCGATTATTTATCAGATGTGTGTCGTCATTGTCTCTGAAGATGCCATGGTGTCTTTTATAAACCTCAGCTCACAATAGTATTACTCTTTAGAGCTGGACTCACATTGGAAATTGGGGTTTCTGTACCAGATTTTTGCAAACAATAACAAAATCTGTAGGCAAGTGGTGGTAATTAGTAGAGACTTGTCAGTAATAAGGGTAAATATTTGATAGTTAAATTTTGTATCATAGTATGTCAGTTATTAACAGTAGTACAGCTGAGGTTTCCCTTATACATCAACAAATATACAAGGTGGCACTGACGGAGGGACCAGTATCAAAACTTATTTTCGCAACATTAATGTCTCTGTTCTTTATTTATGTGAATGCCATCATGTTCTACACTCTTTTGAGCAAGCCTGTATTCAAAGAGACTCCACGCTACATTCTGTTTAACCACATGATCCTTAATGACTCAATTCAGCTCTTTGTGACAGCGTTGTTGTATATTTTGGGTGTTGCCTATATCAAGGTATTTATGGCTGGATGTGCTTTTACAGTTATCGTTTCAGGTGCAACTTTCCGTAATGCACCTTTAAACCTGGCTCTGATGTCACTAGAGCGTTATGTGGCCATAAGATTTCCTCTAAGACATGCTGAAATAGCCACTCAGAAAAGAACTTACATTGCCATTGGAGTCATGTGGTTTTTAGGTTTGGTGCAGTATCTTATTGACTTGTTTTACACAATTCTGATGGATCCTACATTTTTAATTTCACAAAAGTTTTGCACAAGAGAGATGCTCTTTATAAAACAATGGCAAGTAGATCTTCATAAGGGCGTTAACATATTCTTCTTCGTGTCAGTGTCTACAATAATCCTTTTCACTTATATCAGCATTTTGATAACAACCAGGTCTGCAATTTCCTCTAATAAAGACTCAAAAGCTCACAAGACCGTGCTACTACATCTGATTCAGCTGAGCTTTTGCCTTACCTCTTTTCTCTACAGCATTATTGCGCAAGCTGCAGCAATGGCCAGCAGCAACAGCAGCCTCTTTATTGAACTGCAATATGTAACCTTTTTATTAATGGTTATCTTGCCACGTTGTCTAAGCCCACTCATCTATGGACTGAGAGACAATGCTATACGGCCCTTATTCATCTACTACTTTTGCTGTACCACATGCAAACACAAGTCTAAAGTCAATGTTCAGTGAATTACTGCCATTTTTTAGATACCACTTATCAAATGCTTATGGAGCTGTCAATATTTATCCAAGTATATCAGGTACAGCCAACTTTATTTGATTTAAAGTTAAAAGTGTATAATGTTTAACCTATTAAAATCACATCAATTGTATAGCTATGAACGGGGATTATTACACCTACAGTAATAGACTGATTATGTTTTGCAGAAAAGTTCATACAATGTAAATTAAACTCAAAATAGTAATTTTTAATGTTAGGTACATAGTTTTGAAAATTCCAGATTGAAGAAAAACTTGTAGCGATTATGTTTTTAGAGTTTATACCAAGTTTTTCTCTTGAAAAAACTTTTATGCTCATTTAAAATAAAACTCATACAGGTAGGATATGAGTTACCTAGATATAAATTCACACACTTTTATTTATTTATTTATCAGGAAGAATTAATGATTTAGTGCACTTAACTGGTAATTCCTGGGAATGTTTTGTATTTATACGTGTGTATATATTTGGCATCAAAGGTGAGTCAAAGCTTTTAAAATTTGTTAATTGTTGTACTTCTACCTGTGCATTTACTGATTAGCACTGTCCTTAAGTTTTTATTATTTGGGCCTCGAATTATTTTTTCTTTGGGAGTTGATCATGCAAAAATTGCTATAACTTTTACAGTTTGGCTTTAGTAGTGTTTAAGATTTTGTAGTTACAAGCAAAATATATTGTAAGCACTCCTAAACAATTACTCGTTTTGAATGTAATTTTTATGTCTTCTAAACTGAACAGAGAAGCAAAATGTTATGACTAAGTTGTTGTCTTTCTTTTTAGAAATAATAGATTGTAACCCGCTTCTCTTTAGCATAATTATTTTATTTATACTCCTGTAAGATCTAACTACATGTTTTCAGTGATGTTCAGGTGTCTGTGAGGAACTTGACCAAACAATTTGAGCTTGTATTTCCTAAAATTGCAATCAATTCTGTATAGTAAAATTGTTCACCACTACTCCCGTGTAGGTCTATAGTATTATCAGGGAGGTTTTTTTGTATTTATGCCCAACTATCTGAGAATTTTATTGACCTTGACTTCCACACTTCCCCTTAACTTGTTATGCCTGTGCACATTTAGATTCATATAACAATACAGACAATGCATTAAAAATTTCTAAATTTACCCCATTATAAGCTTATGAGTGTCAAGCAAATGTAATAAATAATTTAATTGTATGCCAATTTTTAACCAAAGATAAGAAGAATGTAATCTGTTCTAAGTGTCAGCATGCATAGCACAGACAAAAAGCCTGACAAAAATATTAATGCTATAGTCACAGTGTTAAAGGTAAACACAAAATATATAATATTATGCATATTTCTGCTGCATATTTCTTAGGCATAACCACCACCTACAACAAGGTCAAGACAAATGTTCATGGGGAAGCGTAGGCCCTGTAATAATAATATTAATAATAATAATAATAATAGCTACTATCTGCCAAATGGTAAACATTCTGAAATATGAACAGAACATGACATTTTATCTGTCCACTAGCAGCATTAATAGTGTCAGGGTTCTACCTGCTATGCCCCCCTCGGTGGCTGTCATGCTGCCACTATCTCTGCCACTCCCGGCTTAAACCACATACACCTGAACCTCATTACGAACCAGTCTTTATAAACGCTAGTTCCAGAGTCACAGGCTGTCGGTTCTTAAAGATCATGGCAAAGATCTCTTGGTTCCCCGACTGCCAGCATTTTCCACTGGTCCCTCCGTGAAGTGTCTCCGCTCCGTGGATCATCTCCGCTCCGCTCCGCTCCGCGGATCATCCCCGGTTTCGTGGATTACTCTCCTCCCGTAAATTACTTTCCTCATGTGGATTACTTTTCTCCTGTGGTTTAAATTCCTTCCATGGATTAGTTTCTTAATGTGGATTCTACCCATGCCGTGGATTTTCCCCGCACCAAACCCATAAGACACTCTTAACTTTCTGACTTCTGTGTGTGTGTGTGTGTGTGTGTCACTGATTTAAGACATGATAGAGTTACTCCTGCTTCCGGCTCATTGTCTATGCCCTGACAAATAGCAGGTAATTAAAACTTGAATGTCTAGTTTATTAGAGACACATGGACACCTGCTCATTTATTTTATTGCAATTATGTGCCATCTTCAGTTTACTAATTTAGTTTTTCAGTAATTTAGTTCAGTTAATGAAATTATCCACCACAATAGAGAACATTTTTAACCTTCAAATCCATCTATGGCAATGGCATAAAACATTAAAAATGACTGCTTTGAGTATTTTAGGAACTCCTGATCTTTTGTGATTTTCATGTACATAAATTATAAAAGTTTAACACGAATGATATCACGACCAGAAACTATGAAATGCACATGGAGTGAAGCCGGCTTCAGCTTCTGTAACCGAGAAGGAAGTGAAGGGAACGCCGGAGGTGTGGCATAGAGACACCTTAGGGAACTAGGGTTACATACGTAACCTAGAGACATTCCCTCCCAGGAATGCTTTGGGAACGAGAGTCCAATACCACCACACTGACTAGTCCCAGACTAGTGTGAAAGAGCACAGCTAGGTTGAAGGACAGGGGTGCCAGGAGTGGCACAGATGTCAAGGTTGTAAAACCTGACAAAGGTAAATGGGGTGGACCAGCCCACAGGATTGTGGAGGTCTTGGAGGGACACTCCAGAGAACCAAGCCCTAGAGGCTGCCACAAGTCGGGGCAAGTTTTCTCTCACCCTGAATGGAACTGGTAGACCAGAGGACCCGTAAGAGGATGCAATAGCATCAATAATACATCTGCTAAAGGTCTACTTATGAGCAGGAGGGCCTCTCCTCGGAGGGCTGTGGCAGTCCTCCAAGGACTTTAATAACAGTCCAGTGCTCGGACGGGACAGAGCCAGGTCAATCTCTCGTGGTCTGGGTTCTGGAATGGAGAAAGATTGAATGCCTAGAGCCTGAGAGGTCATTGGATTACCGGGGGCACCTTAGGGACATGACCCGTGCAGGAAGGAACAGGCCAAGCCTGTAGTGAACTCCAGAAAGGAGAGGGCCACAGAGAGGCCCTGTAGATCACCTACTCCGTTTAGAGCGCAGAAAGCCATCTTAATAAACCGCATTCCTGACTGTTCCTGACCCCGTGAGGGCACATCCTTCGTTAGCACTATACGACAACCAGGGACTCCCAACACGTGGCCTTGAAATAGAAACATCTCCCCACGCACCCAAGACACGTGCATCACCGCATGACCTTGATGTACAGAGGGGATTGCCCTTTTGTGAGAACCCATAGGCCCTGAGCCACCATCAAAGAGGTCTCATGTACAAGTGGCCAAGTGGAATGACATTAGACCCTGCTGCCATGAACCCAAGCAGTCTCTGGAACTGCCTGACAGTGAGTGACTGCCCTTCTCTGACCTTCCTGACCACCATAAGGATGGAAGCAATGCGAGCAGAAGAAAGCTTTGCGTGCATATTTGTCGAATCCCATATGACACTGAGATAGGTGGTTCTCTGTGATGGAGAAATCACACTCTTCCTGGCATTCAGCCAAAACCCCAGTTCCTTCATGTGAGTGAGAAGAACATCTCAATGCCATACAGTTAACTCCTCTGACTGAGCTAATATCAACCAGTCTTAGATATAGTTGAGGATGCGGATGCCCTGAAGCCTGGATGCCCTGAAGATGCCCAAACTATATCGTATAGCCTTGCTCTACAGTGCACAGAAACCATCGGGAAACATCTGGCAAAGCTATCCAGGCTGGCAGGTGCTCCCTTAAGGGTTTCAGTCTGCCGAGACTAACCTCCGGTCTGCCTAGAGCTGGGGCGATGCCCTGATGCGGCTCTAGTGCTTCAGCCTCTTGTTGGAGATGACAGTCTTCAGATCTGACATCTCATGGGGCTTTGGGCCAGGAAGCCGTGTGACACTCTGTCTCTGCACTTGCCTGTAGGAAGTGCTGGGTTGAGGTTGGGGCTGCGCCCGACCTGCTGAGGCGTAAGCCTTTTTTTCCACCAGCACCGACGTAGTACGTAGGAGCTTGGTGGGTAGTGTCGGGGGCTTAAGAGAAGATGCCACACCTGTGAAGAGATAGCCTGCTAGTGTCTTTTCAACCCATGGCATGACACCATAGCCATAATCCCTAACCCCCAAGACGTTGGATAACACCACAGTCTTGGCTATGTCTAGCTTCTGGATAGCACATGTCATGACCTTCAGGGCCAGAAACGTGGGGAGTGGAGGCACCGTTCTCGGAGAGTGCACGCCGGGAAAAAAACAATCGCATTGTAATGCAAGCTCAGTGGTGGCAATCAGCTCGCTGGAGAGCCAATATAGCGTGCTCTGCTCCCAAACAAGCCACACAAAGGCTGTGTGTATCCCTCCCCATTATAAAACAGGGGCAGGAAGAAAGCACGGCTGAGAAGTGTGCTTGGTTTTCTTTGATGCCTTAATTTTTTTTTAACAGACAGACAAACAACATTAAATATCACACAGCGTGCTTTGTGAACAAACAGAAGCTAAAGCAATCTTCACTCCATGTGCATTTTATACTTCCTGGTCGTGATGTCACCCCACCGGTGACAGCCTGCCATTAATTTTAACTGATTACACACATTATTCAAAGCATGGACAGCGCAACCGTGTTCTTAAAAAGGAACTCGGAAGCGCTCATTTTAAAATCCAAGGTGTTTGCAGTTTAATTAAGTAATCAAATTTGGATTTAGGAGCAAACCCTTTGTCAACTAGATATTGTATTTTTTTTTTTTATAGGTGCAACAGAAAAATTACATGTGCCAGAGTCATTACCAGTATTGATTTTATTATGGTGGATTAGGTTGATTTTACTGATTCCAAAAGCTAGGTTGGACCGTACTTGATGATAACCGATTAATCATTAATTAATAAAGTATTATATCAAGAAAATGTGCTAAAAGTTATAAATATGAATATTATTAATTGATAAATATAAAAATATAATAAATATATAAAAATTAATATAATATAGCACTCTCTGTGTTAAAACAAACAGCGTGTGGCATCAGTGATTTGCCTCTAGAGGCTGCTCTTTCAATAGACCAGAAGCCGGAAAAACTATAATCAATATAGATATGAGTAAAACTTATATTTCAAATTAAATTTTCAAAATGTCTCTAGCATTGTTCAGAGGGCAATTCCAAATAAGGGGGCCATAGCTTAAGGACCTTTTGAGATTGCAGATCTTTTGAGATTTTTATGTACAGATTTTAAAAAGGGAACCACATAGGCCTAGCAGCAAACAAATCTTGATATCTCCATTTGTAAAAGCACAATTTAAGTTTACCAATGTTGCCAAAGACAAGTATTTCACACCACATTTTTTTTTAATTAAATCTCCAATTATTATTCAGATTGTCATTCAAAGGCCTGACAGGTTCGAATGAATACTTTGTACCCTCCTCTACAGTGTGGCATTTGCGTTCCCTCACTAAGCCATAGGTGTTCTCTTTGGCTGCAGCAGAACATCCACAAATGTGCTGGTAGAGACTGGGGAACAAACAGCCGATATTTGTGTGGGGTGGTGGATGTCTTTCTAATGGGAAGTCTAGGGAATGCTGACCATTAAGCTTTTCATTATGCTATGCACTTATCAGAACGATGTACAAAAAAGTTTAAACTAGGGAAGTGTATTGAATATTAATAGGTATATTTATATAGCTTTGCCCAAGTGTACTGCATTATATGAACATTAGACTATCCATTGCTGAATAGTAAACAGAAATGAATACATCAACATCACTTTGGGTCTAAGATTAACCCTCAGATGTGTCATCATTTCTCTCTTGGGTTTGCATGGTGTCTTTTATAAACCTCAGCTCATAATAGTTTACTCTTTAGAGTTGGACTTACATTAGAAAGTGGGGTTCTGTACCAGATTAGTAAGTGAAAATTCTGATCTGTGAGTAAGTGGTGGTGATTAGTAGAGACTCGTCAGTGATAAGTGTAAATATTTTATGGTTCTGTTTTGTATTATAGTATGTCAGTTATTAATGATAGTACAGCTGAGGTTTCGCTTATATATCAACAAATATACCAGGTGGCACTAACAGAGGGGCCAGTTTTCAAACTCGTATTTACAATATTAATGTCTCTTTTCTTTATTTATGTGAATGCCGTCATGGTCTACACTCTCTGGAGCAAACCTGTTTTCAAAGAGACTCCACGTTACATTCTGTTTAACCACATGATCCTTAATGACTCAATTCAGCTCTTTGTTACAGCTTTGTTGTATATTTTGGGTGTAGCCTATATCAAGTTAGTCATGGCTGTATGTGCTTTCATAGTTATTGCTTCAGGTGCAACTTTCCGTAATGCACCTTTAAACCTAGCTCTGATGTCACTAGAGCGTTATGTGGCCATAAGTTTTCCTCTAAGACATGCTGAAATAGCCACTCAGAAAAGAACTTACATTGCCATTGGAGTCATTTGGTTTTTAGGTTTGGTGCAGTATTTTATTGACTTGTTTTACAGTTCACAGATGAATCCTATATTTTTAACTTCACAAACATTTTGCCTAAGAGAGATGCTCTTTATAAAACAATGGCAAGTAGATCTTGAGGGCATCATTAACATATTCTTCTTTGTGTCAGTGTCTATAATAATACTTTTCACTTATGTCAGCATTTTGATAACAACCAGGTCTGCTATTTCCTCCAATAAAGACTCAGCTACAAAAGCTCACAAGACCGTGCTGCTACACGTCATTCAGCTGGGCTTGTGCCTTACCTCTTTTTTCTTCGGCCTTATTGAGCGAGCTGCAGCAATGTTCAGCAGCAACAGCAGCCTCTTCATTGAACTGCAATATGTAAACTTTTTATTAATGGTGATCTTACCACGTTGTTTAAGCCCACTCATCTATGGGCTGAGAGACAATGCCATACGGCCCTTGTTCATTTACTACTTCCGCTGTACCACAGGCAAACATAAGTCTACAGTCAATGTTCACTGAAACAAGGCCCTTTCTCAGATGCCTATTAATACTTAAACCTTGGGTTGTTTTTTTTATTCTAAGCTAATTGAGAACATATACTATGAACTGTTGTATATACTGCTAAACACTTTTTAAAATTGATCAGTGTGTGCCAGTTACAGCCAACTTGGTTTAAAGTGAATTGTTTATAATGTTTAACATCGTTAATTAAATAATGTAAATATTTTTATCACACCTAATATTCTGGCTATCAGGAAAGTTCTTACAGAGTGAATAAAAATAGCAGCTTTTAATGTTCAGTACAGAATGCTGAAATGGCCAGATTAAAGAAACTTTTGTAGATACTGTGTGCTTAAACCACTACAAGCTTGTGTTTATTTAAAATAAAACTAATACAAGAATGAATAATTTAGTACACTTGATTGATAATTACTTGATTTTTTACATATTTATTCACAGGTATTTATTTGGCAACGGATGTGAGTCAAAGTGATGGAAAATTGTTAACAGTAGTACTCTTGCCTGTGCCTTTGCTCATTAGATCTGTCTTAGATTTTGTTTTCTTTAGGAGATGGTCAAATGAAAAATTGGCTTTTGGTATTTGTCTTTAATCATTTTATATTTATGTAAATACTGAGATTATGTAGTGGTGGGTAGAATATAACCTGACCAAATTACACTCTGTATGTAATCTTTTTTAAATTGATGCAAAAATGGCAAAGGCCTATAGTTAGTTGTCTTTTTGTTCATGTTGTATGATTTTTTTTTTACCCACTTCAGGTAACTGCTATGACTTTGACCAAAAATGTGAGCTTGTGATTTTTAAAATTGCACTTAATTCTGCACAGTAAAATTGTTAATTACCACTTCTGTGTCAGCTAAATCTTCTATGCAGGTCCATAGTCTTATTCAAGAGTTTTCCGTCATGTTTATGCTGAGGTATATGAGAATTTTCTTGTCTTCCAAATATTATTTTGACCTCCACACTTCCCCTTTACTGTCATTTTGATCAAAATTTCAGAAAGGGAAAGCTTCTTTGATGTCTTTAGATTAACTCTACATGGGGGTAAGGATGATTTGGAGGCATCTGCTTAGAAAAGCCTATGGTAATTAAGTGTAGACTTGATATTTGAGGAATCACATGATCATATCTTTAAAATGTTAAGCCTGATGATAAATCCTGACCTACCATATGAATTCTAACAAATCTATTAAAGTAAAAAATGCTACTAAACTTTACTGAAAGGGTGTCTGAAATTTTGCATATATATTGTTTTTTTTTTGTGGGTTTTTTGGTAAAATGTATTTGTTGTAATGTTCATTAATAAAAAGTAAAGCTTCATTATTATTATTTGTCAATAAATAAAAAAAATAAAAAAAATAAAAAAAAATAAATATAAATATATATATATATTTCCTAATGTAAGGCTCCCCATTTATCCAGGCCTGGACCAGCACTAAGAGTGCACTGGTTCATGCAACCCTAATGTCTGGGTTAATATATGGGTCTTTACATATATTGGTATATCCAAACTGTACACGAAGTGGCTCGGCATCTACTTCTTTAAAGGTCCAAAAAATGGAGCTGGCACAACCTCAGGATGCCTCGGTATGGGTTTAAGAAAGAGAAGCAGTGGAAAGAAATGACCGTAGTTGCTGTACATAATTAACAAGCGAAAGTGTAAAATGTGCATGTGATCATATGTACTGGAGCACAATATTATGATGTGATATAAGTGTTATGAGTAGGCCTTAATAAAAAGATACGTTTTTAAATTTGCTTTTAACTTAAACTGGCAGAGTATCAGTGTCTGAGCCCCGTACACTGTCAGGAAGGCTTTTTCAAAGTTTAGAAGCTAATTGTGAGAATGTGCACCCGCCTTTGGCGCACTTTGCTATTCTAGGAACTACTAGAAGTCCAGAGTTTGGGGATCTTAAGGAGCATGATGGATTGTAGTGTGTTAGAAGACTGTATAGATACATTTGAGCTAAATCATTTAGGGCTTTGTAAGTAAGTAGCAATAGCTTGTAGTCAATTTGGTTCTTAACATGTAGCTAGTGTAGGGATGATAAGATTGGGGATATAAGGTCATTTTCCTCAACCTTGTGAGAACCCTAGCTTGGTAATTATTGATGCAGCACAACAGCCTAGTAATGCATTACAATAGTCTGGAGGTCATAAATGCATGGACGACCTTCTCTGCATCAGATATAGACAACATTTTTTTTAGCTTAGCAATATTTCTAAGGTGGAAGAACCCTGATTTTGTAATATGTGTGATATGATTTTCAAAAGACAAGTTGCTGTCTAAAATAACTCCCAGGTCTTCAACTGTTGAACTAGTAGTTACAGTACATCCTTCTAAATGCAAGCTTCTGTGTACTGTTTTTTGGGCCAATGAGCAAAATCTCTGTCTTATCGGAATTTAATAATATAAATGAATTCATCATCCAATCTTTAAATTCTTTAGCACAGTCAGGTAATTGTGCCAATTGAGATGTTTCATCTGGTTTTGATGAGATAAATAGCTGGGTATCATCAGCATAACAGTAAAAGCTATCAGTAAAATCCCATGACTTCTGATAATATTTCCCAAGGGAAGCATGTATATTGTGAAAAGCAGAGGTCCTTGAACTGAACCTTGTGGCACCCCATAATTTACTTGCATTAACCTGTGTAGTTCTCCATTTAAATCTACAAAATCGATCAGAAAGGTAGGATTTAAACCAGCTTTATGCCTGTCCCTGAATGCTGATGTAATTCTGTAAGTGATCAAGGAGGTCATGATCTATAATGTTAAATGCAGCGCTAAGATCTAGCAAAACTAACAGAGAGATGTAGCCTTGGTCTTAAGCTAAAAACAGGTCATTTGTAATTTTAACTAGAGCAGTTTCTTTGCTATGATGGGGCCTGAAACTTGACTGAAGCTCTTCAAAGATATTTTTTTTCTTGTAAGAAGGAACATAACTGGGCAGACACGATCTTTTCTAAAATCTTAGACAAAAATGGAAGGTTTGAAATGGGTCTGTAATTTGATAGTTCATTTGGATCCAAATCTCAATTAGGGACTAAATAACTGCCAACTTGAGGGGTTTAGGGAAATGACCTACAGATAGCGAGGAGTAAATAATATTTAGAAAAGGCTCACCAGCTGTATGTAACACTTCTTTCAGCAGTTTAGTTAGAATGGGATCTAACAGGCATGTTGTTAATTTGGCTTTGGTAATAACATTGTAAAAGCTCTTCCTGTCCTATACGTGTAAAGAATTTTAATTGTAATTATGTTTAACAATTAGTTTTAGGTGAGACTGCATCATGAGATGCTGTCAGAGGTTGGATCTCCGCAATTTTGTTTCTAATACAGTGGAACCTCGGAGCTCGCGAGGGTTAGGGACCAAGACCGGTCGCGAATTCCGAATTTTTCGCGACCTTTTGATACGAAATCAATTTAAATGAGTATTAACACTATTTCACTATTTACATAATAAAAATAGTTTTAAAGCATTTTTTAGACAATTTTAATGAGATAAACCTTGATTAGAAATGTTAAAACTAGCATTTTAGGTGAAGAAATTCATAAAGTCCTTACTATTAAACTTTGATGGAATATGGTGGGCCGTGCACGTGGCAATTAGTCCTTCATTGGGGACTTACGAAACTTAATCGACCTCTTAATACCACCACTCTCATGTCACAATTATAGAAACCATCAATACAATACAAAATGCAATATAACAATCCGTGGAATTACAGAGAAAGAGGCATTTTGTGTATAGTGGGTGAATACCATTTCACTAAAGCAAGAAACCCAGTTAAGACAACTCAAAACTTCTACACTACCACTGCAACTGTGCCACCTACATAATCTGGAACAAAATCAATATTTTGTCTGATAACATGACAAAAACATAAACATTTAAACAAAATACAACCTACTCACCAGAGGTGCATACTTATAATTTGCACCACTCTTCAGAGGCTGTAAGCCAATAGTACCACTTGTATTTACTGTTCTGGAAGTGTTGAACAATTTCTTTCCCGGTATAAGACAAACTAACCAGCTTCAGGGTCTAGCTTTTTTTTAAATGGATTTTTAAGTATATCCAAAACCAAATCAATTTCTCTTCCTCTGTAGGCATACAAAAAGTCTTACTCAGATGTATTCATGTGTGCAGTGCGCTACACACGTGTTTTGGCAGTCGAACTTGGCTGTAACAGTTTACCTCTGACCAACCAACCAGAGGACGGAGAAATGCTGATGCTATTCTGGGCCAGCTAGTTGGCCCTGTGAGGCGAATTTGAAATCTGATTGGTCAATAAAGCAAACCCATTGATTATAGAGACTATGGTAAAAGGGCCACCAGTACAGACTTTGAAGGCCCTGTGCAGATTAGATTGACATGGCAGCACATAGAGGTTGGACATATGATTGGACAAAAAATCTAACTTCCACATACACATACTGAAAGCATTGCAGCCAAGAGAAACACTACAAAAATTAAGAGAATAATCTGTTGGAAATAAATTAATACAATTTCATGTAACAAATATTAGAATTAGGTTGTAAATGTAGGTCAGTTCTTTGGATAGTGTTTAGACTGTAATAAAAAGCACAGGATTGTTTCTGTCAATTTTTATGAGTTTGTTCAGGTGTTTAAATCAAGCAGCATTTAACACCTTTTTGTAGCTGAGCGTACTGTCTTTATACACAATTCTAAAAACCTCCAATTTAGTTTTTCTTATTTTATTTTACGATGGTGCAGGTGTTTTTTTATCTAACCTTTTTTAATCGGATGGCGTCAACAATGTCTAATGTACTAGTGAGGATAGTATCTATGTTGTTAGCCATTTTATCAAGATAATTAAAATTTAGAAGTTTAGTGAGAAGTTAAGATAAATCAGGAAGATTATTTGTGAAACTGTCCTTATTGACTTATAAGTCTGTAACGTGGTGAGCTGCAGCTAATCTCCTCTACAGGTAGTGTGTACAATATAAGGTATAATCTGTGATATCCTTACTCTGAGGTAAAATATCTATATCGGTGATGTCTGCTCCGTGGGATATTATTGAATCTGGTGAGGGGTGTACTTACTTTTGTGTGATACTGTATGTACTGAAGATGAAGATCACCAAAATTTCAAATGCCTGTGACTTAGCACTTAGGCTTTTGTGTGTGGCCCAACAGTACCTCCTGGTGGAGAAAAGCAGGACCACACCCAGGCTAAAAGAAGATTCAAACAGTTTTCCTCTTCTTTTCTATAGAAAACCTTCTATTTTTTGAAATCTCTAGACAGAGATTTTTTTTCTTTCTTTCAAATTAGCCATCAATTACTGAACTCTGCAACACATTGTCCACCACATAGTACTGTTTTCTGTATTTCACTTTGCTGTCCGGCCATTTCTCTGTTAGTCATATGATTCTGCATGAGGAAAGTGTAAAGATAATCCCAAGCATACTCATCCACTGAAATAAACACATCATAACATTTACAAGAAAATATATGTTTTCGATGCATAACCAAACAATAATGTGGATGTACATTTGATCCGTGAATACCTCAAGAAATCAATGGCCAAAATAAAAGTAATAGAAAAATTCTTTATTTGGTCTGTGAGCTATTGAACAAATGAAAGTTAAAAGGTAAAAGCATTCTATAAAATTACATTTTTTAACAGAACATGGAAGATTGATTTTGTCTTTAAGCAATGCTTTGTTTACAACAATTTGATTTATTTAAATATTGTTTTATTGTACTTGTTCTGTGTTACGAATTCATTTTGTAAATGTTTATGTTAGAACTGTTATTCAAGTGTGAATAATCATTTGTGAAAAATGTGTCATTTAGCATAAATGCATAAATATTTCAGTTTCTGTTAGAAGGTGTGTCATCATCTCTCTCTGGGGGTTTGGTTGTACTTTATAAAAGTCGATTTATAACTGTCTTACTCTTTAGAGCTGGGCTCACATTCAAATGGGTCCCTTTAATCTCACTTCTCCAGCACTAGATATACATTTATTTATGCACAAAAATTGCAATTTGTTATAAAATGTATATTGTGTTTGTACCTTGAGAAAGTCATGGTAATTTGTATTGCCTGATCCTGTTCTGTTCTAAGTTTTATTGCTTTGGGTCTGTAAATATAATTGCATGCTCATGGTTTGTACAAGATTATGGCATCCACTAATTATAGTACAGCTGAGGATTCGTTGATATATCAGCAATTGTTTCAGGTTGCACTGACGGAGGGGCCGATATCAAAAGTCAGCGTTGCAATCATAATGTCGCTCTTCTTTACGTATTTGAATGCTGTCATGGTCTATACTCTTTGGAGCAAGCCTATTTTTAAAGAGACTCCACGCTATATTCTGTTCAACCACATGCTTCTTAATGACTCCATACAGCTCCTTATTACCTCTTTGTTGTATATTTTGGGTCTGGCTTATCTCAAGATAGCTATGGCTGCTTGTGCTTTTATGGTTTTTGTTTCAAGTACGACTTTCAATAATGCTCCTTTAAACCTGGCTCTGATGTCACTAGAGCGTTATGTGGCTATAAGATTTCCTCTAAGACATGCTGAAATGGTAACTCAGAAAAGAACTCATATTGCTATTGGAGTCATTTGGTTCATTGGGTCTATAAACTTCATAATTGATTTGCTTTATGGTGTAGCGATGGATTCTAACTATTTATTCTCACAAATGTTGTGCACAAGAGAAAAGCTTTTCATAAAGCAATGGCAGGTGGATATTAATCGAGGTTTTAACATATTTTACTTTGTGTCAGTGTCATTGATCATCCTTTTTACTTATATCAGCATTTTTATTACAGCCAGGTCTGTTTCCTCCAATAAAGACTCTGCTGCAAAAGCTCACAAGACCGTGCTGCTACATCTAGTTCAGCTGGGACTGTGCCTTACCTCCTTTCTATACAGTTTAATGGAGCGAGCAGCAGCAGTGGCCGGCAGCAGCAGCCTTTTTAGGGACCTGCGTTATCTAAACTATTTATTTGTTCTGATCTTGCCACGCTGTCTATCTCCACTCATCTATGGACTGAGAGACGATGCTGTACGGCCTTTATTCATCTACTACTTTCGCTGTGCCACAGGCAAACGCAAGAATGCAGTAAATATACACTGAATCAAGGCTTTTTGTTCAGATGTTAAAACATGCAATTGAATTGTTATATGTACTGTTATTTGTAGGCCAAGGAGTTATTTTGTAAAAAAAAAAAAAAAAAAAAAAAATTAAACTAGGAGTGCTATACATAATTACCCAGTAATTTAAAGGCTGTGGTTCAGCTCTGGCATTTGGCAGGACTTAGACCCTAATAGAAATTATTACTGAAATAATTATTAATCTTTTTTTACATTTGATGATCAGGTAATTAATTAAAATAAATGTAAATTAAATTAACCACATGACATATGTTCAGTTCGACAAATTTAAAAACAAATTCTAAAAATATATTCTCCATCTGGGAGTCCTTTATTTACCTTTTCTTCACAAGTACTTGTCAAAATTGTGCTAATTTAGAATAAAAGGGACTGGGTTATCCTGCAGAATGAAGGAATAAATTAATGCCTAATACACCAATCTGCTCATTTGGCATTAAATTGGTTATGATTGCATTATGGCAGTGTTAATCGGTGCATTTACTAATAATCCTTGCCAGTGCATTGCATCTGCGGTTGAGAATATGAACCTTTTGGGCCTCTTTGGGGAAAAGATTGTTGAGTGCTATCACCTTTTTTGCATTTATAATTGTTATATAAGTCAAGATTCGTTCTATTATCACAGTGTTGGTTTCAGATGTTTATTAGCACACTTTTAAACCTGTCTGTGAAGCATTATGTGTTTTTACGCTTTCCTCTAAGACATGCTGGAATAGCCTCAGAAAGGAACCCGTAGTGCTGTTGGAGTCATTTGGTTTGTGGGTTATAAAAACGTAATATTTGACTTGCTTTTAAGATTAGTGATAGATTCCACTTTTTTAACCTCATAAATAATGTGCACTAGAAAAAGGCTTATATAATGAAATGGCAGGCAGATGATGCTTTACATATCTTTTTTTTCGCACTTATATCTGCATTGTAATCACAGCCAGATATATTTTCTTCAGTAAAGACTCTGCTACTCAAGTCCACAGAACTGTACTGCTACACCTCATTCAGCATTTACATTATCTAAAATATTTGTGCTGATCTTGCCTCGCTGCATAAGACTACTCAAATATGGACTGATAGATCATGCTGAAAGGCTTTTATTCATCTACTATGTGCACTGAATTAAAAACTATTTATTCAGGTGTATAATCTTACTAATTGAATGTCATATTTACTGCTATGGATAACTGAATAGAAAAAACACTGTATGAGCGTTGTTTAACATTATAAAAGGATTAAATGTTTGACAGTGTATTATTAAATAAATTCTACTACTTGTGTCTGAGTGCATATGACTAAAACAACCTGTGTGCTCACTGAGACATTTATTTATTTTTTTAAATCAAAAACTGGTTGTTCAAGAAAGCCATGCCTTGAATATTGCTTCAGATGTAAGCTCCTCATTTATATTGCAGTCCAAAGTTTCCTACTGAAATTTAATGACAGTAAAATGTACATTGATGTACATTGTATGTTACAATAGCAAATGTTTTATACTTGTCTAGTTTTGCTAGTTGCTAATTTTACATTCAGCTCTTGCAATTCGTTGCATTTTACAACATACACTTTAAAAAGTGTTTAATATGTGAAATATTTAGCCATATATATATATATCTTCTTTCGGCTTGTACATCTGCCTTTTTTAACCTAACCACCTGCATGTCTTCCCTCACCATAAACCTCCTCTTTGGCCTATCCTCAGCATTTTCCTACAGATATACCCCATGTCCCTCCTTTGCACATCTCCAAACCATCTCAATCGAGCCTCCCTTACCTTGTCTCTAAAACAACCTACATGCGCTGTCCCTCTAATAAACTCGTTTCTTATCCTGTCCATCCTAGTCACTCCCAACGAAAAGCTCAACATCTTCAGATCCGCTACCTCCAGCTTCACCTCCTGTTTTTTACTCAATGCCACCCTACACCATAAACAATACAACATGGCAGGTCTCACCACAGTCCTATAAACTTTCCCTTTCACTCTTGCAGATACTCTTCTCCACCCACTCCTCCCTGCCTGCACTCTAACTGACTTTCATTCCCCTTCTCTCCAGCGCATATCTCCACCTCTCCAGGCTCTTCTCAACCTCCCACCACAAATAACAATATCATCTGCAAACATCATGGTCCACAGAGACTCCTGTCTGACCTCGTTAGTCAACCTGTCCATCACCACTACACACTTTGCTGCTGTCCCACTGTCCTCATACATTTCCTACACCACCCTCACATACTTCTCTGACACACCTGACTTCCTCATACAATACCACAACTCCTCTCTCGGCACCCTGTCATACGCTTTCTTTAAATCCACAAACACACAATGCAACGCCTTCTTACCTTCTTTATACTTCTCCATCAACATTCTCTAAGCAAATAATGCATCTGTGGTGCGCTTCCTTAATCAACTGCCGCGCCGCCATCTTGGATCAACCTTTATTGCTCTAACTTGCAGCACATCCTTCCCAGCTCGGTCCCTCTGCCTGGCCCATCGGTACAAATCCTTTTCTGTTTCCTTAATGTCCAATTTTTCAATATGCCTTTCCCTTAGCTTTCGCCACATCCCTCTTTATCTGCTGCTGCATCTCCTTGTACTCCTGCCTACCTTTCTCATCACGCTGTTGATCCCAATTCTGTTTTTTCAACCTTCGTCCCCTTATGCTCTACTGCACTTCCTCATTCCACCACCACATCTCTTTGTCTTTCCTTTCTATTTCCAGAGGTCACACAAAGTACCTTTCTAGCTGTCTCCCTTAACACTTCTGCAGTAGTTGCCCAATCATCCAGCACCTCTCCACCACCACCGAGCCCATCTGACCTCTTCCGTGAATCTCATACTACAGTGTTCCTCCTTCAGTTTCCACCATCTTATTCTTCTTTCAGGCCTAACTCTCCTTCTTTTCTTCTTCATCTCCAAAACCATCCTAGAGACCACCATCCGATGCCGTCTAGTCACACATCCCCTGCCATCACCTTATAGTCTCCAATCTCCTTCAGGTTGCATCTCCTGCATAGAACATAGCCCACCTGTGTGCACCTTCCTCCACTCTTATATCAACCTATGTTCCTGCTTCTTCTTAAAACAAGTATTTACCACTGCCATTTCCATCCTTTTAGCAAAATCTACCACCATCTGCCCTTCCACATGTCTCTCCTCAAGGCCATACCTACCCATCACCTCCTCCTTACCTCTGTTCCCTTCACATGCCCAATAAAGTCTGCCATAGGTACACCTTCTACCACTCCATCTAACTTACTCCAGAATTTTTCCTTCTCCTCAATCTATTAGAAACTTTCTTTATCTCCACTACACTTTTACTGTACTTTTCCTTCAGAATCACCTCAAAACCATTTCTCTTTCTATCCACACCTTGATAGAACAATTTAACCCTGAATTCAATTAATGCTGAATGTTCCTCCTCTCCTTCTCCTTCCACCAACAGTAGTCCAATTTCCCCTGTTGGCTAACAATACCTGTGGCGGTCGTTGGTATCCCCAGCCTTGACTGATCTGGTATGAAATTCTGATTCCTGATTTACATATTTGATTTAGCACGTTTTATGCTGGATGCCCTTCATAATGCAATCCTCCCCATTTATCCGGCTTGAGACCGGCGTTAAAAGTGCACTGGTTAGTGCAACCCCTAATGGCTGAGTTCATAGAATTTTTTCCCATTAGCGTAGACATCTTAAGATGCAGTTTTTGGAATAGACAATTCATGCACAGTATGTTTTTAAAGGTCTTCATTGTGTGCATGCAAACAAGAAGGTATGTAATGAAACATCAGCCTGGCAATTATCCAGTCAATTGAACATTTACATGTGCAACATACTGTTTTCCAGCAGCCAATACAGCAGTTTGTATGTGACAGTTGTACTTTTTGTTAAAAATAAAAAATTAATTTTGCAAATATTTGAGTTAAGAGTTACACTTGCATTATACCCCAAAATGTAATAAAAAGTTTCTAGGTCATGCATGTGACCCTAATTCCCAGAGGGAATGAGACGCTGCATCGGAACACTTTGGGAACACCTGGTGTTGTCCACGCTCTGAACCACGTGTGAAATATGGCCAATAGGCAAGTCGTGATGTCATCGGTGGGCGATGTCACGACAACCAGGAGCTACAAAATGGCTGCGCAGTTGTAGCGAGATTAACTTCAAAAGAGAGAAGGTAAGCGCCACAGAGATGCAGGGAGTGGGGCCCGGGGACGCAGCGTCTCGTTCCTTGGAGAACTAAGGTTATATACGTAACCTAGAGACGTTCCCAAATTTGGCGTCGCAACGCTTTGGGAACGAGTGTCCAATCATGCCATACTGTCTAGACCCTGCCTAGTGTGTAAGGGCCTCACAACCAGCAGTGGCTCTGAGGTCTAGCACATAGAACCTGACGAATGTCAGCAGAGTGGACAGAAAAAACAGAAAAAGCCCGAATGCCTGCAGCACGACAGGTCGTGAGGGAGCCTTAGGAGTTAACTGGGTCCAACCGGCGGTGTTCACACCATGCCGTGAAGTCTCCTGAGTCGCAAACATATCCACCTGGGCTCTGTAAAACCTCTGCCATATCTGCTCCATCACCTCATGGTGGAGTCTCCATTCCCCAGGCCTCGGCCCTTGCCTCGAAAGAAACAGCTATCAGTGAGAGGAGTTTCCCAAGGGACCACAGGAGGATCGATCGCGGCAGCTTGTATAAAGGGCGAGAACGGAGGCCCCCCGGGTGGTTGATATAAGAGACCACCGCTGTATTTTCTGTGTTGACCAACACATGACGGCCCCTAAAATCTTGGAGGAAGTGTTTCAGAACCAGAAACACTGCCATCATCTCCAGGCAGGTTATGTGCCACGAGAGGTGCGGCCCACTCCACAGACTCTAGGCGGACCCACCCCGTGAGGGAAGCTTCCGCCGTTAGCATTACGCAACGACAAGGAGTACCCAAAACGGTTCTCTCCACACATCCAAGGCTCAAATGGTTTGCCGTGAGACCTTGAAAGTAGCAAGTATTCTTGTATGGATATCATTGTACATGTTTTTGTATGTGAGGATCAAAAATCCTGTAATGTACATCACAAAAAATATACACTTTTCAAACATCCTTTTTTTATTTTCCATCTTGAAAATTGACTATGAAGAACATATAGAACACATGTTGCAATTATTCTAACTTTAACAACAAACAAGCAAGGCCTAGGATGAAATGCAAATGAAGAAAATACTTATAGAAGAAAAGAAAATAAATAAATAAACACTGCCTGTTTCAGTGATTTTACAATCTTGGTGTAAGATCTGCATCTTCTACAGTCATGACCATAATAAGAATTATAGCTAATTACATAAAAATTAACAAAATATTTTTAAGAATGAAGTGCTAAGAAGGATTTGCAACAGGGATGTTGGCATGTTGGCGGTTGTACTGTAATTTCCGATGAAGAGCGACAAATATAGTGTGGGTTTTCATTGCACCAAGCTGATGGATGAAGTCTAGCAGGAGACTGTACGTCGTCTACAGAACAAAGATAGAGAAAGGGGAAAAACAATCTAACTTCAAAAAACTTTAAGATCACAAACATACCAAAATCACAACATATTTACTTTGCTAAAGCAGCCATCCCTTACCAGGGGTAGTCCTCCTTAAATTCGGTGAACTTATGCCGCACCATGAAGGTGGCTAAAGCATCGGCTACCTGTTAAAAAAATAAATAAACCACTGAGAGCAGATAATTAAATATAAATAAATGTCGTTAAAATTACACATCAATCATATAGTAAAGGTGTGTGCTGAGGTTTAAGCAGGCCTGAATAAAAAATAATAATAAATCAGGACAGATTAAAAAAGTTTCAGGTATGTTGATTTTCTTCATATTAATAAAAGGCACTTACAAATTACCATGTCCATTCATAGCATGGATGCGTAGCCTTTTTTGACACTCACAATACAAAGCTAAAAATGACAACTAAAATGTCAACGTGTAGCTCTTGATTGTGTCTTGTGCACGAGATTTTTCAAGAAATACAGTTTAGCCACTAAAGCACCTCAACCAACACACTAACACTTTATTCTTACATAGAATCCTATTACTTTCCTAATTTCTTCCTATTTTATTTTTAATATTAATTAAAAAATAATAATAAACACATCTGCAAATGTGCTAATGAAAACATTTGCTTGCATCCAGTTTGATAAATGAGGCTCAATGTTTTAGGAATTTATGAATGTAAAGTAATTTGTGATCATTGTAGAAAAGAATAATGAGGAATTTTAATACTCTTCTGACAGCTTAGAAACAGGAGAAAGACATAGTCCAAGAAAAGAAGCATTTTTATACGTGCAACAACCATACTTTATCAGGTGCATCCTCATGTACAGCATGGCCACACTGTGGAAGAACCTGCATCTGGAACTTTCCTGCAAAAGATTAAAGATCATAATTTATGAGGTACTCTAACAGAAACATCTAAATCAAGCAGAAACATTTCATACCACAGCTCTTGTACTGTTTTTTTTTTTTTTTACTGAAGACATACCCTGCATCTGTCCGATGGTAAGGTCTTTATCCAGTCGGTCAATGCCTGTAGTAAAAATAAATAAATAAATAAAATAAATACGCCCCCCCCCCTCAATAATACACTTTAAATCAACAATTAAAGAAACAATAGTCAATTATATTTTACACCCAAATTAGATCTATCAACTATATAGAAAAAACATGTTTAGCTAGTTTTTCTTATTTTATATTAATACATTCCTACGTCTAGTGTGAGATAAGATGGTCTACTCACCAGCCAGCAACAGTAGCTTTGGCACAGGGCATGTGAGGAAGAGAGAAGACAGGCCTCTGAACCAGCCATCCCAATACTTTTCAGTCTTAGACAGCTCAATGCGCCAGGTGTACAGACTCTCCTTCTTCACCTTAGGATCAAATCCATAGCGATTAACATGATAACACACTGCACACTTTCTACTGGCATGCTGGTATTGGAAACCTGGAACTTATTTCAAGAACTTGCTGAGGCTTCCAACAGTTACAAAAGTCATGCTGTACATAAGAGCTGCATTTCTAGTGCCAACCAAAGTCAAACCCTTCGGGTGCTAACATATTCTATTTCAAGTGCCTATAAAAAAAAAAAACAGGACATGTTTCATGGCTGTGGTGTTTATTTCACTAGATTAAATCAGTCAAGCTGTTGCCGTGGCAACCGTCTCATACTGCCATTCAGACCAAAGCCCATCTAAGTTGTCCCAAGTTCTCATTCCAGAGGTTTTTCTGAAATTCCTCTGTTTTGAAGTTTCTTATATGAAATGTTTCAGAGCCCTGATCAACTGAAAACTACTGCACCACAAACACACATCATATGTACATATTATTTATAGACAATAGCTTTTTCCAACACTAACATCTGGCAAATTGCACTGATTCCAGACTTGTTATGTAACTGTGATATTAATAAATCATCAAACTGTGAATGTATTGACAAAGTCGTCTTCTTCTTCTTCTTCTTTCGGCTGCTCCTATTAGGGGTCGCCACAGCGGATCATCCGTCTCCATACCCCCTTACCTCTACATCTGCTTCTTTCAAACCAACTACCTGCATGTCTTCCTTCACCACATTCATAAACCTACTCTTTAGACTTCCTCTTTTCTTTCTTATTAGTGGCTCCATCCTCAGCGTTCTCCTACCAATATACCCCATGTCCCTCCTCTGCACATGTCCAAACCATCTCAATCTCGCCTCCCTATCTTTGTCCCCAAAACTTCCTAATCTAATAATTTCCAATCCTGTACATCCTCATCACTTTCAATGAAAATCTCAACATATTTATTGACTGAAAGTAACGTCTTATTTATGTCAAAATTAAAACCTATTTCTATTATGGATTCTATAGAACTATGGAGTAATACAGTAAGAGACTGTTGACTAGGTAGGGATAAAAACTGCAGACAGTGAAAAAAAAAAATATCAATGAATAAAATCTGGAATACTACATTATCAGGCCATTTCTATAGTAAAATGTTTATGTTACCTCTTGATCATCATCTTTCTTCCTTTTATAGTTGGACTCGCCATCTTCCTCTTCTTCCTCCTCTTCCTCAATGATCCCTTCACTGATGCTTTTAGAAATGCCAGGGCTGCTCACAGGCTCATCACATCTTAAAACAAAAAATTACTTTATACTGCACCTATTTTTATTAGTAGATTTTTAAGCAGAATGAAACATAAATGTTTAAAGTACATACTTTTTTACTTGTCCAACCATAGACACACGTGCAGACTCGATATTCCTGATCTGTCCACTCTTCACACTGGCATTTACAGACACAATTAATAGGGAATTCCAGATATGCCATACATTCAGAAATTATTCAAATTACAGAAGAGCACCTGTATATATCAAATAGTAATTCACATTGTCATTTCTATAGTATCAGTTAATTCACAGGTTTAATTTTTTAAACCATAATAATGAAGTTTTTTGTGTTTAGGCATTTATTTTTAAAAGTCTCCAGTGCCAGTTACTTCAGCAGAGAAAGACAAAAAGAGATGGTGGTTCCTAATTCCTAACATCATCCTATCATCACCCCATTCATCAAAATGAAATGGGGTACAATGAATAGAATCGCATGGTGTGGAGAGGTCTCTGTCTACAGCTCTGAAGGAGACAGAACAAGACAGATGAAGCAGAGAAGCCACATTCATACACCAACAGCTTCAAACTTCAGGCCGACAACATACCGGTGGATGCACCAGAAATGTCGGATGTTTTTGAGAAATAAGTCATAAATACATAAATACGTTTTTTTTTGTGGTGGAAACGGGCTTCCATAGGATTTAGGCCAAAGAAAAAGACAGAAAGTTTCCAATTATTGGGATAATTTGAAACTAAAACATAAAGAAAACACCATACAGTGCATTTAAAAATAATAAAATTAAATAAAATTAAGTATTGTAGCATACCTCCATTCAATCGCATTCTCCACTGACTTGAAAGTTTTTGGTCGACTCCTTAAAAAATTCTGCATACTGTTTAAGGCATCCATCGCTGTACCTGAACAAAATGAATAAAGGGAGCACATATTAAATAAAAAATTAACTGACAGCTTAAAGAATGCAACATAAATAAACTTAACAAAATAATGGGAACCAGAAGACATTGTGCTCTAATTTCCTGAAATGCTTTGACCAATATCTAGTAGGAAACAGAATCATTTTCTAAAAGGACAAAGAAAAAAAAGAGGAAAAAACTCTACCTTCCACTACATCAATCACACACAGGCCCATCAATGATGGCACGTGATTGGCTGCGGCAGTGTGGACCGCTATTGCTCCACCCATGCTGTGGCCGATCATCATTATTGGAGGTGGGTTTTCACCATAGAGAGCTTCCACAACTTTCCCAATGTCCCTGTATGATGTTAAAACTCAAATATTGGTGCACAGATATACACAAAGTCCCATAATACTTTTATATATTTTTTCTTTTTTTTAAGTCTAAAGACTTACTTGGCCATTGTTTCAGCTGAAAGGTCTTCTGGGTTTTTCACTTTTGTGTCTCCTACAAGTTATTATAATAAAACAGAGCATGTAAGTACAATTGTATTTTTTATTTATACATTTATTTTGTTAGCAAAAAGGGATTAGTCATTGCTTACCGTGTGCCCTGAGATCCATAGCTACAACCCTGCACTTAATCCTGCTACATATAACACCCTAAAAAAGAAAAACAACAAACTGAGACCCTTTAAGTCAATTTTCAATGCCTCTAAACTGTATTGATAACTATAAAGTATATCTTAAGGACACCATATGTCTATAAAGTCTCTATGAGACAATGAGGACACTAACAGTGAAGACAGCCCAGGAGAGAGCAGAGTGGCCTCCTCCATGAAGCAGAAGCAGCACTGGACCCTGAGAACCACTGCTGTAGACTCTGAATGTGTGCACAGGAGTCAAGGAAGCGCAAACAGTTCAAAGCAGACAATAAAGTTTAATCCAACAATGACACACAGTAGGTCTGGAAACTACCATTGCAACCGTTCTAAAAATATTCAGTGAATCTAAGTTAATGCACAAATAGAGCCTGAATATGAATAAACAAAGGTGGAAAAGTCAAGAACAGACTGTGTATCAGGGCTTTTTTTTCCCCCCCTGTGCATAGTTGCCTTACAGACTATAGATGTAGGACTGCAGCTATCGATTATTTTACTAATCAAGTATTTTACCGATTATTCCTTTGATTAATTGGATAAGAAGTACTTTTTCTTTATTTAAAAGCGATACTAAAAAATACAAGAGAAAATAAGAAAGGTCACTTAAAATGAACAAATCTTTCTTTTTAGACAAATTAAAATGTTTATTGCTGAAATTACATACAAGAATATGTGTGAAAACTATGGCTGTCAAAATTAATGCATAAATCAAGCAAAATCATTTTAATGGAACTAATTATATTAACATGACCACTTTTGATAAAAATATCAATAAATAAATATAAAAGAGGTCAAATATACACCTTCAACTACACACACATTTATTCATGATGTCCATTCTTTACTCAAATATAAACAAAATAAATTAACTAGACAAAAAATAAAAAAATTATTTTTAATAAATAAACATTTGTTTTAGTGATGTGCTAAGTCTCAAATAAAGCACCAAAAGTCACATGATCACATATCCGGCAATTAAAACAGTCCGTGTGGAAACATAGAAAACAAAAGTTCTGTTTGGTGTTCTGATGACTTACGTAATTTATAATAATAATAATAAACACACATTTGCATTAAGCATCTATATTTGTCCATGCCAATGTTGATTAGAGTATTAGAAAACTTGGAATGTATTAATAAAGGTATATTTAGAGCAGAAAAAAAATCATAGTATATTGATTGTTATAAAAAAAAAAAAAAATTATTTTATATTTAATTTTTAGTTTAGAGCTTTATTTATCCCCTTGGGGCAATTAATTAAAGCTATTATGGTTTAATGAGGAAGAAACATTAGATTTTTACATCAAATTAGCTACTTATAATAACTATTATTATTATTATTATTTATTTTTTTCTGATAACCACAGAAATATACTGAAATGTGATGTCATAAACTGGACGATATCTAGATAATTCATATAGTTACATATTTCAACCCATCTCAGCATCACATTTAGCCCATGTATTCCTTATATAAAAGTATAATTTAAAACATCATATCTGAATGCCATTGAAATTAAATAAAGGATATGTCTTTGCTGTTGTCATTGTCCACTTCCACATCCTCCATGGTTTCAAAATACTGACTCCAGAGCAAGGGAGAGAAGTCACGCTTTCTTCCAGGTCTGTTGACACAACAGGGAAGAAAAGTGCAAGTGTCAGAAGGGATTATAGGAAGTATTAGTGGCTGAAGACATTTATTGTGGTCCAATGTAGAATTGTAGGCTTAATATAAAAGCATAGAAAGGTTATAGGGTTATAGTGCAATGATTTATAGTTGTTTATTCTTCATTTCTGCTGCTCCTGACAACACATTTTGAATAGACATGCCAACTAATCATATCATATAGCAGCATTAGTTTTGTGCAAACATTTTGCCCTTATTCTCCCCCATAAATAAATGATAGAACTGGATTTGGGGATCTGCTGTACATGAATCTGTTTTCCACTGGATGTTAAGTGCAAATATAATAAATATAAAATAGCATATAAGGCTTGGAAGACATTTCTGTATTAAAGATTAACTTCCAGAAAAGTGACAGCATAATTTACCATTAAATGTGAATTTAGAACTGTACAAAACATCAAATATTTTGGTTCCAATCTGTATATAACCTAATTCTTATCTTGTTAAAGTCATACAGATATTTTCATCAGATAGGATTAGATATAAAGCACAGGCTTGATAAAGTAAGATGAAGTAGACAGATAAAGATACAGTAAGCATGTAGCCAAATAGGTAGGTACGTAGGAAGGTAAGCAGATAGGAAGGTAGATAGCTAGGCAGACAGACAGATAGTTGAGTAAGGTAGGTAGGTAGACAAATAGAAAGCTAGGTGGGTATGTAGATCTCTTTCAGTTTACATTGTGACAACTGAATTAAAGTCGTGACATTTAGTCTTTCAGGGGATGAGAGAAGCCGGCTAACTAAGCTAGCTAACGCACGCACGCACACCGAACACGTAGGATCAACAAAGCGCTGACACGGTTAGCTTAACAAATGTGCAAATGTTCATGCTTGCGTATTTCTATTTCTTAAACATCAAACTTACCCCATTTTCATTTTTGAGCCCGACTGTAAACCCCCTGCCATCGGGGGTCTGGAAGATAATAAATTCAAATGCAACTGTCTTTCCATTCTGTGACTAATTTACCAAAAGCTCCTCAGCAAGAGCCGCTTGTCGCTGCACCAAATAAGTGATTATCCTTTTTTTCTAAACTGTATGTCACTAGTTCAAACCTAGTTAACAGCTAGTTTTTCAAAGGTAGCTACGGAAATCTACCCAAACCTCACACAAGCAAAAGCCGCCACCCACCAGCGGGATTTCTCAACGTAGCATTGTGGGAAATAGAGGCGGCTACTGCCGCCTAACTGAACCATCTATTTGCGCTGTGGTGAATAAAAACTACATTTCCCATAAAACACCACACTGGGACTGCAAAGACGTACAGAAGATGAGGTAATGCTCGAATGACATGCTGAGCGTGTTTTTAGACACGACACTGGAGTTTTGTTTTTGTTTTTTTTTACTATGCAGGATACATGCTGCTACATTTCCCTAAAGCTTGTTTATTAATAAAGTCGATTTAAATCGCTTGCTTCATTATAACTTTATGTCCAACAGTGACCTTGTCAGAGCCTGTTCCTGCAAAAATACTAGAGTGATGTGTCGAATGAGATTGAGTCGATTCTTTAAGCCCAGTTTTATGAGGAACCAGAATCGTATTTATGATGAGTCAAGTGAAAACTTTACTTATTTTGCATTATTATTGCAAAGTTTCTATTCTAGGATCTAATGAGAACAATATACAAGTAGTACATGTACTTCGTATAGTGTCTCTATAATATGACTCATATGACTCACGTTCACACAGCTCCTGGGATGATTGATCAACGATTACATAAATTAAAGCGTGCATTTTGTTGAACTATATAAATGATGGATGGGATACTTAAAATAATACTATACTATTAAAAAACTATACCTATATTTATATACAGATAGTTGAAGTGTATTTACAAAGTTTGTTGAACAGTTTTGAGCAGTGCAGTTATACTAGAAAAGTTATTCTAGACCCCAACTGATGGTTGTAAGTGTTATCTTTTGCAATGCTAATAATAATAATAATAATAATAATAATAATAATACATCAAAATGTGAACGAGGTAACTATTAACTAGGGAAGTAGTAGTGAATAAGATGTTGGACTTCTGATCAGAAGGTTATGGATACAAATCCCAGCACCACCAAGCCCTTTAACAAGGGCTCAATTGCTATGCTGTATAAGTGGGATAACTGTAAATCACTCTGGATAAGGGCATCTGGCAAATGCAATAAATGTAACTAAATATATATAGTTCCCTTTGCATAATGCAAAACACTTTGATTTTTCTCTTCCATGTTAAAAGACATGGCACAACCATAGATGCATACTGACACGGATTTCAAAAATTCAAAAAAGACCTTTTGAGATTGGTCTATAGTCCAGAACACTACAAATAAATCCTTATTGAAAATTGTTTTAGAATGTGTGTACATGCATGTAGGGGTAAAATTTGAGCTTGCATAATTTGACTATATGGGATTAGTATTAATTTTGGATTTAATGATTTTAATTTGCTATGAAAACGGCAGCTCATGGATTGTACATGAAAATATGCACACTGTGATAAAACATTTAGAATGTAATAAAAAAAAAAATACATTTTCACAAAGATTACATAAGTTCAATCAAATATTAAATGTTAAAAAATGACTCATTTGCCATTTAGTGAAATAGCATAGGTGATGGGTATAGTTTAAATACAATATTAAATGTTCCTTGTTATGCTCTTATTACATTTCTTTATAATTATGTTCATTGGATCTTCAATATAAAATACATATATGTTGAACATTACAGAAGAAAAAAAAAAACAAGACCAAAAAAATTTCTCTCCAAGTTTCTTTAATAGATTTTTATCACTCTGATGACCTCAATGTATTTTCAGAGGAAGATTACTGTGTATTTGCTGAAATAAAGTCAAATAAATAAGGTCAATGAAGCACCTTAATATGAAACATGAACGTAAATATGCAGAAACTACATTTATACATACATAAAAGCCTCTTTCCTTCAAGCACATGTGCCAAACATACTTAGAGAATAAAAGGCGCTTAAAAAAAACAACATTCACAGTACAGCAAAAGAAATCTAGAATGAACTTTGCCGCTAGAGAACAGTTTTTCCCTTTTAAAACATATAATCGAACTTAAAGGATCATCCTGGAGCACCCTCAGCATCAGCACTGCTATTAACTTTCCAGTGAGTCAACTCACTCTCAAAGCTCAATAACAAAAGGAAGAAGGAAAAAAAGAAAATAAACACCATCAAATCAGTGAAGTTACAATAAAAAGCATAATTTATCACAAAACCAGAATGCAAACAAGCGGTTGTCTGATTGTTCGCTGCACTCAGAGGTGGAAAAGATCCTTAATTACCCTCCAGGCTTCAGTGTCAGCTTCAGCATCACATCTTCCACACACACACACACACACTCACACACACACAGCACTATAGTGCTTACTAGAGGGTCAAGACAGAACAAACCGCACAATAAACCATCTACCAAACTAAAAAATACATACAATCATCGTGTGATTTTCAGGAATCAAATTAAAAACTGGCATCTAAAAAAACAAACAAAAGGAGTGCACAGAGAGGCAGTAAAACAGTGCATGGAGAAATGTGTGCATGTCTGCCCTCAGTGCATCGAAGGGTGAGGCTTCAGCAAGCAGAATATAATGGGAAGCATTACTTCTTCCAAATAGTGTAGAACATCCACCTGAGGTTACATTGTTAAGGACACTTTCTAATAACTAAAAAATGGAAAATAAATAAAAAAAAGGAAATAAATACATAAGCTCATACTACAGGGTTGTGAGGACTCTCTGCAGGAAATGATTATTAGGTACACGCTTTTATTTGACAATTTACATTACTACCCTATATTTATTTAAACAGAATAAAATGTATTTTAATATTTAAATAAAATACATTTTAATTATAAATCATTATATATTTGATGTACTGCCACACTCACACCGCAAAGTTTGTGGAGGTCATTAGGTACACGCTTTTATTTGACAATTTACATTACTACCCTATATTTATTTAAACAGAATAAAATGTATTTTAATATTTAAATAAAATACATTTTAATTATAAATCATTATATATTTGATGTACTGCCACACTCACACCGCAAAGTTTGCGGAGGTCAGAGGTTGCTGGTAAAGGATACAGCTCTAGGTAGGAGGGAACACATACCACTTCTTTGGAGAAATCCACCTTGCTTGAAAGCTTTCTTAGCAACCCCTCATACTCGCTAAGTGCCTCAGTGAGATTCACACAGTTACCCTGCAGAAAGAGCATCATCTCAAATCAACAAGGGGAGGATAAACACTTATTTCATGATTCTCTTCTGAGAGACTCAGTAACGATGCACTAAATATCAGATTTTCATTTCTTTCAAGCATCAAGGTAAAAAAAAAAGTAGGCTGTATAAATCCTATATATAGTGTTGATGTCATTAACTTGCATCATGCACTAACCTGGGAGAAGTACTTGCCGCTAGGCCGTAAAACTTTGATTGATAGATCAAGAATGAGCCTTAGGAATTCCCACGTTGATTCTGCAAAAAATAAGATTATCATAAGCTAAGCAGCTGTATATGTTTCGTGTTATTCCACTTTAGAAATCCAAACAGTTTCAATCTTTCGGCATTTAGTCTAAACTAGGTTTACACAAAGGAACACATATGAACACAAACCCTCCTCAGGTGCTGTGGAAATGGGAATTGCAGTTAGATCATTGATGACATAATCAAATGTCCTTCCCTCTTCAACAAACTTTTTAAGTATCGGAACACAGTCCTCTACCAAAACCTGTGAATGATGTGGGTAAAGATAAAAGAAAACAGGAAGTTACATATTTGACTGAGGTTTAATAGATAAAAAGATAAAAATATGATACGAAATAATAATATAATAAATGAAGCTTAATGTTTAGTTCGTTCTCGTTATTCTAAAAAACATATCATGTAGTCTTACTTCATAACAATCCCCTTTCAAGTTATCAAGAACATTCCCACAGGTTTTTCTCATATGCTTGCTGCATGCGTCAATCACCATCTGGTCTATGTACAGGCGCTATTAAGGAAATAAACACTGCACCTCTTAACTGCAATTCATTTTTGCTATTAAACCTTTTCTTTTTTATGTTTGATTTATTATACATTTTATATTTTTCATTATATTTAACATGTTTCTTAAATTCTACAAGTCAAGAATGCTTAAAATTAAACTGAAGTGTAAAGGATATTTCCACCATGGTGATCATCTTTGGTTTGAGCTTGACCGCCTCAAAAAGGATGCCTCCGTCTCCTCCACCCAGGATCAGAATCTCCTTCCCAGCATAGTGCTCTCGGCCATTGCCCATGATGGCCTGTGTGTAGGGCAAATCACTTTCTGCTAAATCTACAAAGATTTTAGACACAAACATGTCCAAGTGTTCATATAACGTCTGATCAAAAAGTCATTATGAAAGCGGGAAAAACTAAACAGAGGCATGTGCAACGTACTAACGTCCCCGTTGAGGATGAGGATATTGCCAAACTGGTGTGAGTGCAGGATTTTGATGTTCTGGTAAGCAGAGTCTTTATCAAACAAGACTTCATCAATATCGTACTCTATGAGCCTGCCGTCAGCTGTCGGCCAGTACCTGTCCACTTCTCCCCCACGCCGCAGTGCCGGGAGCCTTAGAGAAACATAAAAAAAAATTCCATACAAATAATTAGTAATGAAAAACATGAAGCAGGTTACAGGGAATTATATAATCCAACTGTTATGCAAGTAATGGCAAGACAGTTTTTTGCTACTGTTTAAAAAAAATAATAATAATTTCAGCGGTTCGCCCATAATAACCAGTGTGTGGGTGGAGCCAAGTATTGAGATGTAATATGAGAGCGTTTTCTACTTGATCAACTTTGTCATGAAGGCTTCTTTAAAACCAAAGGCTACCTCTAAACCAAAAGCCTGTCTGAAGTCTTCATTCACAACAACATCTGGTGTTTTAGAAGAGGAATTTCTGTAGATAATAAAATTATAGTGACATGACTGGTTAACGGATTGATATTTATTATATATTATTGAAGTCCAATTATTCAATCGTTACATTGCTTTGCACACCACTCTGAACACAATGAGTCACTGACAATGTGGGGTAGAGATTTAATAGCCTGTTCTATGATGTAGTACAATCAATGAGATGTCTGGTGTTGTAACAATGATGACAGAGATGTTAGAGAACTGACTGGTTCCTCTCTGTATCTGGAGGACATGTTTTCCAGATATTTCATGCTTGAAATGTCCTCCCAATGTGTAGCAGTTTTATTTGGCAATTTACCCTGCAATTTCACACCAGTCCCAGGCTATCAGTATTGATATAATTCCAGTAAATTCAGTCAAGGACCTGTCAGTTAACTACATATGTCTGCTGTAGATTATAGCTGCTTAAACAATGGTGAGTAGATTATTTATAATGCATTCTAGGACTTATGTCACTTTCCAAGGGCCATTCTACAGCTGGCCGGTATGTGCTATAAATTGAATCTCCAATTTTTTTTTTTATTCAATTTTCGATATTTTAAATAAAAAAAGAAAAAATGCAATGTGCCAACATACTTTCGCTAAAAAGTTTTCTTGTTATTTTAGAAAAACATTTGTCAATACAACATAAAAAACATTTTTGGGATTAATAAAGTGCAAACTTTTACCATTATTTAAATTTTTCTGATTATTCTAGCTAAATAAAGTAATATAACCAAATATGAGGGATTTGTAAAGTGCAAACTTAAATCTTTTTTCATAAAATAAATAGTTGTCACATGGAAAAAAAAAACAAGGTGCCAAAGGGCATTTTACATGTTTTTAGGAAGGTGCTGGAATAAATTAGTTGTGCTGCTTCCTTTAGTTGCCACAAACACAGACATTTCCACAGCAGGCTTTGGTTCCTTCAATGTCTGAAGTTGCAAAATAGAACCATTTCCATATGACTGAAGGAACCACGCCTCTCTTGGAAACAAGCTCTTTGGTTTTGTCAGAGCACGCTGCCATTTTGTATTTCGTATTAAGTGAGAAGGGGGGCGTCGCAGAACTACGAAAGGTTGCTGTGCCAAATCAAAGTAAAATTGTAAAATCGATTTTCGTTTTTAAACATGGACATAAACCATGAATTTGAATTAATCGATAATAACGATTAATTGTGCAGCTCTAGTCCATTCCTCGTCCACTCAACTAAAGGAACACATGAATCATTCAGACCTGACCAGCCTAATGGGACCCTAAAGCCATCAGAAAAGGCATCAAGTTTCTTATTGGCCTCCTTTAGAATTCATAGAAATGAGGATCAGATTTCCCTGCTAATGGCACCTTGTATCTTTTTGAATCCAGAAACAAAAAACAGAAAGCAAGTCCTGTAACATCTCAGTTGTCATTGTCCATATTAAATTTGGTACCCAAAGTTCACCTCTCCACCGGGGTCGAATATTATTGCCTCGACTACAGTGTGTGTTCAATCAAAACCATTTTTGCAGTAAACTCAATGTTTATGTATTATTCATTTACTTGAGTGCATTCTGTTGAATAATGGACCTTGCGAAATAAAGTACTTTAGACAGTGCAATTTGTCTAATAGCTCCCATCTTAATGGGAAGGGGTAGAAGGCAGCTGCCAATCAGATTCATGGATGTTAACTCAACAAATATGTCCTTCACTTGCCTTCACTTTTCTCATACATGGTGGAGCATTTTTTGTACACAAAACACATTAAAATACACATTCAAAGTGTGTATTTTATGATGTAAATTTTGTAATATGAATACTAAAGTCTCACCTCTTTACCCTTTGGAGAGTGCCATGTAGCAGACTCTTCAGTTTCTTCTCCAGTGCATCCAGTAGCTGTAGAAAAACATTTTATCCACAGTTAATTACAATCTGACAGTGTAATGGCAAAACAAATCAATAAATATCCATATACAATATACAAATATACAATATACAAATCAATAAATAACCTAAAGGAGAATTTGGCAGAATTAGGTGGGTTCAGAAACATTTGAATCACATCCAATTATTTAAAAGCCAAGTAATAAAACTCTAAACACACAACAATTATGAGAATGATCCTGAGCGCCTTTATTATCCTGGTTTTGTTTGTAATAATGTCACAAGAGCCTAAAAGTTTCAGAATTAGCATGGTAGTGTTAGGAGGTTATTAAAACATATTTTACAAGTTTGGCTCAGACAAATCTACTGTACATTTCTCCAGCAAACTTTAGGAACACAGCTATATAAACATCACATCGTGTAGACAACAGTGTTTATTTAATAGCAAGTCCCAGTAAGATCAATGATCGCTTTTACAAGAAAAAATCAGTCAAGGTATAGTAGCAGTTTTGATAAAATTCCACATTAAAGTGCACACCTTAAAATTAGAACACAACATACGCAAAACCTGTTTAACACAGAGGTCTCTTACTAAAAGCAATCACATGCTTCCTACGCCACATTTTTTACGAGAATGTCGTGGCCAATTCAAATCCAATAACAAAGTTAATATGCCAAATAAAGAAATCAACAAAATTCAGGATCCAGGGTTGTTGTTTTAAAGTACCAGATTTTATTTAGCAGAAATAAAGCCAGACTGTTTCATGGGAGCACCAAAACCACAGTCACCACACAGTCTTGTTATACTGTACCCTCTTCAGCCATATGTGTAATGCCCACATTCCTCATTATTTTTTTAAAAGTAGCATTTAATTCACGTATGCCCGCTTCATGACCATCTACTGTACCACAACCAACTCCTGGCTATCTGTTCTTTTGACACTTTTATTACTCTCGACAAATCACCCCTGAAGAACAGGATCTGTTGTGCGCATTGCTGCTGCAAGTGTGCTGATTCTACTCAACCAGTAAGCACTTTTTTGAATATACTGACTTAGCCATGTAGCAAGAAAATATATTCCCTAAAAATAAAACACGCAATAATAAAAAACCTGAAAAGGTAAAAAAAATAAAAAATAAAAAGAAATAAATCATACATTGGTATACTAAATTTATATATGCCTATTCCATGGCCAAGGTGCATAACAGCAAAATACAATCTCTCTCTCTCTCTCTCTCTTTCTCTCTCTCTCTCTCTCTCTCTCTCTCTCTTTCTCTTTCTCTCTCTCTCACACACACAACACCCCACCCCCCATGCAGTTTTCTCTGATGAAAAATGTGACCAGTAATAACTCACATTGTCCACTTGTGCTAAGTCATCTCGTTCACTACATTGCAGGTCGAATGTCACCAGACCGTGCGAGTGCAGTCTCAGGATAGCAAGTCTGTTTAAGGACAAAATAGTAAATTCAATAATCTGGGCAACACAGGAACATGTAAATTACACCTAAACCTGAGTAACCAAAACAATATCAGGGAAAAATAATTCTGTACGAAGCAATACTTAACTGAAAAGAACACATGTAACAATTGTTTGAGATATTACTAAGCTTTCAGACTAAACATTTGTTGGAGCAGTGGCTAAAATCTCTCACTCTCAAAAACTAGAATTTTAATAATAATTCAAATGAAAAGCTGGTATTTGAGTAAAACTAAATCATTGAAACTCAAACAAATTGTTATATTAAAATGTATAGGTTAGCTAACAACTGTCTCTTTGCTAGTGTTCATACTGTATTGCAAAAACTGCAAGAGGAATAACATGTTCATTATGTATCCCTAAGATGGATGTCTGCAGATGGCACACTGCACCACTGGGACCAAAGAAATACATTTAGGCAAGTGATTTTATTTTTTAAAACTTTACACTTAATATGTTATTGTTTAACTAAACAACATGAGCTTTGTGATCATGTGATGTTTGCTGTAAATCAGAGGCTTAGCCTACAATGTCAACAAAATAATCTTTTGACAACAATTACAATTAATAATCTGCCATCTAACATGTCAAATTAAAGTGATTGTTTTGTTTAGTGTATTCTCTTTGGTTTTACAATAAAAACATTGGAATATGTTGTTTTATTCATGATCCAGCTGTGTATAAACACCATGCTGACAGGACCACGTTAGGATGAACACTCAAAACCCTCAAAAAAATGGTTGCAATGGAGGGGTAAATTTGGAGGGTTACATTTTCTTTGTCAAGACCTTCAAGAAGCATGTTCCCCAAATAAAATGTAGGCCAGCTTTATACCAACTACAGTCAACACAATGGCTTGTCAGCTGTGTTACTATGAGTCACACAAAAAAACGGAAGTGTGTGCCAAAGACTTTAAGCCAAATACACAAAAGGTCCTAAAGTGGCTCTGTGCCCATCTAAACACAGTCCATTGTTGTCCAGAGGATGCACTTAACTGACCAATCATTGGTTTTACCAAAAATGGCTATTTACATATAAGAACACCTGCTGTTTTCAGAGAAAAGGCATAAAGGACCTGAGGGCATTTGAACTTTGAGGCAAGTCTTCATTCAGGATACATTTCTTTCAGCAAGAGCCTAAACAGATGAAATGCACCCACCTATGAACCTATATAGAATTATAAAATGAACCTATACAGAATTAAATGGGCTTAGTTTGCTTACTGCTGAATAGATAGGAATTCAGACATCATAAAGATTCTATAAGATAATGACTCTTGGTGACGCTGGTGAAACAAGCTTTTAATAGTGTAAAGGTGCAATGAGTGCTCGACTGCATTTTCTGGATTACAGCAATTAACTGGTTTGAGGGTGTGTTACATGCCTTTCAAATCTTCAGAAGTTCATACCAATGTACACCACTGCTGCATTTCATTTACTGGTTTTCTATAGATTTAATATACCTGGTGTTTGATGACAGATCCACTGACCTGCCCCGAAAATAGCAATAATAAAATCTTGCATCAGCTTCTACCTCAGGTCCTTCAAACCTCAAGTATAATCTGGCATAATATAACATTCGTTGGCGATTGTACTTACCTGCCATTCTTGCCGATAAATGTGGCTAAGTATCCATGCCCTTCTGTGTCATGGACAGTTTCTGTCATTTCCTGCTCTTGAAATATAGACTGCAGGCCACGAACTGTTGCAGAATGGTCAGCTGGAACAAGAGAAGGCAAGCAGATGGAAGATATGCTGACAACATAGTAATCAGCCTCACTATTGTATGACCTCTCCCTTAGGAAGAAAATTAGTGCTTTTGTCTTATTGACCCTGGGAGCAAATCCATCTTATCTTATACAGCTCAAATTACTAATCTTATAAAAGAGGCTCATTACATAAGATGACATGTGTTGACAATTAACTGCTCCTTGACTGAGGTTCATTCTTGTGTTTGCATAAGGCAAATAAGGCTCTGGAATGAAATCGCACATCAATACCAAAACCCAGGAATGAAATTTGCATACTCTGACTCACTACATTTTAAACATTCTGTGAAATATTATTGCATTTCTTGCAATAATGGTTTTCAGGGTACATTTTGTTTGTATACAAAGCCATATTTGGATTAAATATGAAACGTCCCCTAATACTATACCAAAAGCCACCACTGCTACACAACTAACATTCCCAGCATTCAAGGGCAGGTGCTTTTTCCCTTAAGATGTTTGTATTTTGGTGACAAAAGAAGTCTACAATACATTCTGGAAACAAATTAGGGAAAAACTACATGTTTTATTACTGCTTTATTAAAAATATATGATTGATTCTTACATAGAATTAGCCAATGATGGTCACCATACTGAACTAAAAAAAAATCAGTTAATTTGTTTTGAAAGTATTAGAATTGTCTTTTTTCTTGTTTTTAAACATTAGGCTGCTTCTGTAACCTGCCTGTCTGTCTGGCGGCCAGACGAAGCAAAGTAAATGCAATTGTTTTCATACATTGCTGTTTACCATGTTGTTGTTTATTAAATACACAGTATCATATTTCATGACATTTAGGAAAACTGCAGTTTCCTTGTTAACCCTTCTCTAGCTTTTAATATTTTTTTTTATTTTGATTTCATTGTTAATTTAAAATTTGATAGTGAGTTATTCTGTTAATTGAACAATTACTTTTTTCCAGAAAACTCTACCACTGCTACATTGCTTATGAAAAAAGATGAAAGTTGGCTTGATTTGTTTTCTGCTAACCTAAGCATTTTTTTTTTCAAGAAATCAATTATTTTATTCCCAAACCCATTTACTCTTTTCTATTGTACTGTCTTTTTATTCATTAACTATTCTATTCTTCGATAACACATTTTGCTATGCAAATGAGCCTGACGACACAAAGACATGAAAATTACTTTGTGAGAGTTGACTTGGAATATTATACTGGCTCTAGTCTGGAGCTTTTGCATGCGTATATATGCACACACACGCACACACACACACACACATTATATATATATATATATATATATATATATATATATATACACATACACACACACACACACAAACACACACATATATATATATATATATATATATGCATGCCAGTTTCTGACTGCATCAGAAACATGGAGAACTGAAAGCAAAGCACAGTTAGTTGTGAGTATCGCCTCATGTAGGTACATTAAAGAAGCAAAGTTTCTCCAGGTGCAGAAGATGACTGAGAAATGATCAAACGTATCTGCTGAGTCTACGTGCGATGCTTCTACCAGCACAAAAGAGACAGGGATTAATCCAGATTAACTGTCATGGACTAACTGACTGACTGACTGGTTAAATCCAGGGGATTCGACCAGTCAGTCGAGTTTGCGGTTTTGAGTGTTTTTTTTTTTTTTTACACTATAATACCTTGATAAGCGTTATCTGATCTGTGCAGGTGCTTAATATAGCAATTATAACTAAAAATACACGGCTGCTAGCAGTACGCTAGTTACTGCACTGTCTGTATTTTAGCACATTGTTACAAACGCATTAAAGAAAGAAAAAAGAATATATGAAGGCATCCATGAGCTACTGTAGCATCCTGTTTTGCCTGGCGAGTGTGTGAATGTGTGTGTTTGTGTGTGTGTGGTGTAAATGCATTATAAGCATGAGAAGAATTAGCATTAGCGCACATGCTATGTCCTTAAGGTCAAGCAGCATGCGGTTCAAAACGCCGCATGTTGACCATTTTTTTTTTCAAAACAGTTATTTGGCGAATGTGCGTAAGCGCTTGCATGTGATTGCACTCGTCCATTCGGCAAACAATAACACGGCACCGCAAGTGAAGAGTAGAGGAGAGGAGTGGAGTGGAGAAGAGGCCCGGGTTTGTGCTGTCTAAGCACCGAGACGCCTCCTCCTCTCCTCCATTCATTTCCCCGCATGTCACTGCTTACCTGGTGCAGAGAGCTTGAAGTCAAGGGTGTAATGTCGCACTTCCATGATGCTACAAGGCCGTCTGCCATGCCTGGAGAAGGCGGCCGGTGTGGAAAAATGGACGAACGTGTAGCGGTATTTAAACGCGAACCGGAGGCGAGAAGTGAAAGTGGAGCGGTGGTGCTAGGGAAGTAGTACGCAGAGGGGGCAGCTCTCTCTCTCTCTCTCTCTCTCTCTCTCTCTCTCTCACTCACTCACTCACTCACTCACACTGCGGGACAAACCGTAAAAAAGCCCGAGTAGTTCCCTGCATGCAGCATGGACAGCTCATAGCTTTTGCCTCACAGTTCGATAAAGAGCAATGGGGTCAGTCACAGAGGAGACCAAACACTGTCAACATTTAATAAACACCAAAAAAGAGAGGATGAAAAACATAAAAACAGTTAGGAAAACTGCAGGACATTCCGCTCTTATGTACATTTTCCCTGAACAAGATGCTTGGCATCGTTTCTTGCCTGGCAGTTTATTCATGTTTGGGACTTCGGTTCTGCGTTTGGGGCAACTGTCTGGATAGTGTGATGGGGTGCATCAGTGATTCCTGGGTGTGCTTTTGCTCATCTTCAGAATAAAGAAAAATTGCTCACACAGATATGTACTGGCAAACATGGAGAGCTGGGGCATCATTTCAGGGATGAAGCTTGGAAACAAACATTGCCAGTTTTCATAGAAATATTTTACCTTGCAGTTTATATAAACATAATGAATGGATCTGCTGGAGTGTGACATTTCTTATATAGAGCTTTACTCCTGTGCTCGTACTTCAATCCAAGTGCCTACCCTCCTGGTCCTTCAGTTTCCTCTTACCTCTGAAAAACATGAATATAGATGAATTGGCAACACATAATTGGCCCTAGATATTATTTTATTGATGTACTGATTGTTTGATTGATTAATTTCTTTATGCATTCGTTCCTCGTGCAGGATGGTTACCAGATCCATAGCCTATCCCTGATTAGACAGGAATACATAGTGTTAATTTGCTGTCATCCAAGTTCCCATGTATCACACCTCACACCTTGTACAGATGTGAATGGGTCGAATATTTCTTGAAGACATTGTGAATGACTCCACATCCAGCGGTAGTTTTAAATGCATGTGGAAAGTGTGAACATAAATATAGCTATATAAAATGAGCATTTGAATTTATACTATTTTTGTAATTATTTAGTACTTATATATAAAGAATTATTCTTAAATATAGATATGGCTTTTAAATTGATATCCATGCATTGTGTTGCATGACCATTATTTATGTAACAACAGCAGAAACAATTCATTCTACAGCTTATACTTTGTGTATAAGAAAATAGTGTATTATTTTTGTAATTCTGTATGTGGGGAGAATGGCTGGGCTCTTATTAATTAAGGTCAAGGCAGGATCATGCAGTAGCCTCTTTTATAATCAACTGTAGTAGGAGGCTTCTACAGGGCTGGAATGAAAACATGCAGATACAGCTGCCCTTCAATGTTTTTCTCAATAGATGTTTTTCCAAAACCCCTTTTACATTCTCATATATCAGCACCTTACCCACAGCCAGCTAATTCTTATTATTCCATGTATTTAAGCCATTGTGTGCCTTGGTTTCCAACAACTAAAGAAGTTTATATATATATATATATATATATATATATATAGACGGAGAGGCCCAAGTACTAGTTATCCTCAAAAATACAACTTGCCTAATAATTCTGCACTCCCTGTATATATATATATATATATAAATATTTTAAATGTATCAAATAAATGTCACCTAATTTTTTTTTAAAGCATGAAAGGCAATGTATTAGAACAAGTGCAATTAAATAAACAAGTGCTGTGCTATAAAAACATTTAACAAAACATCAATTCTTTTATTGTTAAAATTATTTTTCATCTCAGAGATACAGTACAACAGTATAATTGCTTATAGGTTTCATCCTGTCAAAGGGATTGACCCCATCAGTTATCTTTCAAATAAGACACAACTCATAATATAAAACCACATACAAACTGGTGGATAAATATCATGCTTACAAAAATAGACAGCGTTTCACTGGTTAACCATTTCAGTTTAGCATTGGTGTGTAATTAACACTGAAACCTTAAATGTTTAACATGGTACTATGGGTTGATTCCAGGGTCAAAAGTCATAAGTCACACAGGAGACAGCCAGATGGAAGCAAGGACAATGATGACATGTTAGATATACATCCATCTTTCTTTCTTTTGTTTTACAACAATTACACATAGTCATTCCTTATGTTATAACTATTGACATACACGGTTTTACAGCTACAAAGATTAAAGAAAAGGCAATTTCCATTGAGAACTTAAACACACAAAATCCATTTCTTTGACTGTAGCCATGCAAAGTAAAATAATAATAATAATCATAATCATAATAATAACACAATGAGTAGTTGAAGAACATCCATAGAGGCAGTTCTGTTTTTCTTGTTCAGTCAGTGTTGAGGAGCTCAAAGGAAGTGCATTCACTTCTCCAAGGCCAATACGCATTAAACAATACATACATTTCAAAGGTTTCAACAGACCATAATTTACCAATATACAAAATAATGCCTTCATATCCACATATTAACATTGTGCAATTACAGAACCAAATCAATAAAGAGCAGGAAGACATGGCATAAATATGGCCGGTAAAAGGAGCTCAGAGGATATTAATAAAGATCTGATAAATACACTGACAATAAATTGTTTTTGAGCAAACAACTTCACATGAACAATTCTGATGGCACATAAGGATGCACAGCTGTATCAGAGCTTCAGGGTCACTGCTTAGTTAAAAGATTATGTGCCGTTTCACAAGTTCACAAGTCTATGTGTTTCCTCTGGGTTTTCCAGCCAACTCTCAATATGGTAAGTTTGTATGATTGTGTATTGGACTCCAATGTTTGTATTTTTGCCGCATTCCTAGTTGAATTTCTGACCAGAGTAAAGTAATTACTGAAGAATAATAACTTAATGTCTATATTTCAGTTATTTTTTCAGTTGTTCTGGAGCATCTCTCAAATCATCCTTAATACTGTATTTGCAAACCAGTAAGTACATTTCTTAAAACAATTAGTACAAACAGCACAACACATTTCTTGCAAAAAATCTTTAGTTCATCTCAGAAAAAGTAAGTATTTGTGTCTATAAACATTTCATAGCCATTGGAAATAACATCATAAATACGTCCTTTTGTCATTGTTCACAAGTAAGATAGTTTATGTTTATTGTCAACATGACAGTGTTTCAACATGATCAGTATTTCCTGATATAAGCTACGGTTTGGATTACAATGATTAAAAAAATGCATAAGCCTGAATTTCTTCTCTATGGCATCTAAGAATTTCAGCAGCACACATTTATTTATTTGTTTGCATATTTAATTTATATTGATTGCATGAGAGCAGACAGGATTTACAATTTTACTTAACTAGTGTTCATTAGTTTCTTGGTTGTTCACCCAAATTCAGAAATTGTTAATCTGTGTTTTGCTCTGTCTGTATATTCTTATTTGGTAATCAAATTACTAAATAATGGTTCATAAGATTCACCCTTGACCTATTTTAGAGAACTAGTTGATCACTGGTTGATCATGGTGCTGTACACGCTCCTTCATTAGTAAAATTTAAGCACAACACATCTGCACAATTCATCAATTCAAGTCACATTTACCAAAATAAAAGTTTAATAGAAATTTAAGATTGACAGATTGACAACTTTTTTAACCACTTTGCATTCACTGACCAATGCAATAAACTCATGCTTAAATGTTTTAGCTGAAACTAGTATACTATATTTTGATCAACATGACAAACAGTTGATAATGTAACAGTAGACAGTTGTAAACAATCAACTAAATGAATGTACCAAAGCACTTGGAATTTGTTCAAAGCAACAAGAAATGTTTATATGATGTGCACAAGTGAGTGCATAATGTCAAGGTTTAACAACCAGTTTTCAGAATTTGATTTGTAATTTGAGAAACGCTCCAAAGCAAATGAAACAAAACTATAATAACTTTTTTTAAGTTTAGAATGATATAATAAATAATAAGAAATACGTAAGTAACAAACGGTACCAGTAAACTGAGAATAGTTATAGTATATACAGTATCTCACAAAAGTGAGTATACCCCTAACCTTTCAGCAACAATTTTAGTATATCTTCTCAAGGAACAATAGTATAGAAATAGCACTTGGATATATTTTAGAGTGAGTACACCCTAAGTAAACATGTCAACACTGTGTCCAAAGGGTCAATATTTTGTGTGAGCGTCATTGTTATCTAGCAGAACCTTAATCCTGGAAATCCTTAAACTCTAGCAGAACCTTAAAGCATAGAATTTACGAGAGCAGCACAGGTTCTTGCTTGGATCCTCTTCCTGCTGGATGATTGACACATGCTGCTTCTCCACTTCCTGTTTGAAGATGCCCCAGAGATGCTCAATAGGTTTCAGGTCTGGAGACATACTTGGCCATTCCATCACCTTTACATTCAGGAAGGCAGTTGTCATCTTAGCGGTGTATTTAAGGTCGTTATTATGTAGGAAACCTGCCGTTCGGCCCAGTTTCTAAAGAAAGGGCAACATGTTTAAATCCATGTTTCCCTCAATTAACCGCAGCTCCCCTGTAGCAGAAACACACATGCAGCCCCACACCATAATTCTACCACCACCATGCTTGATTGTAGGCAAGACACAATTTTCTTAGTACGCCTCAGCAGAGCATTGCCTCAGCACTTCTTATATCGACCTTTGGGAGGCCTGTTCCGAATGGAACGAGTCTTGGAAAATCTCTGTATGACCCTGGCCACTGTATCGTTACTCAGATTCAGGGTGTTACTGATCTTCTTATAGCCTAGGCATCTTTGTGGAGAACAACAATTCTAATTCTCAAATCCTCAGAGAATTATTTCCTATATTCCAGTGGTCAGTATGAGAGAATTGTACTCAAAGCACCAAATCTTTGCTCCAACTACTCTAATACAAGATACACAAATTTGTATGGTACTGTCAAGCAAAGAATAATGATTAATAGGATATGTTGCTTTTCATAGTTAAATGACGTACAGCTGTTATCAATTAGGGTGTACTCACTTTGTTGCCAGCTATTTTGTCAATAATGGCTGTATGTTAAGTTATTCTCAGTGGACAGAAAATATATACTGCTATACAAGCAGCACAAGGACTACTCTAAAATATATCCAAGTTTAATTTCGTTAATATTGTCTCTTGAGAAGACACTAAAATGGTTGCTGAAATGTGAGGGGTGTACTCACTTTTGTGAGATACTATACACATACATACATACATACATACATAAAGTATATTTCTGATGACATTTATTAAGTAATTTATTAATTCTTCGTATTTACCGATTCTGGTTGAATGACCATGGGATGCCAGACCACTACAGGAATTAAAATACACACACTCACACACACACACACACACACAGACACACATTTGCCTGCAAATGTACAACCAAGAGCAATTTAAAGTAGCCAATCCACCTTCTATCATATTTTTGAAAGTGGATCTTAGAAGAAACCCTTATGGACATAGAATGCATGTGTAAGTCCACACACACACACACACACACACACACACACACACACACACACACACACACACACACACACACACACAGTCACTATAGCTCAGAAATGAACTCTGAGCCCTGTAAACACCAAACTGTGAGGCACAGATAATATTAACACTTCTAATACTCTTTAATCTGATAAGGAATTCTTGTTTAATATATATTTGTCCAAAATCATTGACTGCCAGTTTACAAGTGAATCAGCCTCCACAATGTAGCAGAGCTGAAGAGAATGGAACTGGAGAAGAGATAACTCTACCCTTACATTAATATACAATGTCTTTTTGTACAGATGTGAAGATTGCTGCTTTCCAAGCCTTACACATCCCGGTGAATGATCTTCGTCTCAGCCTCTTTGAGTGGAACATCCTATAAGAAGATGCAAGACGTTGCCTTCATTTATTTCTGTAAAGTAACTGACAAAAAATGCACTTCAGTTCTTTTAAAACTCTTGCTATTGGGTCTGGACTTGGTATAAATCCTTCTATCTTCTAACTACAGTATTTATATATATTTTACATTAGCTTCACTGTAGTTAGTGAACATTCTGTAATAGTAATATCATTTTAACATAAAATTAGCATATCAAATAATCTAATAATTAGACAAATAATCTGTTTTTGTTATGACTTTAAATATGTAAAAGGAGCCAAAATGTAATGCAATCTAATAGTGATAATGCAGGTACATACTGTATGAATTTCATTACAGGTAAGATCGTAGTTTAAAATAATACTAAATAATTATCTGAACTGCTTCTTATCGGACAGCAATAAAAGTTCTTCATTATTATTTTTGGGTATTAATTTATAGGTTAATATACTGTAGTTGTACAATTAAAGATCAAGGTCAAGAACTGGACTTCATGATTTTAATAATCTCCGAAAAATCTGGTAAAACATGTGACATGAAAGTTTTGTTGCATTATGAAACATAACAGCCAATCATGTTCATGAATATGCTAACCACTGAACATCAGTTTATTGAGGTAAAAGTGTGTTTGCAGTGTTTTTACCTATTCAAAGAATTGAAATTTCTTACATGCCATGTAATATTAAAATGCAGTTAAAAGTATCCCCACATTTATAATTATATAAACATGTGTAAAGAGAAATGTGTACAATTTGTGGGAAAGCTGGTCTCAATCCAGTACTCCAAGCAAATGCTCTCCAGAATAAATATGACCCAGCCATGTAAACAAGCTGCTGGTATTGCTTTACAAGTTTGCAGTTAATTATAATTAAAGCTGGGTTGTTTGTGTAGATTTGATCCCACGGCTGACTGCATTTAATTCTCCAGCACCTTTTGTGTTATAAAAATTATAGTCGTTTATATTTGTATGTTTGTCTTACTGAGTTGGCCATGGCGGTATAGTCACTGTAATGGTACACAGCAATATGCATATGAAGTAATATTTTGTCAAATTTAGGTAATTTTTGTGTGTGTATAGCTAAGTAGTACTATTTTACTGCATAGGTATTAATGATAGCCTTTTTAGTTTATCCCTGGAAAAGCACCATGTCTTCATTGTTGCAGGAAAAAAGGAAAAAAACTGGTTCTGTTTGTGAGGCCAGAAACCTTTACTCTAATATAGGATGTACACAATCTTATATTATTGATTAATGGGCTATGACTCTGTAAATCTTACCACCATAACCCAATCTTTGCTTTACCTTGAAAGTGTTTTGAAGTATGCGCAGGCGGTGCAGCTTCTCATTAAGCAAGGGGTCATTACCACGACGGACAAAAGAACGCTTATACTCCAGACGATTGGTGGGCAGGTGCTCATTCACAGGGGACAGACTGGCCCTCTCCAGAGCTCGATACAGGTCACACAGCGAATCGGCCTGATGCCTGCGTTCCCGCTCCAAACCTGCAGGGGACAGCACAGAACGAGTGTAATGAGCAGTCGTTGCTGAACAGTATGTGCCAGATGACATAGTGAGGTTATGTAAAACAGTGGACCTTTATTTACATGTCAGAGTGAAAATAGGTCACATAAAGGATGGGCCATGTGGGAAGCAAAGTTTTCCTATGTGTTACTTTTAAACCAACCGAAAACGGCAGGATGATAAAAAAAAGGAATTAAAGATGATAGTCAAACAAAACGTAAATTATATGTTGATTGAAGTCATACACATTAATAACAGTGATATTTATAAATAAAAAAATAAAAACAAGGAAGTCTATTGTGTAGAAACCTAAATAAATTCTTGAAAACAGGACCCTTTAACATCATTTAACTGCACAAAGCTAAATCTTTTCTGATACACCACAAAAATATTGCATACATGACAAAAAATTCATTTTATACTTCTTAATAGGTTAATTTAATATTTGCTTTGATATTGTGTAAGCAACTGTGAAACTAAGTACTGCTTGCTAACAATATTGCTAGCATATCTAACACAAGCTAAACTAGTAACAACACACAGCATTATATAATAATTTGTAACGCTCACCCAAAGACTTCCTTAGTCACCAAGATTCAAGATTCTAAATTTAAACCGCTGAATTTGAAAAGTCACAATAAAATAGTGTTAAGTTGTTAACATAGGGGATAAATCTTATGAAATGTTAGCAAATTAACAAACACCAAATAGCTCCATTAGGATCCTGAGTTAACTGTTAACTTTACCCAAGATTAGATTGATAATATTCTAATGTGTTCATTTTAATCATGAATCATAAATAATTATTTTGAAAAATATTTATGAGTTAAGAATAGCAATAATGCAAAAACTGCATGCCCATGTTGAGCCCATGCAATGCCAAAACTCATATACAGCCGGAAAGAAAGGTCAGCATTGTCATGTGTGTAATCATATAAAGCACTATTTCATTTATTTATATACACTGTATTTTCATGTCTATTTATTTTATACATTTGGATATGGTTTCAGGGTTTTAGTGGGCCCATACTATCTAAACCTACCACAAAGGGGCAGTACCACATCTCTGAGTGGCAATTCTTGCTTTATAAGCAACTCACATCAGCTACACAAAATGATTACATGAATCATTGTTTCATTATGCAGTAAAATACAACCCACCTTGCAATCTGTAAGAGATTTGGGATGATTAAAAGTGCAGTATAAAAAACCTTCTACATTTGCTTTTTAGTGGGGTTTAAGAAAGGCAGAGAGATGGAGATCAAGAGAGACATATAGGCCCTGGAGAGGGCATGAGTAGACATTAACACAAGCTGAAAGTATTTCTTCATGTGTCCTAGGGCACAGTGTCTTTTCTGACAGTGTCTGTGTGAGAAAGACAATATATATGCACTATAGTTAGTTAGTATGTGTATTAGTAGGGGTATTATGGTGATTATAGGTAGTCTAAGAGACATACAGAGAGGCAAATACGATTCAATAATTAATGTATCCTGTAGGGCAATACTGACACATCAACGTTCATGACGTTCATAACACTCATGTACTCCTGCCTTGAGGGAGACTTAAGATCAAAACTAGCAGCACATACTAGCTGTGTAGCTGTTAGCAGGAGTCTGCAGTGAATAGGTAGTGTTTTTGGAAAAGGCAACAGGTGTAAATGACTAACATTGTACACCTGGTCCCTGTTTTTACCCTGTATATTAACAATCTCTATTTCTCTCTGTCTTTCCCATTAGCTCTAAGCTATTTGGCTGTGAGCAGAATATAGCAAACAAATGATGAGCAAGCTGGAATGTTGCCAAGTTATTTGTGTTTCTTTACTTTGTTAAAAACCTACTTTCCCACAGGGACGAGCGTAAGGGTATTATAACACCTGCGAAATCAAACTGAAACTAAAAGGTTTATTTGCTTTATAACTAACTCAACAAAATCTATTGGCTTATTGTAAAAAAGGGTAAACAAGTCTTTGGCAAGTGTGTGAATAAACCACACAAATCACCCACACACACAAAACATGGATTAGATGTTAAATTAATAATACAACAATAATAAAACAATAAGTTTAACAATTTGTGGCATGAGTGAAATCTCTCTAAATAAAAGCTCATTTAATTACAGATTGTACCTTAGTTTTCTCACTGTTCTGCAGTTATGTCATTAGATTAATCATACATTAGAGCCAGACATGTCATGATAGTGCTAACACATTCTAAGAAAGATGTCTGGCATAAAGTTGTGTTGTGCGTGGTCGCTTTTTTCTATATTTTATTTCTTTTACGCAGGTGTAAGGGTGTAAGGTGCTTGGCATTATATTTATTTGGCAAATTCTTATCCTGACAATTCCTAATCATTGTCTGTAGCAGTGATCAAATACAGATATACAGGGTTATCAATCACCATAAACAAAAATATATACAAAATATGTACAATTTAGTCAGTCACAAGACAGCAGTAGAGAAAAGATAGAAAAAAAAGAAACAAAGACACTGGGCCTATAAGCATGTAAATGTAAAGGGGCAATCACCTGGCAAGCTTTTTAGTTAATCTATTGGTAACGGATGAAAGTAGTTCCTCTACCCAAATTTTCCGTCATATATCTTGCATTGTAAAAATATGTTGTCAAAAAAACAGGACTGACTAAAATTAACCAAATACAATTATTCTCTAGTAGCCAATTTAAGTCACGCCTGAACAGCACGGTAATGTGCTCATTAAGATTTATCTCTCTATTGTATCACAGATTAGTACCTGCATCTCTGGTGTATGCCTGGCCCAGCTGGTACTGTTGGACATCTCTGTGTTCAGGTGCCCCTGCTGTGGCTGCCAGGATGGCATGCAGGCCACTGTCACGTGGCAGAGTAAAGCTGCGGTGTTTTACTTCCCTTCCTAGTCGAGCTGTTGGAGGTAGTTGGTTGGGCGTCAGAGGAGTGTGGCGCTCAGGTGGTGGGCATCGCTGAGGTGGCAGTGTGGCCTGGCGCCGAAGTTCCACAGGCAAGGCTCCATTGGGCTCCAAGAATACAGCATCCTCCAGAGGCAGAGACTGCAAAAAGTGTAGACCTGAACTGGTCAGCGGCGTCTCAATCAGGTCCTGCCATGAGCGCCGCTGACTGGACGATTTGCGTGAGGGAGAGCTGGGGCCGCTCATACTAGCACACTGGGGGTCTTGCTGGAAGTCATCATGGGGAGATCTGGGCTGCACGGGCTCTGTGGATGGGGGTCGAATGTGTTTGGGTTCAGGATAGGGGCTTACCTGCTGCAGGATTACAAGTAAAAAAAAAAATTTTGAATTGCGAGATAAACCATTGGGGTAATTTCAATGCTAGAACCTGGCTAGTATTTGGGTTTACATTGATTACAGAATCTAATTCTAATGATGGAGTTTTAAATTGCATCATCATTGTGTTAGCATTTTAGACAAATATGTCAAAATGTACCATATAGACTTATTCTCAATATTTGCAAGATGCCTGGCTCAACACATTCAGTAAGATACTGCATGACTAAATAGTATAGGCAATAGTACTGCCTTCTAATTTCATTTAAGAATGTAAGGATTAGTAAAGATCAAGCTGGCTAACATTTAGCTATTTGTGTTTAGCAACTTTATGCTGGCCAGCTACAGTAGCCTATACCTTGTTTTATAATGATGCAGCTCCTTACTTTTTGAAAAACAGCTTGAACATAACAGAATGCTATTTTCTTAGTGCTATAAATTACATTTAAAAACGTTTAAATATTTGATAGTTGAGCTAATTTGATTTTTATTTCTCATACATTTGAATCCTGTTTGAGAGTGCTTGAAGAGGCACAATGAGGAGGAAGTACAGAAAACCAGCAACCATTAAAAGAAATGTGGCTTGCCTTTGTGGTGCCTCAGAGCTGTCACCAGCTATTAGTCTTTGAATTTGAAACGGGAACATGCACACACACACACACACACACACACACACACACACACAGACAGACACATAGCTTTTATGCATAGTATTATAAGTTGTCTGTTTTGTGTTTCTCTCAGTAAGATTAGCAGGGTCTGGTACCATGGGATCTCATTTAAAAAAAGCCCTTTTTTATCTCAAAATCTGCTGCCACAAAGCTGGTCTCCAGAGCTTCAATAATTAATAAGTGCTTCATCTGCCTTCCTTTTTCTCTTTTGCACTTCAGTTTTCATCTTTTATTTCTCTTTTTCTCCTCTATCTATTCTATCTTCTCTTCCCAACTGTTCATACATTCCCTACTACCTTAATGTCTGAAACTTTCTTGTTGGTCTGACAAATCCATTAATGTAGAGAACGATAAAAAATAATAATGGTGTTTTTTCATCCAACACAAGAAATAAAAATAATAATAAAGGCAGCCTGTGTGACATACTAAAGCAGGGTAGGTGTCGTAGGGGGGTGGAGGGCTGTTCTGTTTAGAAGACAAGTTCTCAACATCCTCATGGTCGCTCTCACTCCAGTAGTCTAAGAGAGGACAAGAAAACAAAAAATATATAAGCATTTATTTACAGATGGTATGATGGCCACATGGTATGCAGTAGCACAGTTTATTACTACAACACTCTGGAGAATAGTGAACATGTACTCGGCTACACTGACCCCCTCGACCATTTTACCCCAGTGGCTACGCACTTAAATAAAATGTGGTAATGTTTTAATCTACCAAAATAGATCCCTACATCTTCTATACTATTTATCCTGCACAAGGTCTCAGGAGACCCTGAATCTCAGTCCAAGGACTCAGGGCACAAGGGTGGACGAGATGCCAGCTCATCACATGGCACAATTACACCGACACACTTGGACAATTTGAAAATGCTAATCAGTGTACATGTATTTGGACTTTGGAAGGAAACCAGTTTACACAGAGAAAACCCAAGAAAATCTGAACCCCTAGGGTTATATTGTGAGACCAACATTCTACTACTAAGCCACAGTGTCCGCAAAATAAATTGTGGTTTCAAAATATATAAATTTTTGTAATACATGAAATGCTGTATTGAAATGTTAATGAAATATACTAATCCTATATCACATTATTATGCATTGTTGCCATTTATTTTATTGTGCATTATTGGAATTAGTGATTGTGATGTCCCAAAAACAGTACAGTTTTTATCAGGAGATTTGTCATGCTATAAAAGTCCTGATGAAAGGTGTCTGTTTAGTTGTTGCATGCTCCATATGACCCAGTGAAAGCTTAAATTTCCCATGGTGATAGACAATTCATTACTTTGAAAGGTGATGTTCAGCTTTTGTTGATTTTTTTGCAATTATTTTCTTATGATAGTAAGAATCTAGATGGCAGCTTCTTTACCACTAGAGGGGCCTAAACAACTGGCTACAACCTCAGCTATTTTTCAGTTAATTCATTTAAAGCATATTATTGAGTAATGACTACAATTTATTCTGTAATTGTACAAAAAAACAATACAACTTATGCTGCAACTAATAGAAGATACACCTAGCTAACTTTATTTAATGCCTTTTTTTGCATGACCATCAAGTTATTTAGATATATACATATACATAGTGGTGTGAAAAAGCGTTTGACCCCTTCCTTATTTTTTTGCATGTTTGTCACACATGTTTTTGCATGTTTGTCACACATGTTTTTGCATGTTTGTCACACATGTTTTTGCATGTTTGTCACACATATTTCACATGTCATCATCAAACTAATTTAAATATTAGTGAAAGACATGGAAAGACATTCAAGCATCCAATACACTCAATAGATTATAGAAAAGTTTATACACTGTTTAGTCAAGACCACATAGACCAGAGTAACTGAGATGATCATTAAAGTGTAAAGGCATCTTCTCACCATGATCCTGCCGAATCCTCTCCTGTTCTAAGTGAGCTGCTGCTGCCATGTTTAATCGACTCAGCCATCTGTGTGTGTCGACAAAAAAAAAACAAAACTATCAGCTGCAAAGCTGCTACATTCTGCCAAAATGCTGTAATATAGAACTACTAAATGTACTGTTATAGTGGGATTTATATGTCTCACCTGTTCATGTCATCGACATTATCTGCTGCAAAGTAGAAACTCTTGATCTTTGGATGGCATGCCTTAAATGCACTTTAATACAGAAAATACATAAAAATCATCAAAAATCTCTTGGAGATGGCACTGTCAATGCCAACAATTATGATCATTAATCCAAAGTTAAAATATAAAACACATACAACTTCTTGCGGCATTCATTTGCTTGGTCGATTTTAAATTCAGGGAGACTGACGAAGCCTTCGGCCTTCTCATCCTGCAGAAACACAAACACAGTCAACAAATGAGATACAATTGAGAATTAAGTATGAGCACGAAATGCAGAAACCTATTGTTATTGTAGAAATTTTTTGTTTTATTATTATTATTATTATTCCCCCTAAAACTGATTGTGAGGACTAAACTGTAAGGCATAGAGAGTTGAAACTTGGCCAGATGGTAGAGCTCAATTTGGGGAGAGAATGACAAATTATCAACCCAGTTGGCCAAAGGGGGGCGCAACAGTCGAAAAAACTTATTTTCACACATTTCACACACTAGTTTTATCGTAGACTCAAAACTTTCAGATGCTTGGAAACCTTGGGTCAAAACAAGAACAAGGTTATGAGATATCTTCACAAAACTTGGTATATGTGTCTATATGCTCAATCTTTGGTAAAGAAAAAAAATTGCATAGCTTTGCCCCTGGGAATCGCTAAACAAGAGAATAATTACAAATAGCTCTAACTACGCAAACGTTTATCTGATCGACTTGAGCCTTGGTACACAATGTCTCTGTCCAATGTGCCATAAGATTTTACAAGAATATTTGTGTATCTCAAAAAACATGGCCGCCATCTGCCAATTACTTGTGAGCACCTGTTAGACACCGGTACCAGAGGCGTATTACAACAAAACTCTTTGGGCATGTTTTTAATGTCTTGTTCATTATGACCTTCAGTATCTAATAGTACCCTCTAATAGCTGCAGGGGTTAAAGCAACTTAGGTACTGAAGATCAAAATGAACAAGACAAGTGTCTTGGGTCCATATACTGAAATGAATTCAGTTGTATGAGTTCATGTGAATGATTTTCCATCACCCATATTCTCAAAAGACTTTTGATATTTTTAATCAAACCCTCACCTCCTCGTTGATGTACCAATAGAGGCAGGTGTCTTTTAGCACCACCCAGTACTTCTTCCACTTTTGAGAAAAGTAGCTTTTGGCATCCTTTTTCTTCCAGAGCCAACCGGCGCAATCTCCCTGTCCCAAGTCTTTACAGGAAATTCTACGCTTACTAATAGATGATAGTGAGCCAGCTACAAAAAGACAAAAGAGAAAGAAGAAGCTATTTATATATGTAAAAGTTTGGGATGTGCGATTAAATCAAGCTCATGCTTCAAATCTGGGAAGAGTGAAACATTCCGTGTCTCACCTCTCAATTTCTTTTTGGACTTGGTCAGCACTGAAGACTGATCAAATGTCTGCAAAAAATAATGTACCCATGTATGCTATAAGCAATAATTTGTGAAAATCAAACTGTGACAATTTCAATTAAAATCGTTACATAAATATAGGTCTGAATTTGTAATGAATAATTAACATTATAGCTGAATTCTATTTTGTTTCTATTTTTTTACAATGTGGTAGACATTACTTTGCCCAAAACTACTGAGAAATTCCTTTACATGTTAGAGAAATAAGTAAAATTTTTGAAATATAAAATCATTCTTTAGATACACTCACAAGGTAAATGGAGGAGGTGTCTGAGGTGGGTGTGGTTATTGATTCCTGTCTTAGCATTTCCATCTGAAGTGCTGGAACCAAGGCGTAATGGGCGGGGCTACTTCCTTTTTCATTCTTCCTTCTGCTCCGTCTGCTGCTGCTGCGTGCTATTGCATACTCCTCAGAACCCACCTTATCTTCTCCGACATAACGAATCATGGAGTTCTCTGTGTGCACAGTGATCTGACAATTAATTATCATGAATTACCGCAATGTGCAGAAACACCACTGCCATGGTAAATCTAATAAATCTGCATATCGCATCGGAAGCCACTGATGGGTGATATAAGTAGTTATTGTGTACTAGTAACCAACAATAATCACATACTCCTGGCTTATAAAGGTGCCTTCAAGGCTCTTTACTCTCTTCTCCTTCGCTAATGTACATTTTGTAGTGCACAGATGTAGAATTTCTAATGTCAGTGTACAACTGTCAATATCGTTTGTAAACATGACATAAATCTGAAACTTTATCCTTGATACCTACAGTCTCCAAATGTGACTAAACAGACTGAATTCTCTCTGCACTAACTCACTGTGTCATTCAGCCTTTCTCTGTGAATCAAATACCAGCATCTTGCCAAGAGTTTCCATGGCAATGGGGAAGCACAAAATTCAGAATTCTTCAGACAAAGAAAATTACACTCATGCAGAGAAACAGCGAGGCACACTGAGGAAAACGGGAGAGGGCAGGGAGGGAGGATCGACACAGAGCAAAAACCACAAATTACAAAGCACGATGAGAAGAAGTACGAGGGTCAGAGGGAACTGGATGGAGGAATCCAAATCATTATTTATATTTTAGGACCCAAAAAAACAACCACCCGCTGCCCTCCTACTGCTTCTGTCTCTCCCTCCTCCCTCACCCACCTCTCCTGAGCTCTTTCTTCATCTTGGCTGGGTCTTCATAGTCGCCCACCCAGTTATACTCCACCGGCATTGAGATGGGCCTCAGCCTTCCTGGCTCACACATACCGACGAAGTGAATCAGAATCACACCACGCTAATCAGCACACTGCACCTCACACAGTACAGAACAGCACCTATTTTTCTGATAAAGAGGAAATCTATAAAGGGATCAGAACGGGATGTTATCTGGAGAAGTGTGGCCCAGAAATGTTCAATCAGGGTTACTTTGAATGACAAAAAGCAGATATAATCCAATTTTCCAATTTAATTTAAGAAAGAAATATGTGGTTTCAAATCCAATTCAAACCAAATTCCAGACATACAACTATAAAGTTCTTTGTTCCTTTTTTGTCATTCAGTATGCTGTGTCTTTAAAGTCAAAAACGGGCCTTTTTTGCGTTTCCTTACAGCATTAGAACACAAAGCCAATGGTTAAGTGGCAGCATAAAAATCACTTTGAACATTCTCAAACTAACTTTGCTAGTAATTTGTTTGCATTCGTTTTCTTTACCCGATTTGCTTCCATTTCAGTCATAAGCATTGTATTGAGCAAATGTGACTATAGTCCGAGAAAATCTATCAAATTATTCAGTTGTAATTTGATTGTAAACTCAACTCAGGGCATTTTAACACTTTTTACTCTTTTGCTCTTTTTAAGCCTTTGGTTGTTTGCTGGCTTTAAATCAAAGACAAGAATCATTGGTTGTATGTTATACAATTTGTTTGAGTTTTAAAACCACAAATCGAAAAGCAAAAAAAAACAGTGTGTCTGAGGGATGTGTATTTTCTCATTGTTTAGAAATCACAATATATGATCCAAAAACAAAGAACAGGGATGAATATATCATTCTATAAATAGATCTTGTTTATCACATCCAGCATTTTTGTGTCATTCCAAATATTCAGAACGCATCACATTTCTGCGATGCCATGCCTGTGTTTGGCTCAGTTCAGCAGCTCGTTTCTACCAAGAGTATTGCAACCTAAAATATACACAGTGTTTTGTTCATGTCCTGCACTCGGGTCGATTCAGGATCAAAACACAGAAATTGAAACCCTACAGTTCACTTGGATCTGTATGAAGAATGCTTCTTTCAGACTAGTTATTTTGGTTTGTGCACGAATGTGATTGCAGTATCCTCACCTGCCAAAACCGCCACACCAAGTGGAAAAAAGCACCAGGGTTCAAAAGTTCTAAACAACTAAATGCTGCACATGTAAAGGCAACCCCAGAGCTTTGCCAAAGGGTTACGAAATCTATAGCATCAAGCCAAGCCATGTCAATCTGGATTGAGTCAACAGAAGTTCAAAGCACGTACCATATGTCATAGTGCCGTCCCTGCGCACAGGAGGAGGCCCACGGTTTGGATCATACTCATAGCAGTAGAGAACTGCATCTTCTTCCATCACAGGAAACTGCCGTCGGCACTCCTGGTCGAGAAAAGAGTTTGGCGACTCAGAACGCTTAGCCACCTCATGCTGTGAAGTATCACTCGCTGTGCCCTCTCTGCAAGGAAAAATAAAGTGTTTAGTGCTTCTCTTTTCCATGGGTGCATTTCAGGAATATTGTGCAATAAGTGAAATTCTGTCTATTGCACTGTGTTTATAGTTTCTCTAGTGCCATAGATGTAATGGTAAATCCTAGACACAATACCTAAAATGTAGCGTTTAAGATGGGTGAAATTATCAGTACATTTCCACTGTTTAACATTTGAAGCATTTCACAGATGCCCTTATCCAGAGCGACTTACATTAATCTCATTCATACAACTGAGCAGCTATGGGGTTAAAAGCGTTGCTCAGGGGCCCAGTATTTGAACTCGCAACCTTAAAATCCACAGTCCAGTGCCTTAAATAATAAACTACCACCTCCCATAGGGTGGTATTAATTTTATAGATGATGCAGATATGCTGCTAAAACAGATTATAAAAGCATTATAAAACAGACAAATTTACTTTATAAAAATATATCTAATTATGATAATGAGGAGCAACGTCCTCATATGAATGGATCCCACATGTGTGTGTGTGTGTGTGTGTGTGTGTGTGTGTGTGTGTGTGTGTGTGTGTGTGTGTGTGTGTGTGTGTCTACCTGGGTGCATATGGCTCGTCCGGTGGTGGGGGAAAGTAGAGGTCCTGTAGGGCACAGCTGTCTCGCTTGGATGGTGTACTGAGGGTGCTGGTGGGTGTGGCTGCGCTGCTGCTGGGGCTTGCTGGAAAGACAGGCTGAAGGAAGAATGTTATTTTGTAATATACATCATGCTGTTATTCGTTTTTACACACAATCTGTGTACAATCTGCATTTGTGTCTGTCATCCTGTCATCCTGTTTGTCATGTATCTGATAGTTCGCGAGAAGCCATGAGTGGCTGGAAAGTCTGGTGTTTATACTAATAAATTACATAGCAATGTTTGTAAAACTATTTTATTATTGTATTATTCATTTAAAGTAGTAAATAAAACATTTATTACAAGTAATTCACAATTTTTGTTAAGTTTACAGTACAGTACATGTACAATTCCACTTGAGAAAAGGAACTATCAAAAGGAGAGAGTCAAAACCTTGCGTTTTTTTTGTTACTGTTACTCACAAAGGGTCTTAGAACGTAACCCCTACGAGTATAGATATACTGTATATATAAAAGCATCCCATATTATAATTCAAAATATGGACACTTCATTGGGTACTGGCTTTTCATATAAACTCTCCTTACAGAAAATTACAGTTTACTGTGCTACCATTCTGACATTCAATCTAATAATACTGACATTTAATCTGATTTCCAATAGCCTTTTATAGCAATTTATTGGAATTACATTAAAAGGAAAAGAAACTGCAATGAATATTGTACACACAATATTGTGACAACGCACAAAGGTTTTTTTTTTTTTTTTACATGACTGATATGGTGATTTTTTCTGCTTGTTTAAATGACAAAAAGCACAAATGGATTTTCCTTTGAATTACAAAACAGGCAAGACATGCAGAATTATCTAAAAAGATAGATCAAAGTAAAGGAAGTAAAGTACAGGCAGGAGGAGGAGAAGGAGGAGAAAAATTTGCCATGCGCTCCAGTTGGTTCGAGCCCTTAGGGTGGAGAGATGACTTTTACTACAACGGGCTGGATTACTGTGGATCATAAATTTGCACATACCACTTAAACAACACTTCTATCCACTGACACAGAGCCCAAAAAGTACCTGTAGGGCCAGGGGTTTCCATCTCATGTTCTTCAGTAAGGCAGGGGTGGACGTGAGAGTGCTCTGAGGACGTTTCTTCAGTGTTAAGGACACTCCAGCTGGGTCACTACGCAAAGAGTTGACCAAATTCTTTAACTGCCAGCCAACCTACACACCCACAAAAATACACACCTTTTAAAAAATTGGTTACAAACTCATTGCCATGCATGAATGAAAAAACAACTGTATTGTATGTTTGAAATGTGTGTTTTGTGTGGCACTTGAAACCCAGAGAGTGAACACAGTAGATGCTAAAGTTAAAATATAAACAATAGACACACCACTGTCTGATGATTGACTTGAATGACCTCATCGCCGGCGTGAATTTTCTTACAGCGGTCTGCCGGAGACTGAAATAGATAAAGAAACAGAATGAATAACAGTGAAAGAAAGTTAAAGGGTAAGATAAAAATATATTATATAAAGGGTTTTTATTCATGGCTATACAGGGACATTGTGTTTCAATGGCCAATTTACTCTCACACACACACACACACACACACACACACACACACACACACACACACACACACACACACACATATATTAATCATTATTTCTTACATTTTATTTTCTTTTATATTTAAAGTCCCTTTTATTTAATGCACAAGAGGTCTCTAATTGTATTCAGAATGCATCCACATGCCAAAGTACACTTTAATTAAAGAATTTTAATTTATAGCAAAAGCTAAATTACAACTACAAGTGTCTGCATGTCTTTAGAAACACATCTTTCGTGAACAAATTAGCACATCTTATATCTGCCTCAATAATAAAGCAGTTTTCTAGTTTAAAGTGGAAGATACATGGCAGAGAAAATGCTAAATTATGTCTAAATGTGTCGTTAAAAGAATAATTGCATGTGCATATACAAACAAATCTTTTGTGAAAGTACTATTTCAAAAACATAATATATTTTTTTATAATACATTAACAAACATAAACAAATTATTATTTTACCTGAAGCTGAACAACAATTAAACTGGCCTTTAAAAAGTTTTTCATTCACAAATACCATATAAATATTAGGTTAACTATTTATTTTGAACAAGTTTTCAGCATGCTCCATTGCTTCGAATTTCTGCTGCACACGAGTTTTCATTTCAGTTTACTGTTTGTGGAATCTTTTTGATGTTGAAATGTGCACAAATCTTCACGAGCGAACTCCAAAATCTGGTGGAACATCTTATAAGAGTGGAGGGAATTATAAGAGCAAATTGGGACTAGGGTTGCGATGCTCAAAAAGCGAAACATTTGTCAATATAGTGTATTTAGAGTCATTACAACCAGCAAACATCTCATCCACTTGTTTTTTCCTCACTTCACATTCACACAGTTGTTTGCAAATCATCTGTAACATATCTACTAACAGGACAAACATTTTATTTTCATCCTCATATTATTTTATATTACATTTTTTTATTTGGTACCTTATTTAATTAATTTTTTATGTTTCTAGGCCAGTAATAATTTCTTATAGTACTATAAAAAAAAAGCTGCAAAATGCAACAATGCCAGTGGTGTTTTTGTGTAAGGAAGAATAGAAGACATGTATTTGTTTTTAATGCAACTGTGATTTACTATGCAGTCGTAAGAAAAACCCAAAATAAAAAACTTCTCCTTTAAATCTTTTACCTCCACATGTCACAGATTAGTCTCAGTGTGAGCACAACGTTATCAATAAGCTTGAAAGGCCTAACCTGTCTGGTAGGTATGTCATTGCTGAAGTATTGTTTAAAAAGTGGGCCCTACCCCCTCTGTGGTCCCTGTGATGACATGTAGGCCATCATATGTTGACTTGATGTACATGCCCTGAGAAGGGGCACAAACATTTCAGAGGAGTTACTTGAAAATCTTTGTAACACACAGACAATAGACACAATTGCACACTGTAACATACTTTGATACTCAAGCATCAGAATGGGTAGAGGGAGAAGGAAACATTGTGAGTCTGAGAGTTGGTTTATTTTTATCTGCCTTTGCTCTGCCTCCATTCAGCACTGACAGAAAGTGCTGCAGTGTGTGTCTCTATGTTTGTGTATATGTTGGTATATACGTGCATGTGTGGGCGTGAGCATTACTGCTCTAAGCTTCCCTAAGCCACTACATGCAGCATACATCCTATGAGTAGGAATGTGTAGCTCTGCCTCTGTGACATTAGGACTGTCATGCTGTGACTGTCAACATTTTAATATAATATGATTTACAGCTGCAATACAATATAGTGGAATTAGACCCAATTTGTTACTGGTTATAACATACTATATCATTCATTTATTTTCAGGAAATGCTTCATTCTATTGATTATCGTGGTAGATCCTCGGCTATCCAACACACACTTGTGAAATAAAATTAGTGACCATAATGGGCAAGTTCCCTTTCCAGGGGCTGACAAATACAGAGTTCATGCCTCCTTTACTGGGAGTTATTGACCCAAAGAGTTATGCCTCTTTCACAGTAACTAACATGCAGAGAGGCAACAATTCCTTCCCTAAGAATGGAGGACACATAGGCAATTTCTTTTTTTATTGTAACTATTAAGCAGAGAGGCCTTGCCCGTTTTTTCTTTACTGGTACTGACAGGTATAAAAACTCACTGTGACTAACAGGCACATAGTTCATGACTCCATAACTGTGCTTTAGATATGGGCAAATGTACATCAAAACAATGTACATTATAATCTGAAACACATCAGAGACACCTATACAGATTTTACAACCAAATTTCCAAAAAAGTTGAAATTGTGTAAAATAAAATAAAACCTGAATGCATTGATTTGAAAATCTCATAAACCCCTTTTTTCCTCAACAGAACATGAAAAAGAAAAAGAGAGAAAAGGATCCATCTGGCTAGATATCAGCTCTTAGTTTGAAACGCTGCATCTCTGATGGTATGGGAATGCATTAGTGCCTGTGGAATGGGCAGCTTACACATTTGGAAAGGCTCCATCAATGTTGAACAGTATATACAGGTTTTAGAGCAACAAATGCTTCCATCCAGAGAATGTCTTTTTTAAGGAAGGCCTTGTATATTTGTGCAAGACTTCATAGTAGAATAGTCCGGGTGCTGAACTGGCCTGTCTATATATGACAGAGGACATGATGCTACACAGTGGTAAACATGGCCTGTTTTGACCTGTTGCAACCATCAAAACTTTTTTCTTTAGAATTATATATATTTTCAGTTTAAACATTCGACATGTTTTTGTTTGTTTGTTTTGAATATGAATATGAATTAAAATATATAGAATATGGATTTATGAGATTTGCAAATCATTGCATTCTGTTTACATTTTACACAGTGTCCCAACCTTTTTGGAATTATGGTTGTACCATAATACACAGTGAAAGTGAGAAGAAATGAAATGCAAAATACAGTGCACAAAGTGGGTCCTGACACCCACCAGCCCCTCTGTCGATTTGATATTGTCCAGTTGCACCACCTCCAGGTGAGCAGCCTGGGACACCATGGGGTCTGAGGAGAGTGTGATAATATGGTCACATACATCAGAGAGCATCTTACACTAAAGGGAGAAAGACAAGAGACAGACAAATTGGTTTGTAGATGAGGAAAATAAATTGTGAAAGAAACTTCATTCTCTTAAAAGCTTTAAATAGACTTTTAGGCCCAATTACTAGTTTTTCTTTTTTAAATCTTGCCAGTTTTTATCATATAATATGATATAATCTTAAACACATAAAATATAGCCTTAATATAACCTTTAATAGCTTATTTTTTTTTAAACTCTGCATTTTCACAATTTAAAAACTAAATAAATATTTATTTAATAATACATATAAAAAACATTCCAATAAACACAAATTAAATATAAATTATAATCTGGTATTGTTTTATATATGTGAAATTTTAATTATTTGATAATATGGACATACATGTGACAATAGTCATTTTGCTTGTTCAGCTGATAAACCGAGCAGTTTAGCTCTTTCTCTCCCTCTGCCACAATCAAGACCCCCTGCTGTGCTGCAATATGCTGAGCTTTTGACTGCATGGTCACTGTGACACCCCTCAACACCATCTGTGCTGAGGATAAGAGATTCTGTGTGATCGCAGCATCGTCATGAGACAGACTGCCTGCATTACATCATTACATCTCTTTTCAGGCTACCACAGACTTGTCCTCATACCGTCACCTATTCATCCATCTCCCTTTTGTCACTTTGTCCCTTCATGAATGAAAACACAATAGTTAGACGAGAAAATCCTTGGTGCAGCAGCTAAAGATTTCTTTCTGTCTCTCGCAAAAGGCACGTGGTTCTGTCATGGTATTTATAGCAGAAGAGGGCAGCGGTGTCCTGACCAGCACTGCAGTGTGCCACAGATGAGCTGCAGAGCTCTTAAATCACAGAACATGCATACGCACACACACACACACACACACACACTCAGACATACATATACTTCTTCTCTTACCACATGCAGTATTTTATTCTCCGTTTCATACACCGTGTTGTCCTGAAAAGAAGGAAGAACAAAACCATTTGCATAATATCTATCAACATTTTCTGCATATTGCAAAAGCAGTCAAGACATGTTTGGGGCATGGTAAGAAAAATTTCTATCACAGATGTGTCTTTATGCAAAGTTATAAATTTTCATACTACTTTTAATGCATCTGTAAATACAAGTAGAACTGACTATGCTCCTGCAGCCAACAGGAAATCCTAATCATTTACTAATGAAAGCAAGTGAGGCAGGCCAGTATGTGTGCTGGTGCCAGTCTTGTAGCCAAATGATCTCTGAGGTGCAGGCGATGCCTGAGTTCCCTCTCCTCCTCAGACAGATGAGTGCGGTGTAAGTGAGTCAGCCCTCCCACACTATGCCTGCGCTTATTCCTCTACACCTCCTTTGCTCATTTCTTTCTCTTCTCACCTCACCTTCTCTTTTCCTTGCACCACTCTGAGCCGACTATGTGGGTGGTGGCGACCACATTCTGAGTGGAACTCCGCTGTCCAGCTTTAGAGCGTTTTTATAACTAACAGGCAACAAATTTGGAGTGTTGCTTAGCCGAAGCCTTGCAGTAATTAGGATTATTATATAACATATATTTTCACAACATGCATGTCAGTCAGTTTTAAAAATACCAGGCATCTCCAGCACACACACGCAAGCACGCACGCGCACACATACACGCACACCATTATGGCCTAATTCTAAAATGCAAAAGTTCTGGGACATCAGTTTTTCTTTCCTCCCACAGGAACTTGGCTGTCATCATGCCCCATACTGCAGATACACTATTTCAGTCCAGAGCATAGAGCTGTAAGTGAGAAAGAACATCTCTGTCCTCCTTCTACAGAATCCTCTGGCCTGAAATAATCATCCCACTCGCAAACCTGTGCCCTTAAAAATCTTGCCAATTTAAAATACTTTGCAAAGTCAGTAAAAATAGAAGATTGAGAAAGCTGAGCGAGCTGTAGCTCCGGTGTTGCGTACCTGTTGCACGATTGTGGTTAGTTCTAGACAAAGCTGGATCACGTTGTTCCTGGTCAGGGAATAATCGGCCACTGCGGCAAAAGGAGACCTGAGGAAGACGTGACACCTGCAATTAACCAGTAGATCACTCTTACCCACAGCCTCATTAAAAGGAAATTACACTCAAAGATTCATGACATGGCGTTTCTATGCTTACAAGTTAACTGGGATTTTAACCCTTAAATGCATTGTTTAAACATGAAAAACACATCTGTACAAACATGAAACAAATAAAGATTTCCATAATAGTTTAAAATCATTCTATTTACAATATCCAACTAATCAGCAGCATCTTGTGATTGTAGATTTTTGTGGGAAGAACAACATTAATAATGGCATAGTTTCAAACTAAGTAAGCTGATAGGCTATAACAGGTTCGGAATTTGTAGAGACCCTATAGAAGGCGGCTGAGAGTTAGCATTATATTGTCACCCATTCATACAGTTCAACAACTAATTTTGAGCTGGTTTAGCCATTTCTTCATCTTTGTTTAATACAGCAGGTTTTAGCAGTTGTTTTTAGAAAAAATAAAGAAAAAAAGAAACAAAGGTCCCGCAAGAACATTTGTCTTCTTTTTCTCAGTCTTTGCATGGTGCACACACATTTCTGACACTGGTGCAATCTGTTCCATAATCTGCCATTTACTCTCCTATTCTTGGAAATGTATCTTAGAATGAAGATGGTTTTGCAAATCAATTACACACTGTCTTACACTTTGTCTTTATTTGTGGGTATTTGTTACATTTCATTTCCAATTGTTTGCTATGAACCAGATCTGGGCAGCTGTAGATTATTTTTAAAATGCCCGATTTGGCAGAAAATCTGCCAATGCTGTCATTAACTGTGATGCCTGCGCTCCTCCTCAAAATCCTGCCCCAGTGGGCCTTTATTAGGGCTTACTGAACTTCTTAGTTTTGACTACTTGGTGTATTAAAATAAAGGTATGCAAGGCTGTGAGTGTCATTGTGCAACGTATAGAAAGGTGACAATTGAAAATCACCTTACAAAAATCATTAGTTACTCTAAAGAGATAAATGAGAAAGTGGGGGATCAGCAGATAAGATGTTGGGCTGCTAATCGGATGGTCATGGGTTCAAGTCTCAGGCACACCAATCTGCCACAGCTGGGTCTTTGAGCAAGGCCCTTAACCCTCAATAGCTTAGCTGTTTTAATGAAATAACTTCGCTCTGGATAAGTTCAAATGCCGCAAATAGAATGTAGATAAATAATATTTTACTGAAATTTCAGATTTATGGACTTGTGAGTGGGGATAATTTTGTTAAACACTTGATATTGCCTGAGGCTCTGCCCAACGCACCCTTATAAACAAGCCAGCCTGCAAGCCAAGCCATATATAATACTAACCTATAAGAGATTATATTCCTAAGATTATAAGTGACCTAACATATGCATTTCACCACGCTTTAGATTACAGACTCAAAAGGAGTGAATTTGAATAAATAAGCATTTTTAAATTATACACAAAAAAAAAGCTCCAAAGGTCAAAACTCATGAACTCATGAGATGTCTGAGGACAGCTGATGGAACAACTTATAATGTATATCCTTATACAGTATAAGGACAAAAATATGTAGTCAAAAGACCATGACACCCATGTGTTTCTTCCCCACACTGTTACCACAAAATTGTACTGAATGTTTTTGTAAGCATTTGCATTACAAGATGCATTCATTGGTTTTACAAGGCCAAAACATGTTCCAGCGTGACAATGCCTCTGTGCTAAAAAAAAAACACTTCATGAAAACATCATTTGTCAAGGTTGATGTGAAGAACTCAAGTGGGCTGCACAAAGTCCTGACCTCAACCCAACTGACCATCTCTTGACAGCATTGCCTGACCTCACTAATGCTCTTGTGGCTGAATGAGCAGAATTCCACAAAGCCATACTCCTGAATCTAGTGGAAAATATTTCTAGAAGAGTGAAGGCTATTATAAGAACAAAAGGAGATTATATCTGAAATAGGCTGTTCAAAATGCTTAAATCAGTGTGATGGTCAGGTTTCCACAAGATTCTGGCTACAAAGTGTATGTCAATGAATATTTATATGACATATGTCACAGCTGGGGAAATTAATTTACCACAGAGGATTTCAGGACAAGCTTGAGTTGAAGTAGCTGAGGTGATACAGCTTCATAATTTTCTAATCATTATTTGTTTACTCTCCCTGCAGTGACTTGTGTGGGCTCACAAACCTCCACAAAAAAGCAGAAAATAATATTTAAGCAAACATTTCTAAAGAAGATACTTTGCTGTGAAGCACTAAATAAGGTTTGCAAATAATTCTCCACATTTGATATGTGGTTTTGTGCAGACAAATGAATTGAATAAGTAATTTGCTTCCAAAGAAACTGTCAGGAAAGCTTTTGTCATTATGTGCTATAATTGAAGTTGAATAGAATCTGCATTACAAGTAGTCGTCGACTTACGACCTATGTAACTTACGACCATTTGATCGCTAGATGCGGCGTACGACAGTGCGTACCAGCTTCCAGCATAATTTCACAGCACTGTACATATAACCTTACTTAAGATCAAATCGTGTTACAAACGATCTGTCGGCCCCAATCAGGGTCGTAAGTCGACGACTACCTGTATATAGTCTCATTTAAAAAATATATTATCAAAATTCATTAACTGCCCTTCATGTTCCACTATGTGGTTTTCTTTCTTTTTTTTATTAAACATATTTTCTGTTATTTTCACTCAGTATGGACATGTTTAAATGATTGTTCATTGTTTTGCATATGTACAGGGTTATTCAAAAACTATGAACCGATATCATGACGCATTGCTTCAGTTCTCAAGCATCATCATAGAATGAGCCAGTGACCAAATTAAATTTGTAAGGAATCTCAAGCACTTCTCTGCTCATTAGGATAATGACAAGGAGTTTTTATTACTTTTCCTTAATAAAATATTGCATAATGAAATCAGGTCATTCTTTTTGAATAACCCTGTACTACACATGTAGTAAATAAAGACATATTACTTCAATGGCAAACTGTGCATTTATGAGAAATAGAGAGAACGCAAAGTAAAGGCTGAGAAAACACTGTGGTGTTTTCTTTTACCACTGCACATTTTTATTGACGACAGGCCAGTAGAATAGAGCTCAGTGTGTGGTGGCAATTATACAAATCACAGCCATTACAGTAAGTACCATTTTGTCACTAGAAGAGCCCATTTTCAGTGAGGACAAGTCAGTAGAGAACTATAATGACAGGATTTCAGTGAAAAAGCTTATAACAGCAATAACTAGACATATGGACATAATAACCCCTAAACAAAACAAAGAGTAAAATCCAAGGCTCTATATACCAAATAGGAAGCTTGCAGGTATATTATTAAACTGTAACACATCTTGTTATTTGCACTATAATTTGAACACACATCTATCTGTCATAACCCCAAACCTAACCATCCTCCTCTTTCCCCGTCTCTCCGATATTGTTGTGGTTCCCATGACAACAGTCGGCACTTGCTTGTGTTGTCATTTTGTTTTGCGATTTAACCGTTTCAATCCTTGACATTCCATTGCATAATTTTGCCCTATCTGAGCATTAAACTATGGTGCTGAGATCTATTCTAAGGTGTTCCAGGGGGGAAACACACTGGGTCACCATTTGTACATTTCTGAAACTTACGGTACATGACAAAAAACATTTACACCAAAGGCTCTTTATACCGTGAAATTCTTACTGTAAGTGCAGTGCCTATAAACAGTAAAAACTCCTGCTGGCATTACATTAGCAGTAAACAGTAGCCGAAAAAGCATGAGATCCTGCCTGGCTAGCCATAATTAAGGGGCACAAAGCAAGAAATTATCTGCTCTCTGGAATTATGGGGATGTGCATTTAGGCAGAAGAGACAGGGGCTTAAACTAACGAGGAGGTGTGTCTAACTGCGAGCTGGAATGAGAGTGATATTAGGGCACACACTCTAACACAAACAAAGCTTTAAGCTCAAAGCTGATTCACGCACTAATTTCTGGGCCAACTCATCCAAACGCCTTTATGTAAGCCCTTCAGTCTTTTGTTTTGCACTTGTTTCTCAACTGATTGCACAACATACACTTTACATAATAAAAATGAACACGAGTGTCATTAACCTGGTAAAAATCGCATTACATGAGTAGCAACAGATAAGGAACAAAATGAAGATTGCTCTGATAACACATTGTACAGACATGATTATGAATAATTGTGCTTTAATGTGGTGTATGGGCAGAGCTGACCTGTCTAGCCAGGCCAGTAGACTTTTTGCAGCAGCTATTAGATCCACTACGGAGGTGAGGAAGTCATTCGGGAGCTTGCGTGTTGCTCGGCCATCATAGTGACCACCTCGTCTGCGACCTGTTATGAAGTTCTGTAGGTTTTTAGCAGAGGCGTTGAGCTTATGGGACAAAGTCTTCAGATTCTCTGTCTCTAGACCATAGTTCTGACAACAGACACAAGAATCAGTTACAGAATCACTGAAAAGTTACATTTGAAAATTAAAAAGGCATTAAAGGAAATCAAACCGAAACAATTTTCCATTAATACAGATTTAGCCAATCACCTAAGCTGTTCTTTGTCTGTACAAAACACAATGGCAAATTAGCATAATATTACTAAAGAACTTATAGAATATTTAGGAAGATTTCCATGTCCAATGTATATCCTGCATTGATAGTTACATATATGTACATGCCACAAAAATGTATACCGACAAACACCAATGTATATTTCATTCTATTTTTAACAATATATTTTATGAATCATTTTTCTTGTTTCCAGTTGGGTGATGACCTGAATAAAGCTTGGGGTCAGGAAGAGAAAGGAAAAATCGATGGAAATAGACAGACAGGAGCAGTAGTGATAAACTAACTAGGGAAAGAAACTGTCAAAGAAAATGATTAAGAGTGCCCTGTAGAGTTTTCTGTCAAGGTTTTTATATTCTGTGACTGAGTATACTAGAAAGCTTTATTTCAAAACAACAGTGTTGTTAGTTTTTGTGTTTATTACCTTCTATTTTCATTTTAAAGCCTATATGATTTTCTGAGAACAATTTTAAAGGTTTGTTAAAGAATTATCAAATAACCTGAACAATGATTTCAAGCCAATTTCCAATTCGGATCATGTAAATGCACTTTGCCTGCAGGAAAAAAAAAACAGTTTGTACAAGCTGTCAGAAAATCTATAGAGTATTTGTGTCTGCTATTACTCACATAACATTATATCCTAAAGATGAAGCAATCGCAGCAATGGCAGCCTGTGACATTTTCTACATTCTGTAAGTTCATAATTGATCTCAACTAGACACTCACATCTCAGCAAAATATTCCACAAACCAGATTTAATGTTTGTGGAAATTATCCCTCTATTCATGATATAACTATATTCAATCTAGAAATCGTATAAAAAATAGCAAGGCCGACACTTATGAGTTATTATGCTGATAAAAGAAGTGTTGTATAGAGAACATAGGTGATTAGCAACGGTCTCTCTCTGCCGAACAGACTGTAGTTCAAAAGTTACTCATGCAAAATTACCAGCCATGCTGAATCACACAGTCTCACAGATGGGTATACACTGATGGATGCATGAGAAAGCCTGTAATAACTCCAGGCAGAGCAGCAACACCAGAAGATCACAGGATCACTTTTATGTAGTGCTTATGGAGGGAAATTTTACTAATTCGTTGTTTTCATAGTACCTGCAAGCTCCACCCCCAGCACCCCCACCCCCACACCACCACCACCATCCCTGATAAATGTTGTCTGTCATCATACTGTACATGTGCACAACATGACTTCACACCCACAAAGCTACACATGCGAACCCCTGTAGGCATGTGAAAGACTCAATACTAAGGAAAAAGAAATGAGTAATTATAATAGTACATCATGCCACGCTGGTCCAACTTGAAACGGCATTGCATACCAGGATTTAGTAAAGGAACCAGGCTAAAGCACATGACTAATGAACGGGAGGCCAAACTGGCACATCCACATTCTCATGTGTTTTTTCATTCTCTATTCTTTGCAAACCCTGATCATTCACAAGCATATTGCTTTCTCAAGCACTCCTTGTTTTTTGTTGTTATTCTTCCCTCATTCCTATTCTTGCCGCCCTTTCATCGACTCTCCCACGCTCATGCGCTTTTCTTGTCAATTGTTTTTTCATTCTTGTCCTTATTTCCAAACGAGCACACAAGAGAGTTAAAAAAGTGTGGGGGGCTACAGCAGTTAATAAGACATGGGATTTAAAGATCAGTAAACTTTTGCTAATATTTGGCCAACATCGTCGTCAACGTCTCCTGACTAGTAAGTACTTTTAAAAAAAGGAAAACTGAAGTCACAGTTGCAGGGTCTTTATCCAAGAAAATGACAAATAAAGTGTTCCACAAACATCCAACATTTCAGGACAGGGAGGCATCTGTAGTTGCCAGTTAATCCATTTCTTCTTTCTAACTAGCTCAAACTGGAGGTGTACATTAATCATTGTATTTCAGTAAAAAAATTTTCCAGTGACTGAAAGTTTTTCAGCAGTGCACAGAATATTAAACTTTTTTTATTTAATAAAAAAAAAAAAAAAAAAAAGCTTCTGGCTCCATCAAAGCTACTGGCTTTGATATCAGGCAAGACCCCCTATGTGGAAAGTTCCAGCAGCCAGTCAGCATTTAGCAATTCTGTGGTGAGTCACACTGCATTAGCAACAGTCACTGGTGTTCTTGGGAAAGTTGTAAGGACACTAAAATAGGGATTACTAGCCAGTAATCAAATCCCACAGCAACTAAAGCTACCTATTCGCTCTAGTTTTCCTAATGCTGTAATGGCTAGTCATGTTATTAAAAAGGAGGCTAAGATCCAATGTCTATCAGTAACAACAACCCTAAAGGCGGTTACATATGCATGTATGAATCTTCAGCCTGGGCTAGGAAGAAATCAGCACCAACTTAACTTTAACCATGTCCTGGAAATTTGTATTGCAATGCCCACATCGGGGTGCTGTTCAGAATTCAGAGTTCAAAATAAATGCATAGAGCTTCTAAAAAAAACAAAAAACAAACAAACAAACAAAAAAAAAAAAACACCAGAATTACTTTGGCTAATATGTTTGATTAGTGTAGAGCAGGGGTCAGCAATTAGATTAGTTAAAATTCACACCAAGCAAATGTGTGTATATGTGTTTGTGTGGCCTCACCAGTGCACACAGCAGGTCCACAGCCTCCAGGATGAGCTCCTGGTGGCCAATGCGAGAAACTCCTAGATCTTCCAGCTCCTGATGGGTGATGCGCAGTAGCTGCTCACCTCCCACCTTCTCCTGCTCAAAGTTCTTAATGTACTGCTGCAGACAGTCATCCAGACCTGTGGCCAAGCAACACACATAGATGGCACATGTAAGATAAACATAACACTGACAATAGTATAGTTAAGGGGCATATTCGTGTCTTTAAGCCATAATGAAAAGTTTGTATGCATTAACCTAGTGCAGGCTATTTTCTAAATCTAATTTATATCATTTGCAAACTAGAGTCCATATAAAACTAGGTTTGGACACTAAAATGAATTAATACATACAAATTACATTTCAGGTTTTAGAGAGTCACCACCATAAAACCTGTTTGCTTGAGTATTAGACAACATTCTGTACACTACTTCAAAGGAGAAAAAATATACAGCTCTGATTTCATCACAAATACAACAAATATTACTGATGTTAGCAAGTAACAATAATATGTCATTTTCTCATTTTATAATGCTAACAGTACACTATTAGATCAAATTAAGGAGCCGATACAAGCAAATGTAAACTATATCATGTTGAACTATATCATATGATGAAGTGACAAGCTTAAAGACAATAGGCTAACATTTTAAGTCTTAGAAAGGCTAAAAACATCTATTTCAAACTTTCAGAATAATTCATGTTGATCATCAGATTGTGGAAATACATAAAGGGATGAAATTATTCATAGTAGAACTGTAAATAAAAGCTTTCAGACAGTAAGCTAGTCAGAAACAAGTAGTTAGCATGTTTTACTTTTTTGGATCTTGCCTCTCCCTGTGTGTTTCTAATTGGAATGATAACATTTTAAGTATGCTACTCAACAGTTATTTTCCTTATGAATTCGTAACCGCTTTTTCTAGGGAATGCTTTGTGCTCTGTTTTTTTTATTTTACCTTTTCTAGCCAGAAGTGCATAGTAGATTTATAAAATAAAACAGTTTTAAAAGAATACACAGTTCACATCACATGTTTTAATATATTTAAAATAATTGTGACATTGTATAAGCATCATCTCAAGACATTATACTGACAGATATTTTCAACAACCAGGACATACTTCTTCCCAAATCTCAGGCTGATAGGAAATGTTGAGCTACAATACTGCAGTCACAAACTCTTTTAGCTATCCATTCAGAAGCCGAAAGAAAGTTCAGTGTTCGCACATGGATATTATCTTATTATAATGGAAATGAATTCAAAGCACTTTAAGATAAAAAGCAGTGTAAGCAAAAAAGGTGACCATGTTGGCTGGATTCGCATGCTTCTGTTATTTTAGCACTGGCATTATTTCTTACTCAATTCTACATAACTTTGAGACAGTTACAGTTTTACTGTAATTTGCATAAAACCAAATTATATACAGCCTGTTAAGTTTAGGATACATATGAACAGTTTATTAGGAGACTTCATTTAAAATAAATACATTCTAATGGGAGAGACTTAGGTGAACCAAGGTAAACTGACAAAGGTTGTGACTACAGCCAGCTTTCAAGTACCATAGTCAGCTAGTCAGAAGTTGCTAAGTAGCATGTTTTACTTCAGACCCTGCTGCAAAACAACTTGGATGGTTTTTATCATGCTAATGAAAAAAGTATTGTATTACGATTAGGTATGCAACCAAGCATCAGTTCACCTAATCAGTGTTTTTGTTAACATGTACTGTTTTAATGAAGATTTCTTTTACATTACTGATATTTGGTGCATTTTATGTGCAATAATTCCATACCAGCTATACATAGAACTGACAGTAAACTAAAGGTCTACTGTCAATAATGCTGAAGAATATGCATTTGTTACAACACAGCAATTTCTTTGTCTGTCATACATTATTCATACATTATACAGTATATCATGTGTACTATACTATATGTACTATACTGTATATAGTGGTACACTACAGTGTAGAAATACAAAGCAGAAATGACAATAAAAGCCTCTTGACTTGACTTGATATACTTCTTTTTAATCTATGGGAAGCCCTTCTGCTTTCATGTGTGTTTCTTTTGCACTTAACCACTGACCTAAAAGTACCATTACCTCCAAGTTCACAGGGCAAGAAAATTGCATGGGTATACTCTGCTAATGGCATCACTGTGAGTCTCAAGCATATGCTGACTGTGTGCTGACACAGAAAACACTCAGAGGAACAAAATCTTGTGAAGCGACTCAAACTTCATGGCCAGACAGACATCTAATGTGGGAGCTTGTGTAAGTTTATGTTTATGTGTTAGTGGCTGCATTTGTATTGTCATACCATGGCACAATGTTGTTAAATGCACATAAGTAGAAACTTGGACACGATTGCATGCAAAGACAAGTGCATAATATTGCAATACACAGCACAGGGTTAGCTGTGAAGAAAGCAGCTGTTCAAACATTCACAGACATTAGATAAAGACGTGCACACACACACACACACACACACACACACACACACACACACACACACACACACACACAAACACACACACACACACACACACACACACACACACACACACACACACACACACACACACACACATGCATACACAGACACAGACACACACACACACAAACACACACAAACACAAACACACACAAACCTCACATAATGAAATGCCTAGGTGTCAGAAACAGATTTCCATGGATTTAAAGGACTATTGTCATTATTAAGGGTACAAGTGCTTGGCAGAACCTCATGGTTGTCAGGGAAACACCCCCACAATATCACCACCTTCTACACACTGACCCTCCTGAAGCATGTTTTTCTCTCGCATGCTCACTAAATAAAGACAATATTTCCAACAATTCTATATTTACACACCTACCATATTCTGTGAGCTTTCCCCACGCAAATTGAAAGAAAATAGGAAACTGTAATCTCCTTGGAGCCCCACACAAAATACTTGTTCATAATGAAAAGCAACTGTGATTAACATTTCATTGTAGACATTAAAGAATCAAATATACACCAACACACATACACTATCTGTTACTCCACTATTCCTCAGGGTTCAGGATGTAACAGAATATGAATATGTTATTTGGATTTGATATATAATGTTCTAAACGGACAAAGGTACTATTAAAATCAGCAGTGTTTATGCTGACAATTGTGCCTGTTTCTGTTTATCTTTCCCTTTGTTTTCCAGTCTTTCTGGTATAGACTGGTAGTCTTTAAAATTAAAAGAACAACAAAACAAAAAATCATCAGTTCAAGTTCAGATACAAATATTTACAGCAATTAACAGATGCAGCTATAGATAGTGGCACTGCGTTATACCATTGTTATGTTTACTGTTCACCTTCTCCTCCTCTCTACCTACTTCTTATTCCTGCCCCATACCCTTCTTGTTTTCTCAGTGCCCCAAAATCTCTAATTCTTTTTCTTCATTTCTCTTCCTGAGAAAAGCAGGGGGCTAATCTAATAGAATAAGCCACGGAACAGATCACTGTAATCAAACCTTAGATGTGGTACTTAATCCCTTTTAGCATGTTCGTGAGCCAGACTAGGGCATAAAGAAAACCAGTAAAAATCTCAAAGTGAATTTGCAGCTTTCTGATTCAGGGTTGGGAAGCTTATTTTAACCCGATCCAAAACAAAGAAATCACCTCGGTCTGTCACTGTAGGTTGCTATAGAAACAGTACCTGGACAAGTAACTTTGATTAGGACCTCATTATACACTAAATAGTAATGTGCATGTGTCTGTAATTTATGCTTGATGGCTGAGTAGTTCAGCAGCTAATAAGAGCTTTGGCATCATAAAGGTCTTGCATCAGAGGGTTATTTAGATGGTGCTGTTTGTGTTGGTGGGTTCAGGCAGAACTGCTTAAAAAGCTCAGTACGGCACCTACACGCATCAGCAATTCCACTCAAATGTCAAACATACACTGGAATAATCACTAAAAATCTTATTTCCGATTTCAAAAAACCAAGGACAACCTTAAGAAAAGTCTGACACACAAGTGGACTGTGTAAATCTATTCAAATGTAAAAAAACAAAAAAAACCTTTGTCATTAATATTAATCAATTAATCATTATTAATTATTAATATACAATGTAACATGCATAGTATATGTACAAAATTAGGTCAAACATATTACTTGTACCAGCATTTACTTTTTTAATACTTTAAAACACAAAATCAGTGACAATTTAATTTTCTGAGTACAAGAGCTTAACATAACAACACATCAGCCAGTCAGTGTCAATATTCACTTATAAAACAATTTATCTTATGTGTGTTAATGAGCCCTTGGGTGTTATTTTGCTCAAACTTTCTGCTGACTGCTATAAATATATTCGAGACGAACAGCAAAGCTGTTAATTACATTTAGATTAACTTGTTAAAGAAGAAAACGTTTCGCACTGAAAATGTGCCATGTTTATACTGACAATTGTCACGTCTGCTACACGTACCAACAGGAGCTCCTATTCCTAAGATGCACACTCCCCATAAATAGAGCACATTTTCATTTAATCTTTGTGAAGTCACATATCATGCACTCTAGTGACGTTACTGGGCCTTGTGGTGGTAAATTCTGTTTTCCCGGCCTTGAACTTGTCAATTTCTCTCTATTAGAATTAATATCTTTTCCAATATACTTTACCTGTTTATCACCTTATATAGTTGGCATTTATTTGCACCATTAAGCAAAACCATGCATCTGATTTCAAATTCTCTCTGGGCTTGACAAAAACAAACATTCTTAAATGCATCATTATTTCTAAATACATAAGGAGAATCTTTATGTAATGTATTGTAATTCATTATTGCATAGCAGAACAACATCAAACAGAAGAATACTTTATTTCAATTGGATATTCAGTATTACCAAGAAAGTATTACAGAAAATGACAAGTCGATGCTCCAAACTCTAAAGTGAACACAAGCCTAGAGAATGTGTCTACCTATCAGGACTCTTTGTCAAATACAGGCTTGTTAAGGATTTGAGGGGAAAAGCTGAAAGTTGAAATAAAAAAAATTCTGGCCAGCATTGACAAGTAGCTGCATTGTACCACATCTCTGACTCTAAATGCCGATCCATGACCTAGTCACAAATGTGTACAGTCCCTCATGAAGGGCCATCATATATAATCTCATCTCTGACCTCATAGATTTTGAGGACATTGAACACCTGGTAATTGTAGCTACTCTGACAAAGCTATTAATCAAACAGCAGAGTGTAGTGTGTTAAACGAAATCATTAATCTCTTTCGAAAGACACATAATGATTAGCCATCCAAAGTCAAAGACATATAAGCTATTGAGTAAGCAAAGGAGAAGGTGTGTTTGCACAGAGGATTCAGAACCTTTTAAAGAACTGAAGTGATGCACATAAAAAATTAAACAGACACTGGATGTGTCAATTAATAAAAAGCACAGAAACACAGTGCACATAGAAGAGACTGAGAATCCACATGGGGAAAAACTGACATTTCATGATAGCAGTGTATTGTACATACAGTATCAATAGGTTGAGGACAAATGTAATTTTAGGTTAAATGAGACCATAACCCAGACACTCCAGACACTATGTTGCAAAATTGGTAAATTTGTTGATCAGCTGGTCAATGAGAGCAAAGAAAACTGAAAAGTCTTTACCACTTTAATCCTAAATTTAATTTAATTAAAACTATAAATTAAAATGTTGTTTAAAAGTTTCCCAGAATTGAAGTATATCAAAATCATAAAGCCAGTATCATGAGATGTATAGTTACAGCGCTACTAGATAACAGATATGCGAAAGATTGTTTAAGATTCCACTCTGCTAGTATAGAGTCTGTTGAGTGGACCATACATGTACATAGAAACTGGTCTAGACACATTCTGGGACAATACCACAAGTTTATTTTTATCTTTAGATTATGCAGAGCATCCACCAAACAAACGTTTTTGTGATCAGGGAACTTTTGTTTGTCCTCTAAGATGTTGCTATAGAAATGGTAACTTATTCAAAATAAGTACATTGATATAAACCAGTGATCTGAATTGCAGCTGGCAGAGCTGCTATTATGTAGAAAATAAAACACACGGCACAAAAAAAAAAAATGCACAGCAATTATACCACAGCAATTGGTCAATGATTACATTACAATGTTTACTTTATTATTGTTATTATATAACAGTTTATAATTAGATCTGTTGTTGTCAAATGTCCAGGAGACATTAGTTAGTTCCTGTTGTCTCTAATAATAAAGTTACACTATATTCATTCCGACACAAGCCTATCTCACTCTTTCTTTCCTAGCACAAACACACACACACACACACACACACACACACACACACACACACACACACAGTGGAGCCTGTCATTTTACAAAGAACCTGGAATGCGTGACCGAGACTGAGAGCGCTTACAAATGAGACTCCTTCTATAAATGTTAGATAAATGTTTTCTAACAAAATAAACCTCACTACATCAATAATTATAATAGTTACTTTGTTAAACAACACATTTTAAAGTCTGATTATTCTTTGCCTTTAAGTATTTGAAGTGTCTGGCATTACTATTAGAAGCAATAACATCTTAGAACGAATATATATAAATACTGTTCAGGTAATCTGATTCATACCAATCAGATTAGGAGAATCTGATCTCAGTGTCAAACAAAAATAAAGTGTAGGAATCAAGAGAATCCCCATGTTAAATTTATAAACTTGTTATTACAATCATAAACTTTTAACATGCAGTGCATTTTTTGGTGCTTTTTTTGTTCTACCCAGAATTCCAGGGGGCCAACTAAGAGAAAGATAGAATTGAGTTTTTTGTGTAAAGATCATGGGCCTCTGTCTTTGCCAAACCTGCTGTTTGACTTTCTGTGACCCCTTGGTGCATCACCACAAAGCTATATGCTAATGACAACTCAGCAGCATGATAATTGTTACGTGTTTAGTGCCAAAAAGTGTGAGTTGATGCTGTGCATCAGTTTCTAGTGTTTTTGTGAGATCACACAGAAATGTCGGAATCTGCAGAGATTTGAGTTTGCAGTGATGATGTGCTAATTACCATTCAAACACTCAAATGCGTATTAAAGGCTGTTTTCTAATCTTCTGAGCTCATTGTTATCTCACCTATTTTCTGTTCACTGTGAAGTTGTGCTGAAAGGATTTATTTAAGTCGAGCAACAATGAGAACGCTTTGAGTCACACTGAAGCTTAACTCTGTTGGCGGTATAAATGTATACAGTGACTTCAGTGACTTTTTAATCTTCCTCCCTGGCTGCATTACCTCTTATTTCCGCTTTCACTTTAATCTTTTTTTCTTTCACCTGCCTTAAAGGGGGGTCACCGTTTAATGTTCCCTATAATTAGATCCCAAGCAAGCATTTAACACAGACAACAGATAAATTAATGTAGCATGCCTTGTGGCTAGCATGCTCGCCATCTAATTGTCACATCATTGAAAGCCTTAAAGAAGCCGTTTGAATATTACAGTCCTCTGCTGCTTATGGGTCAAATTATAATTCAAATGCTATCAAAGCCTTTATATTTTTCAAAACACATGCCACATGCGAAAAGAGGGGAAGAGGTGAGGGAAAGGGATATTTTCATGGCTAAAAAATAAGTTTAGTGTAATAGGAAGGCCCAAAGAATCACACAGTCAGAAATCAAGTCATAGAATGAGCTAAGCATAATGACACATGGGATGTTGTGGCAAATCATATTTCATCACTGTTTTGGCTAAAAATATTTGAATCAGCACTAGAACAGATGGTGAACCCTATCAGCATTTCAGCAATAATTAAATATGCACATTTGCCTCCACACACATTCATCTTCCTCGAAATATCCCAGATATCTAGGGCATGTGAGCAGCATTACAACACACCCTTTGGGCATGGCTGAAACACTGTATGAGAAAATGTAAGGTGATTATGCACCCAACATGCATAGCCACAGAGTTAGCTGTCAAAAGACATAGAGATTAAGATTACCAGTGAGAGAGTAACCAATAAGCCCAGTGAGAGCTGTTCATGTTTTTATTTAATTTAATTTCATGTAAGTGTGGAGATTCCAGTGTTTAGAACAATCCTCAGAACAATCCTCAATCATAATCACAAAAACTAAAATAAAACATAAAAACATAGAAAGGGAAAAACACATTTAAAGAATAGTTTTGGCCAAAATTTATTTGATAGAATCCTTCCTTTCAATAGACTTGTTTGGTGTTGGTGTTTAATGTATGCGTCATTAGTTTTGCACTTCAAGGGAAATGCAGCCAAGCTGTAATCGAGGCCCATCTAAGCCAGCCATATTTGCTGTGAAAACATACTCAATTCCTCACATATCTGCTCTAAACTCTGTTAAGTCAATCATTTGAAATTATTTTGAGAAATAGAAGGTTACAATTCAATGTCATTAGAGCAAATATTTTAATTCAATAATTGTTTTAGCTTCCCAGTTCCAGTGGAAAACTAAGGCTCATAAAATACTTAAAAAAAAAAAGAATATTGTATGCAGTCTCTGTATTAGGCTAAATGCAATATGCCTATGTTAATTGTTTTCATGCCACAGGTGAGTGTGCTTTCACAATAAAAATTTTAGTAAGCTAGTTTGCTGTTGACATACAGATAGGTAGCTCTGCTAAACTGATTCGCTTGCAGTGAAATAAAATCATGTTAATAACAGATCATATTTAACACTTTTTCTAAAAAATATACTTGCAGATGTGCCTTTTTGTATGCGAATACCTACCGTGCCATAAGGCGCATTGGGCGGCAAGGTCCTGATCGCTTACTTGCCGCTTCTGTAGCGATTTTGTTACAGAGTCGGGTTGCTAGCTCAATGCCCACCCTCATCCTTTCGCAGCCAGGCTTAGGACCGTTAATGTAATTCACCCCCATTTACACAGTGGGCTCACGAGTAGCAGCCTGGTATGGCTGGGACTTGAACCCACAAAGTCCAATGCCCTAACCACCTCTCTCTATTGTATGCAAATAAAGACAGTCATATAGATTCTTCTTACTCCTTTTCATTCTTCTGAACTCTCTGAAAGTAAGAATCTATAAGACCAGCACTGATACCAGATAAACACACCACTGAAAATTTCACATATAAAATTGCAACTGTTATTATGTGAAGTATTATTATAAGGATCTTTGCTAGTTTATTGCAATATTACAGTGAAAGTATCATGGGCAGTTCACATGAGCCTGAATTCAGACACTCTATGAGTATGTATGGCATGGTATGTGTTCAAGTATGTGCATGGAATGTAGTGTGTGTGGATTCATTGATAAGTCTCAACCAACAGCCTGCCTTACCACAGTGGCTTCTAAATAAATTCTTTCCCCACTTTAAACACACACAAATCTTTCTGATGAGAAGAATGCTAACTTACATGTTCTTTTGCTCTTCAGATGACAATAAGCAGAGCAGACACTGGTCATGTCTTCCGAGAGCAATCAACCTGACACAGAGGCATTTTGTAAGAGCAGCTGGATTCCATATCACAAGCAATAAACCAAACTGAGAGGATTCTACCATGTGACCTGTTTAAATGTGTATAAGTAAATATAATAAAAACCTATTACTTTAATCCTGATAGCTTCGACCATCAGAATTTGACAATTCAATAAGCAATACATATTTCTGAACCAAATTTATACATTATTTTAAACCCTTTGCTGCCTACAAAGAAAATTACTCCAAAAAAACACCGACCTGCCCCATATTACCTTTGTTCAAAAAAGGAACCTATCTAGATCAGCTATTTCTGAAGGAATTTTCACCTAATTTGTTCATTCACACACTAGCTCTTTCCTATTACACGACATCTCCCAATAAGGGGTAGTAAGAGCTAGCACATGCTTTCAGGAAGACACAAGCACATGTTGTTCGAGCTGCATCACAGAGAAAACACTTGCTTATGTTATCTGCAATATTCCATAAACACCAGCTCAGAGAAACTCATAGTGATTATTGCTGTGTCATATCTAGGGTTAAACATAAGAAGGCAACAGGGTGAATGCGTTTCTGCTGTAACACATTTTAACTTTATGTAATATGCTTTAATATGGATGATTGGACAGTTTTATCCGACAGTTTATTCGCATTTGAATGTGAATATTGGCTCAATATACTTGACACAATGTAGACCTCTAATTTGTTGTATACATGGTCTTTTTTAAAATGCTTAAAGAGGTCAGTATATAGGTAAAGGGGGAAATCTCATTTTTATTGATTGGCAAAATAATCTTGTCAAGCAGGCTAAGTTTTGCCCCAGGGGTGCTGCTATTTGACCTTTGTTTAGCCAATCACAGACTACAGACTTACTCGGACACAATCTCAGACTTAACAATTTCAACGTAAGAAACAATCAGCATGCCAGAAAGTGCACTGACTCTGAGAACCTTCGAAACACAGGCTATTGAAAATAATAACAAGTTCTACCTCTGTATTTATTATCCATGATTATTGTTAATTTAAGTTGATTGGGCAATTAAAAACATCGAGGCTGATTGGAAAAGGCTATATATCCAGCAAACCAGGCATCAGTGTGTGAATCTTCTCTGACGGGATGAGGATATTGATCCACTTTATTCACAAAAGTAAATCAAAGCAACAGGCACTGGTGTGAGATGAAGAGAAAATGACCAGAAAGAAAAGAGTATGATGAAGTTTTCTAGCTATTGAACTACAAATGCAACCATTTTGTTTTACACTAGAATTCACTACTAATCACCTTCTGTGTAATGTCCAGTGTGTATATGTGTTATAAGGGCAGACAAAAACCCTGGTGTCCTAGCCAAACCCTGGGAATAATCCAGATGGATTTGAAGCATCTTAACTTTAGTTCTGATGCTCTGATTTGTTTAAAGCTGGAGTTAGCACCTTATCCTGGCCAGGGTTGTGGTGGATCCGATGGTGATCAATGGAAAACTGGGTGTGGTGCGGAAGAACACCCGGACTGGGACACCAGTCACAGGGTTCCATCATACATAGCCACACAGTCATTCCCCACCTAAGGGCAATTCAGCATAGACATCTTACCTACTGGTATGATTTTTTTAAAGGGTGGCAGAACCTGGAGAAAAACCAACACACATGCGAAACTCCACACAGTCACCAACCCAACCTTCATTTCTGATTAACAAATCCCAACCTGCTGGAATTCTGAATGGACTGCCAGAAGTGTTTCCTCACACCTGACCACGTCATTTTTAATTTCCAGTTAATCAGTCGGTTAATTGTGTGCTTATTGATATGATAATAAATACAATGCAGTTGTGCTGTCCAGCTCGCAGGTTAAGCCTGATTTCAACATACCACACCAATAGCTTCGCACACGTTCTCTTTGCGTGCCTAGTGTTTTTCAGTGTGTGAAATAATATTAGCTGAAGTCATAGCCGCCATGTGTTTCAGGCATTGCGTCAGGGTTTCAAACTGTAAACACTACCCGGTTTCGAGCGCGCGTTAAATGCGCATCGGGGGGTGCAAATGATACGCACCTAACATCACAATGCAATACCAATCCTTATATATATATATATATATATATATATATATATA
>MU551617.1:3938010-3970242 GCA_024362625.1 Silurus asotus | reverse complement strand
TATATATATATATATATTCAGTTTCTCTCAAAATGACAAATTGTTAAGATTTTAGTCTTCTTAACAACAAATTACTGCTCTGGAATTTAGTATCAATCAAATTCTGTGGATTTTTCCTCTTCCTGTTCTATTAATCCTGCTTCCATTTATGAGCTTGCTATCAGGACCTTGGTTGCGCAGACTTTGAGTTGAAGCAGATAACCAACTAATGAATAATCATTAAGGAACACATCTCAGATAATATTGCTGGAGAAATCTGTAAACCCAGAAAAGACAAGTGTTCATTTTTTTCGTGTTCATTTTACATCAAAAATTCTAATCATAATGATCATTCTGCTTTCACCTACAAAATAGTATATATTTATGTTTCTAGCTAGCTTTATATGACATTACTTTACATTAGCTCCAGCTTTACTGTAGCAAATGTAAACAAATAAATGGTGGAGGGGGTATATACACACACACACACACACACACACACACAAACACACACATACAAACTCTGCATGGTTTGCTACAGTCTTACAAGTTGCTAGCTAATTTAACTTTTCTCATTAACTGAACCACGATTTCTACATGCTAAACAATATTTTGCATCAAAAATGGAAATGCCATAAGGTGTGGCATCATATAATTATGTAATAGAGAATGTTGCATTTAAAGAACATCTGAATTGTTCCATTAATGCAAAATAAATAGACATATAAATAAAGTAAAGTGTTTGCTCTTATAGTTCCAGTCCATGTGACTACAAGGCAACTCTATGTGGAGATGATGTGCTTTATGAACATCTCTAGGCATCGGTTGCATGAAGTAAAGATCTCTAGCCAGAACAGCTTCAGGGTTTAGAGGTCTATCCAGAGCCATGATTACTTTGCATGTTTGCAACGTGTATTTTTCGGTTCCCTCTGAGATCTCAGGTTGAAATAAAGCTTAATTGCACTTACCTGTAAATGAGTGTGTGAAAGTGTGAATGTGTTTGTGTATATGCATGTCCTCATTCTCATGTTCCTCGAACCATCACAACCCAGAGAATTTGTTATATACCTCAAGTGAGTATGAGAGAAACAGACCTCTAAAAGATGTGAAGTTTTGGAAAAGAGTCTAGCCTGAATCACTCCATCCTAAGAAATATATAAAAATCTTATATTTACATTTATTCTATTTATTTTTAAACCTTTTTCCTCTTTTTTTTTTTATTCTTTGTTTAGCTTTATTTTTTAAATGTCAAATGTAATGAACCAAGACATGAAATTGTTGTATAAATTTCACACTGGAGCTGTTAGGCAAATGTAGTTAAAACAGAATTAAAGGTTATAGGTTTCACTTGTATCTTTGCATCACATATATAAACTCTATGGATCAAAACATTTTGTAAATGATGAAGATAAAGATATGGATAAATATGAAACATCCACTATTTAGAAAAAATATCGCCTCAGATAAAGACTACTTGCATTACATGTAATGGATGCCAGTTAAATCTGCTAGATTCATGTAGCATGTTATGATCATTAAACTTTGACAGTAAGTACTGAAAATGCTATTTCAATATTGAGTTAGTCTAGAAAGAATTATGGTAACTACATGGGCCTGTATTAAAAGTTTTATATAAAATAAAAACTGATTACAAGGAGTCTGACAGCTAGAAGGTAGATGTCCACGAAAAGTTTACACACTTATAAAAGTACAGACAAATGTTTTTTTTTTTTTTAAGTGAGAAGTACACAGCAAGCTATCACCCTCCATGATGTAACCATAACAACAATTATATAATGGTGGCCTGCTGATATGTGTGACAGCACTGGGCAGGATTGGAAAGCTAGAAATCTGAATATTATTAAGATAAGCTGCTGTAACTGAGATATATTATTAATTAATAATAGGAAGATACGATTTGCATAGATTTTTTCAAGTATCTATTTTATTAATATGATAGGACCCAAAGAAACATACCAGCATTGGCAGATGAACCAGAAAACATTCCACATAATTTTTAATATAGAGAGACTTTGTTTTGGGATTTTATTTCTTGCATAACTAGTATAAATAATTGTAGGCTTTGTAGGCTTAATCTTAAACTGTCTGGTTGCTGTGGTTTATTTTGTTTGCTTCGCTTTTGCTGTTGCACAGCTGCCACATCATGCTGGTTCAGGCATATGCTGGGAAGAATTCGAGATCGGATTATCGACAACAAAGAATTAAAAGCACCAACACGCCTACGTCTTTAACACACATAATTCCCTGCAGGAAATCTCACTATCACTTCAGTTCAGTTTTCAAAGGAACCAGTTGAATTATGTCTAAGAGTTATACACAATATCCACTGCTTGTGAGGGTGTGCTTGCGTGTGCGTGTGTGTGTGCGTGTGTGTGTGTGTGTGTGTGCGTGTGTGTGTGTGTGTGTGTGTGTGTGTGTGTGTGTGTGTGTGTGTGTGTGTGTGTGTATAACAGATGTTTTGATCTTTACCAGTCTCAGAGCATTAAAGATTTGAAGAGCGGCTTCTGTAGAGAAAGGAATTGGTGGGGGAGGAAAAAAAGTTCAAGACCTTGTGCCCCTAATCAGTCTTTCACTATTCACTCCTGGCTTTTTCACCATCTGTGGTGGGTGTGTGTGCGAGCATGAGAGAAGTAATTCAGGCTCACAGTTCTTAAGTGATCATGATAATCATGATAAGCCTTAGTACTTCTGAAGTCTCCAATTTTTCACAGTGAGAACTCTGAAGTGTGCCCTGAATAGGGGTGAAAAGTAATAACCATTTGAAATACACTATAATGTCATCATAGAAAATTTTAACTTTACAACTTACTTTGCTCAGATTTACCAAGGGTGTGAATATCAGTAAAAGGCACTGTAGAAAGACAGACAGACAGACATAGATAGATAGATAGATAGATAGATAGATAGATAGATAGATAGATAGATAGATAGACCTCAACATCTTCAGCTCTGCTACCTCCAGCTCCACCTCCTGTCTTTCATTCAATGCCACTGTCTCTAAATCATACAACATCGCAGGTCTCACCACACTTTTCCTTTCACTCTTGCAGATACCCTTCTATCACAAATCGCTCCTGCCACTCTTCTCCACCCACTCCACCCTGCCTGCACTCTTTTCTTCACATTTCTCTAGCACACTATCCATTACTTTGCACTGTTGACCCCAGGAACCTAAACTCTTCCACCTTCTCCACCGCTTCTCCCTGCAACCGCAACACTCCACTGCCCTCACTCTCATTCACACACATGCAGTCTGTCTTACTTCAACTGACTTTCATTCCCCTTCTTTCCAGCATGTGCATCCACCTCTCCAGGCTCTTCTCAACCTGCTCCCTACTCTCACCACAAATCACAATATCATCTGCAAACATCATAGTCCACTGAGACTTCTATCTGACCTCCTCCGCCAACCTGTCCATCACCACTACAAACAGGAAAGGGCCCAGAGCCAATCCTTGATGCAGTCCAACCTCCACTCCTGCCGTTCCTACTGCACACTTCATTGCTGTCACACTGTCCTCATACATGTCCTGCACCACCCTCACATACTTCTCTGACACACCTGACTTCCTCATACAATACCACAACTCCTCTTTTGGCACCCTGTCATACGCTTTCTCTAAATACACAAAAACACAATGCAACTCCTTCTGATCTTCCCTATACTTCTCCATCAACATTCTCAAACCAAATAATGCGTCTGTGGTGCTCTTCCTTGGCATGAAACCATACTGTTGCTCACAGATGGTCACCTCTTCTCTAAGCCTGGCTTCCACTACTCGTTCCCATAACTTCATGGTGTGACTAATCAACTTTATTCCTCTGTAGTTACTGCAGGCCTGCATATCACTCTTGTTCTTTGTAATAGCACACTCGGTCTTCACTTCACCCCAATCACCAATATTTCATTCCTAGTTACACTGTCCACTACTTCATCTAATTCACTCCAGAATTTTTGCCATTTTCCTTTCCATCTACACCATGATAGAACACTTTAAATCCACCATCAATATTCCTGGCTTTACTCCTGTTCCATTTGAAGCAATTAAAATACCCACCCTAACCTCCACTTTCCACTTCTCATTTCTCTGCTGTCTCTGTAGATGTCTTCCTCCTCTCCTTCTCCTTCTCCTTCTCCTTTGGCAAACAGTAGCCCAATTTCCACCGCTACCCTGTTGGCTAGCAATACCTATGGCGGTCTTTGTTAACCCAGGCCTCGACTGATCCTGTACTCAATTTAGAAAATGTAAAAAAGGCAGACAAATACAGTTCATTTCTTGGGAATGAACTGTAGCAAGAATATATCTGATTCAGTATCTGTAAGTGTACACATATTTTAAAATCCACAACACGATAAAATTAAGTAATATATATTGATTAATGGCTGTTTAACATCATTGATTAAATGGATATCATGAATGCTCTTTTCTTTTTCCCTCTTTTCTTCTGTATAAATCAAAACCAAAACAAGCACACAGACAGATTATGACCTCCTTTTCTTCTTTACCTTTATCCTCCAAGATGTCATATTTTTTTATATTTAAAACAATTTCGATATGACAACCTAACCAACTATTATATACAACACTTAATTTATTTGGTTTATATCCTAATGGCTTAATTGTAATGACGTTGTCTTTTTTTATCTGGAAGGATGACCCAAGATGTTACACAGAGTTACAGTTAGTTTCTGTCTTATATAAGATGTTATATCAGAAGTAGTTATGACTGGTGACAAAAAGACTTGATATAACAATCCTTATAGAAATCCTTAAAGAACTGCTAAATAATCCTAAATCCTAAATAAAACTTTGTTTTTATTTCGATAATAAAAACTATAGGAAGATGGTTATAAAATGCAAAATAATAATCTATATAATTGGCGGACTCTTTGCAGGGCTTTTTTTTTAACGAAGCATTTTATAAATGTATACAGTAGGGGGCGACGTTACTCCTATTGTGTAAGTTAATATCATTCAAAGAAGAAGTAAAGCAAGCCGATACCCCTCATGTTGCCAGATATTCCTGTGTCTGTGTCTCTGTCTAGTACGAAGGTGTACTGCAAGACTAGGGTCCATCCTGTGATGTTTGTCAGCCAGTTTGTCTAAATGTGCTTTGTCTTGAAACTTAACTATAATTTTGCCATAGTTAGACTTAACTTTAACTTTTAACCTGTTACGAAATTACATGAATGCATGTTATCCTTAAGCATTAGGCCATGTTAAGCTTTTTTTAAACGCGTAAATAAACGACTTACGAATTACGTTCGTTTTCTGGACTCGTCTTCTTGTATATACATACTGTAGTATGCTGTAATAATAATGTATTTACTGCGTTTGTCACGTTAAGCGTTTGAGAATGTCCTCAAATTACCAATTTTATTCACTCCTTGGTGATGTATTTTAATCCAATATGTAATGTGAGGGACCGCGCATGTAGGACGTTTTGGAGACAAGGTGAGGGAGGGGAGATTGAGATGGTTTGGACATGTGCAGAAGAATGCTGAGGATGGAGCCACCAGTAAGGAGGAAAAGAGGAAGACTAAGGAGGAGGTTTATGGATGTGGTGAGGGAAGACATGCAGGTAATTGGTGTGAAAGAGTAAGATGTAGAGGACAGGTGGAGTATGGAGACTGTGGCGCCCCCTAGTGGAAGAATCCGGAATAAGAAGTGTAACGCGATGAGTTAGGGTCAAGGGCTCGCCTAACTCGAGTCGCAACATATTTCACCTTTTACACATGCCAATTTGCAATTTAGAAGGGAATACATTCGGATATTTTTTATTAATATAAATATAGCCTGTACCTTTATTGAATCATTTCTGAATGCTTTTTGTTCTGTACGTAACTCAGGTTTTGGCCCGCGGTGGGTTTTTTTGGTGAATATCTGGCAACCCTGCAGGTTAAAAGCGAAAGCTACTAAGTAGAGACCCGGAACTAGTGATCGGTCTTTATATTTTTTCATGATATTATTTCACTATTTTACACATATTATTAAGAATATTTAAAGGCACAGGAAATAAATATGACTAACTCGGCTTGATATAGAACCTGAGTAAAGTCAGAACTGTGGAACACTTCAGAGTTATTAACTCGCCACTCGTGGGAGTGTTTCTGAGAAATGTAAGTAAACTTCACTCTCCTGCTCGCTGTATGAACATGTCTGTGTAAATCTCAGTAATATAACACTGTCTGGTGTTTCTGCTGTTTATTATGACACGGAACTGAAAATGAAATCGTTGTGAGGGGACAGGGGGAAACCGGAGCACCTGTAATGCGACACCGTGTTACTTTTCTTTTTTTTCTGGGAACGAATGATACTGACCTCTTATTCGGTAACACCAAGTTTACCTACAGTTTAGACAGAGTGGTGTAAAATGGACGATGACGACGCGATGTCGGATAACAGTTTGCCTTTCGGCTACGGAGCTTCAGCGTTCGGCAATGAGGCAGAGGAGGAGGAAGAAGAGGTCGCACTCCACAGAGAGCGCGCGCTCCGGTACATGGACTGGAACACACCAGCAAACAGGTACATCATTATATCACTACATCTACACATATCACTACTTTTAATTCCACTGCGTGTAGAGTTTGGACATTGGACATCTTTGAATTATGAAAGGCTCTGGCATGGAGGAGTTGGTGTTGGATCCATGATGATCTCAGATGTGGAGCCATTTTATGAGATGCTCAGTAGCTCCTGGTTCAACATCAACTGACTGTAAAATACTGTAGAAAAGACATAACTCATAATCACACACTCCGGTGCTCATTGTAGAGTAATTACACCCTTGATATCACCCAAATGAGGATGGGTTCCCCTTTTGAGTCTGGATCCTCTCAGTTATCCTCCTCATTCATCCAAGGGTTGAGTTTTTCCTTGCCACAGTCGCCCCAGGCTGCTCATCAGGGATAAACATACAAAATTCACAAAGTTCTGTAAAGCTGCTTGGTGACAATGTCCATTGTGAAAAACACTATGGAAATAAACTTGAAACTTGAACATCACATCATTACATCACAGCATCATAAAATCACTACATCACTTCATCATAGCATCAGTACATTATTACATCACTGCATCCCTACATCAGCTCATTACATCACAGCATCATAACATCTCTCAATTATTACATCATTACATTACTGCATCCCTACATCACATCATTACATCACAGCATCATAACATCACTCAATTATTACATCATTACATCACTGCAGTCTTAGTGTTCAGTGATTGGATGTTAGGAATTTCCACTCATATAAGCATAACTGAGTCAGGCTTTATTCATGGTGAGTTGACTAAACTTTGACATTGCTGATGTGAGCTGGAGCGCTGTACCTGGCGATCCATCATGGCTTTTCTACACGTTAGAATAGATACATGTAGAAAACAAACAAATAATTTATGTGGTAATGCAAAAATAGGCCAAATGAAGTTGGACATGTAAAAATAAATGTTATTGGTTTTATTATGCCCCTTTCTGCATCCCTACATCACATCATTACATCACAGCATCATAACATCACTCAATTATTACATCATTACATCACTGCAGTCTTAGTGTTCAGTGATTGGATGTTAGGAATTTCCACTCATATAAGCATAACTGAGTCAGGCTTTATTCATGGTGAGTTGACTAAACTAGATACATGTAGAAAACAAACAAATAATTTATGTGGTAATGCAAATATAGGCCAAATGAAGTTGGACATGTAAAAATAAATGTCATTGGTTTTATTATGCCCCTTTCTAATTTTTTTATTTATTTTTATTCAAGTATTTTTTTCTCTTCCTTATACAGCTACACGATTTTCTACACAGCACAGTAGAGGAACAAATCAAATGCAATAAAATTATTTTGTCTTTTTGCTCATATCGTATAAATATATATGCATTTATCTTAAGAGCATATCTGATACTCGAATAGTACAATAATTATTATTTATGTTCTACACCTGATGTTGGGATGGTTCCATACTTGTGTTTGTTTTTTTTCCCAGCTATGATGTGGAGCGAGCTGCATCACCTACGTCCAGTTACGAATCAATGCACAGTGACGATTGGACAGACGCAATGGCTGATAATCAGTGTAGGGTCCAGCTACATAGACAGGATTCTTCAGCGTCGAGCTGTGACTCTTATTCCCGTGAGGAAAAGTTAGAAGAAGAGCCCAAAGAAGTTGAAATGTGAGGACAGCTGTCTTGTTTTGTACATTTGGCTGTTAATCTCCTTGTGTGGTCTGATTTAAGGATACAAATAAGCCTTTTTTTTCCTTTTTTAAACACAGGACACAAGAACAACCAAGTGATGCTCCTCCTTTAAAGCCAGAGTTATTTGTCGATCCTAATGAGCAGCAGCACCCGGCACTGACTGTCGATTTCACCTTCAAGGTGAGACACATCTCAACACAGCTTCAGCATATGTGTGTGAACATTGTGGTTATATGATGTTTTTTATTGTTATGGCAATATGATTTTCCTTTAATAAACACATTTTACCTTCCAAGAGGAACGATGGTGATGTCATTAGATTAGCACCCACAAAACCTTGGTGTTTTCAATGCTTTTTAGAACTGTTAGCTCTATTTATGTAAGAAGTACATAAGATCAAGCTTTAAAACATGACATGCTGCTACATTCAAACTAGTAAACCAACCACAGTGGATGAAAGAAGCTAAAATGCAAACCACTTGCTTTTTATTGGTTACATGTAAAATAATGTTATACACCGAAATGTAATGTAGTTTGTGTCAGAAGTGCATGAAATTACTAGCTGCATTTCCTTTTCATCACTGAGTTGCAGTAGTACAACACCGAAATAAAATCACTGTTCACAGCCCACACTTGGCCGTATGGCTGTTATCATAGAAGGACCTGAAAGTACAATTTTACAACCTTTTTTGTTTGTTATAAGAACCAAAATATCACTATAAAGAATTACGTAGCCCTGGGGGGGATAGATTTTTTTTCTCACACATTTTCCAAATAAATCCACTATCTATTTTCAGGTACTCCAGAGCAGCCTGGAGAAACTTTCAGAGGAGAGTTTTAGACGCTTTAAACGAATCCTGTGGGAACGTTACCCAGAGTGCTTTCGAGACAGGCTTGACAGCTTGGACGTTTTAGGAGCAGTGGATAAAATGTTGGAGCTCTGTGGCCTACAGGTGTCTCTGAAGATCACACTGGCACTCTTGAATGACATGAACTTTAAAAATGTTGCCGAGCACCTGCAAGGACTGTGCAAGAGAAGTAAGCCTCATAAACACTACTAAATTAATCATCGTTTAATGTTTTAATGCGATTTAGAAACAATGTGATTTTGTTTTATTTTAAATATTGCCTTCATTAAATGTATTATGGTCTTAATTAAATATTGCAAAATGGTTTTGACTTAAATACCTTACTTCAAAGGATAATGCCGATACCAGTTACATTCCTGAATTGTTTACATTGCTAATTGTTTTCAATTGGAAAAACAAGCACAATGTTCTTTTCTAATTCTCCCCACAGATGAAGTCCGTTATGAGTTGAAAAATACTCTGAGAAAGAAGTATGAGTATGTTAATGAAGGCCTGACCCAACAAGGACAACAACAACTATTTGAGAAAGTATGCACAGACCTTTATTTAACAGAAGGTGGGAATGCTGCAGTGAACAGCGAGCATGAGTTCAGGCAAATAAAGGATCTGCAAGAGGACGGCCGTGGCAAGACAAGCCAGCTATTCTTTAATAACATATTTGATCCTGAGCATGTTGAGAAGAGACACATAAGGACAGTGATAACTAAAGGAAGTCCAGGGATTGGCAAATCATTTCTAGTTCAGAGGTTTATCCTAAACTGGGTGGAGGGAAGATCACATCAAGACATCTTTTTTCTGCTTCCTCTGCCATTCAAACAGTTGAAACAGGTGACGGAGGAAACTATAGGCTTCATGAATTTAATCTACAGACTATATCCAGAAATGAAAGAAGTTGATAACCTTGAGTTTGAGGGGTGCCAGGTGATGTTCATCTGTGATGGCCTGGACGAGTACTCTCCCCCCATTGACTTCCGCAACACCGCGTATTGGTGTGATCACAACGATCCAGCAAATGTTAACGTTTTAATCGCCAACCTGATCAGGGGAAACCTGTTGTACTCTGCCTACGTGTGGGTAACAACACGACCTGTAGCGATCAACCGGATTCCTGCAGAATGCATCCACCAGTTATTTGAGGTTCGTGGGTTTTCAAATGAACAGAGAGAAGACTACTTTAGGAAAACCATACCAGAGAAGGAGGTTGCGGAACAAGTCATTGCTCACATCAAGTCGTGCAAAACGCTCTATATTATGTGCCATTTGCCTCTGTTCTGCTGGGTGGTGGGCACATTGTGCGAACATGATCTCCGAAGTGGAGAACTTTCCAAAGCTCTTACCCATTTCTACACCAAACTTCTCCTTGAGCATATAAATGTGCAAGGCAATAAACTGCTGTCAAAAGACGAAGATTTCTTCTTGAAGCTTGGGAAGATGGCCTTCCAACTACTTGAGAATGGTGTGTTCAAGATCGAGAAAGAGCAATGGAATGAGTTTGGTCTGGAAGCTGAAGATGCCGTGGTCACTGCAGGCCTGTGCACGCAGTTCTATCGGGAGAAATTTATGATGTACCAGGAAAAAGTGGACTGCTTCATCCATCCAACGATGCAGGAGTACTTAGCGGCTCTTTATGTCTTTCTTTCCTTTAAAAACCAAAAGAAAAACGTTCTAGAAGGCCCAAAGTTTAAAATGTTCCAAGGCTCAAAACAGGATCTTTCAGAACTATATAAGAGTGCTGTGGATAAAGCATTACAAGCACAAAATAACAACTATGACCTTTTTCTATGCTTTCTCTTGGGCTTGTCAGTAGAGGCCAATCAATCTATGCTTAGCGTCTTGCTTTCCAACAAGTGTTCCAACCAGCAAGCTCAGCAAGAGACAGTGCGCTACATTAAAAAGAAGATGAAAGAGTATCCTGGAAGGAAGGAAATTCTTCAGAGATGCATAAATGAACTCTTCCCTCATCCTCAAATGCGCTGAACTATCTTTTGTGAATTGGACATGGCAGCTTGTCACTGCTGAGTGTTTAATGTTTCTGATTCAGTAACATGGTATAATGAGAGTACCTGCGAATGTACACCAGGTATAGAAAACTTGCCCCTGACTACTGTGAAACAACATTGTGCTTTTGAAGGTTGTGTCCTTCACCAGGGATAAACACCACCGCTTCTTTGCCATTTAAGAGACGAACCCGTGCACATTTATGATTGGCTGAATTGGTCTTTTTGGGCTTCCTGATCATGGTCACTACGGCACTACGGCCTTCAGCTGCCGTTAACCAAATGTGGCACCAAGCTTTCTATGTATAGAAGTATTGACTGACAAAATAACAGACACACATGGTATTTGCATGATGGTACATGCAGTGCTGCTTTGAGTATATCAGGAGGAGCAGTATTACAGGTTTTTAGGCACTACAATATCAATGGATGCTTGTAGAACAAAAATAACAGCAGCACTGAGACCATAACTGACATTCTGCATGAACAATTCACCTGCTTCTTCTGTTGCATCTCCTTGTTTCATTTCTGAGAAGGCGAGGAAAGGATGCAAAAACAGGAAATGAGGACGGGAAGAATCGAAAAAAAAATTATTAATGTCGAAGACTTTTCTAGCTCACTGAAGCATCACGTTAAGTAGAATTAACTTATGTAAGTGAAATGACTTACTGATAACATTTATTGCACATTTAAATATATATATATTTTCATTTAGGAATTTTATTTCTACACATTGCTTACATAATTAAGATAATTAATTCTGCTATGTGTGGTGCTAATTGATTGTTTATTGGAATTAATCAGTTTGAATTATAGTTTAAATTTATATTACAGGCTTTAATGTCAGACCAAAATAAAATGGACTTCATCACTGCACTCCTTTGCATGTTCTCTGTTGAACCAAAAGGTCTCCGTTTCAAAAAAATCTTCCTGGTAGAAAGTGAAAGCTCTTGAGTAAGTAGGCCAAAATATTAAAGGTTTTTGAATGTGTACGTTACCTATTATCATTTGCACATTCTACTAAATTCTGCCTGTTAAACTCTTAATACTCACAAAATATTCCTGTACATACTGGTTACTACATATCATTCAAGATTTATTTTGCTGAATCATTAATATCATTTATACACTCCAAATGAAATAGATCAAGAACAGAGATGCCTGGTTATTGTCAACAAAAACAATAACAAAGCTTGCCATGAAAACAAGCAAAAAAAAATTCTGAAGATAAAATATTGGACAGTCTTAATCTGATTGCAGGCTTTACTGTTTCTTCTTGACAACATGGGCACAGTCATATTTGCCCCTGACTACTGTGAGCTTGACACCTGGCAGATCCTGTGTCCTACCCCCTTGTATCAACACAACATTGTGCTCCTGAAGATTGTGTCCTTCACCGGGGATAAACACCACCGCCTCTTTGCCATTGGAGAGACGAACACGTGCACATTTACGGTTGGCAGAGTTGGGCTTTTTAGGCTTCCTGATCATGGTCTTCAGCACTACTGCCTTCAGCTGCGGCCGACCAAATGTGGCACCAAGCTTTTTGGGCGGTGGGGATGGTTTTCCCTGGCGATGCATTTGATTAAGTGTAGCCATGGTCCTGGTTAAGAGAGGTCCATACCAGGGCAGTACACACTGGGAGGCTGCAAAATTAACGCCAGAACATGGAGCATTTATTTATATTCCTCATTCAATTGAGAGATGTGATTTCCTTCATATTTGTCACAGAGGCAATATTTCAAAAGCTTTCCCATTTGTTCAGACAAAGACAAATAGGAAAAGAGATTAGGAATGACAAATTACAGAATTATAACATGAACGTGTTTAAAACTACATCTTATAGATAGATAGATAGATAGATAGATAGATAGATAGATAGATAGATAAACAGATAGACTAAAAAGAAATTACAGGATGAAGCAAAATTTACACTTTTGGCTATAATGATCATATTCCACGCCATGTGACACACACCTTGCAAGACTGAAGACAGCATCGGCTTCAGATTCCCAAGAAAAGCCATATTGTTCAGGCTGCAGCCAAAAACAACACAAATTACACAACATTAATGTTTACTGAAATCACTACAACACGTGCATAATGTAAAAGTAGTAGAAAGCTCGGTCAGCTAATAAGCAACATGATTTATTGAGACTACTAATATTCCTGCTAGAGGGTGAGACATACCTGAGCCTGGGCTACTAACAGACTTCCGAATCGTTAATGTTAAAGGCGTCTTTACTTTCCCTTTTCGTGGACTCCTGGACATGGGAAAAATTTTGACCTTTTTCTGCGTTTAAGTTAGAGCCAACATCGCCGCCATGTTAAAAATGACGTCAACACGCACGTTTCTGTTTTTTTTTCTCTCCGTTGACGCAGCACTGAGTAAAAATAATCACACTTCCCTCTGGCGGAAAAGAAAAGAACTGCACCAAAAAACATTATATCTGTATTAGGAGATTATAATCTCCATAATTAATACCGATGCGATTCGAATCTTAATTCTTACCACAATGCTGGAGGCACATAATTGTATTAGATGCCTTTGGATAAAGTAGCATTAAATTACAGTAGCATTATCCATTCACTTGAAATAGGAGACCCAAACCTGTTCCAGCATGACAATGCTCCTGCACAAAGCCAGCTCCATGAAGTAAAGCATCTCGAGTAGGCTGCTATAGAGCTCTGATCTCATCCTTATTGAAAAGCATTTGGATGTAATAAAATGTTGACTGCACAGCAGGCCTCCTCACCCTACATCGTTACTTTACTAACACCCTTGTGGTTGAATGAACACAAATCTCCTCAAACACACTCTAAAACCAATTGGAGCATATTTGCAGAAGAGTGAAACTAAATGTGGAATGAGGAATCTTATGGCAAGGTATACACAAATACTTATAGTGTATATAAAAATACTGTAAATAGTGTATATTAAAATACAATTATTGCTAGTGCAGTGAAAGTTAAAAGTATTTGTACATTTAGCCCATTGCACATTGTGATAAGTAATAAGCTTACCATTTATCATACTTATATATTTAAAAATACACATATACAGGATACACTCAAATACAAATAAGTTCTCTTCAGAAACAATGTCATCGTGAGCAGGGTTGTGATGGATCAGGTTTCTATAATGGGAAACACTTGTTGTGAGACATGAACACGCCCTGGATGGTGTGTAAGTGCATCACAGGGCACAATTTATACACACACACACACACACACACACACACACACACACACACACACACACACACACACACACACACACACACTCATTCACATGTAGAATAGATTTTGTGAGTCTACTAACTGGCATGTTTTTGGGAGATGAAAGAAAACCAGACAACCTTAAGGACACCCTAAAAATGTAATCCAAATTAAGGATTGAACCAAGCAATGTGACGTGCTGTTCCACCTTAAACATATTTATTATTTATGTATCTTATTTGTAAGGATTTTAAGTCATTTTAATACATTTATTTATGTCCTGTGCAGTTCATTTGGTTAACCACCAGATGTCAAACTGATGATATGTAATCACAATCCATCATGAGAGTAATGCTAATAAAGCCAATCTTGATGATCATATGATGAATTTTGAAACGAAACTTAAGGGATTCACATACCATTAAATTCTGGTGTTGTATGTTTTTTATGTTTAGTTTTATTGCAGTAATTTTATAGCATTTTTATGATGTTGTAGCACACAATGAACTTTAAAACTTCATTATTTGCTTTCGGATAACCACATAAGTAGGCTTGTATATGGGTTGTCTGTGTGGCTGGAGCTGGAGGATGCTTAACCAGAGGGTGATAAACACAGGAATGGAGTGAAGGAGGGGAGAGCGAGGGACGAATGCAAAGGGTGAGGGTGACTCATAAGGAAAGAGGGAACTAATGAATAAGCAGGCACAGATGTGTGAAAGAGGGAGGATGAAAAGAAATGCATCTGATTGATTGCAGGAGTGGGAGGAAAGCGAGAGGAGCAAGCGGGCATCTGAAGTCCTTGTGGGCCTCCATACCTCATCTCTTTTTTTCCCTCCTCTTTTCAGACCTGTCTATTTTGGTTCCTCTTCAGCATTGAAAGCCTATTGCTCTCACAAGGACAGGAGGATGAGACAGAGAATGAGAAAATCGTGGTGGCCAATGAGAGGTTGCGAATAGGTTTGGTGATATTTTTGGGTATGTGTGGGAGTAGGTGGGTTGTTGGTATGTTGGACACTCTTAATGGACAGGAATTGAACTGAATAAAGTTGACATGTTAACAGGGCCATGGAGGTGGAGCCTGTATGTGTAGGACCTAAAATGCCTCAGCAACAGGAGCGTAAATGAAGCCAGAGACATTTCGAGAAAGTGGAGGCATAGGCTGACAGGGAAAGTGAGCGGGAGGCAGGAAAAACCATATAGGGTATTATCATGCACTGTGTAGGCTGAGTGAATGAATATAGGATGCTTGTGTATGTGTGTGTGTGTGTGTGTGTGTGTGTGTGTGTGTGTGTGTGTGTGTGTGTGTGTGCGCGTGCGTGCATGTGTGTGTGCTGGAGTGGGAAGCTGATTGTCTCCACCATGCCTCGAGTCAAGAGCATACGTCAGGAAAATAGCTAGTGCCTCATCATGTGCGTCAGTCAGTAGCTCTCAGGTCCATGAAACCATGGAGACACATAAAGAGGCTCTAAATGAAAGCAGGAAGTAAAAAAAAAAAAAACACTAAAAAACCAATAGACATTTTGGGGGCCACATTAATGAACTCATCTATTTTGCTTACTTTGATAAAGTTGCATTCTATTTAATTGACAGCCGCAATTTTTTGTAACACAAAAGTCATTTTAGATAAGAAACACGATGACAATGAAAGGAAGCAAGATCTTTATTATCACTGATAACATTTTGATAGAATAAAATATTTTCAGGTTTTTATAAAGTTGCACAAACACAAAACATTTCTTGTGAATAATAAATAACAAAAGTTTAGGAATCAATCCTCTACTTTGCTGTAGACAACTCTACATTGGTGTATGGGTGCAATAGAACCGATACAAATAAGTTTCAATATTCTTCAATATTATCCTTGTGTAAAACACAGTCTTCACTATAAGTGAATACCAAAGTGGCACTTTGCAAAGTCGCCATTACAAGAATACATTTAATTATTTGTTTTCTCAAAATGACAGTCCATGAATACAGGTGCTCATCTTACATTCATTTTGTTGAGTAAAAACACAAAATAAACCTTTTTTCATTAAAGTATAATATTTTTTTGTAATCTGCAAAAAAAACAGCGAAAGCTCTGACAATATGCCATACTTCATCAATTAAGTCACAGACTTATTTTAGAACATGTGATCACTGGTTCCATCTAAAAGAAAAGATGATATAAAGAAACAGGTTAGTATATTAAAAGCCAATTCAAATGTAATAAAACAAATATAACAACACATTTTATTGATCCTCACCTTGATAATAGTGCTGTGGTGACTCTTGGAAAGAGAGTTGATACAACTCAGATTGTTGCCTCAAGGCAGGATTAACTGAGGCTGCTGCCTCAAACACGGGTTCCATGTTTACCAGCTCCTCCAGAAGGGACTGGGCACAAGGTGGACTTGGAGTAGGGTCATTTTCTGAAGCAAGGGTAGATTGTGGGGAGGCTGGGAGAGTGATTTCCTCATCCATCATGCACTCCATTACAGCCTTTCCCTCATCCTGGGCCCCTGACTCCAGCGACCTTCCCCCAACCGTGCTGGTACGGTGCGTCGCCTGGACGCTACAAAGGTGCTGCACACCAACAAGGGCCTCCTCCTGAATGTATCCCTGGGAGCAGGTGCTTACTTGGGCAGGAGGAGTATCCTCATTAGAGGAGTGAGGAATAGAAAGTGGGGAAGGGGAAGAGAGATAGGAAGGGAGAGGGCTAGTAATTTTTTCTTGCGGCATAGATGTTTCATTTTGATCAAGTGACGAGTGAGATTCTCCACAGCACATGGTGGGTGGAAAATCAGTAGTAAGAAGCTTACAGTTCTGTTCTAGTAGCTCAGGGGAGGAGGAACATATGGATTGGGAGTGATCTTTCCAGAAGCCCTCAGCAACTGAGCTAAGATACTGAGCCAATAGTGAGATTTCCATTTCCGCTCTATCATCTTTAGCTTGCTGAGAGAAAAAACCTAGACAGCGCTGTTCAGTAGGAGAAGCCTCTGGGGTCAGGAGGCCCTCAGGTGGACCATGGTGAATGGAATGAGGGACATCTACATACAAAGGCCCTCTGATCTCTGTTAATGCCATAAAGACACATTCATCATTAGCTGGGCTATCTGGGGTAGGAGGTAACTTCTCATTTAGAGCCCTGCTGCCATGTTGTACAGATAGTGTCACCCCTACATCTGTTGAGTGGGAGGTAGAATGATTGGCTGAGTGCATGGTTTGGGTGAGTGTGCTAGCTGAATCTGGTGTAAAAAAATCTTCGCCGAACATGAAACGACCGCCTCCGAATCTTGGAGTGTATGGAGGAGTGCAAAGCAATTCCCTTATGCTGTTTGGTTTAGGGAAACAGAGATTGGAAAGAGGTAAATGAGACACAGGGTTTTGGGTAGCTGGGTCTGCCATATTAGTCATAATGGTCTGAGAGGAATGAGGAGTAAGAGCTGACCTTGTGGAGAGCTTTGTGCTCCCTGGTAAGAATATTTGGTGGCCTACGTTTTGTTGGGAAAAATCATCTAGAGGGAAGTTTGGACAGGGACCAGAGCCTTGTGGCAGGCCTAAGTGAGAGGTAGAAGTTCCTGGGAGTTCCTCAGAGGAGCTGCGCCCAGAGAAAGTAAAGCTAAAGTCAAATGACTGAGCAGACAGTCCACTGCTGCTGGGTGTGAAGACTTGCTCTGGACTAGACAAGGGATGAGAGATCTGTTGAGCCACACCCTCCTGGTACAGGAGAGCCAGCTGGTTTTGCTCAGAGTTCAGTTGCTGACGCACAGACCATGCTTCAGATTCACTAATGGATGGAAGAAATACAGGTATATCAGAAATCTGCATACCAGCACACACTTCATTATACAAGAAGACTATTCAAGGTGAAATAGTCGTATACTATACTAGAACTACAATAAAAATGTTTGTACCTAATGACATAGTTCTGGCATGTAATGGGTTGTTCTCCATTCTGGAGCTGAAGGACCATATAAAGCCAGACCCATGAGTGGTCAGCTGCCTCTACTTGAACTACCATCTCTACCTGCCCCTCTCCTCCTTCACGTACTGGAAAGAAATAAAGAAATACTTTAGTTATACCATTTCTGTTTTTTTCTGCTAGCAAGAATCACTTAAAGTAATACGCTAGATTTACATGTAGTATGGACTATAAAACTTACACAGGGCACAGTGCTGTGCAGAGGCATGAGAAAGATCTCGAGGATGTAGCAGGCTGTACCAGGAGCGAGAACGTAGTGTCTCCACATCATAGCCCAAATAGACACTGACACTGCCATGAAACAAAAAGTGAAGAATACAGTCCGTTTTATTTACCATTCCTTTTGGCTGATAATCACTGTGTCGATGTGTAAAGAATCATTTAAACACTCACCAATCTTGAGCTGTCTGTATTCTCATATCACGGCTATGTTGAGAATGGAAGGAGGTTAGCTGGAAAACTTGCTCAGCTGGTGGAGTAGGGAGCGGGTTTCTGGTGCTGGCCTGGTTTGATGACTGGTTTTCCAGAGGTGAACAAAAGCACACCCACACTGCATTGGATGTCCAGTAAGATGATGCGTGGTAGGGTAATGGTAGGCAGCGTGCTCGTACCAGAGTCACCTTGTTACCTGTGCCCTGCCTTCTCACAAACTTTGAAGTGTTGAAGCGACAGCGAAAGAGGCGCTCTAGAAAATACATATTAAAAGAGATTAGAAATTATTTAGTTTGAGCATTTTGGGCATAAAATACAAAGACAGTTAGAATGATTTAAGGGTATCCTTTACCTGTATCAGGTGTAGTAACCGGCACAAGATTGTTCCTCATCACAAAGTGATCAGATGGATCAATTATGTCATAGACACTGTCACTCTGAGAGACAAGATCTACCTGTAATCATTGGGGGAAAAAATGTAATTTACAAATGATGCAATAACTAGGAATCTTTAGTAATTTGACGAGTAATTCTTAAAAAAATATATGCTTATTATGTTAAAAGAAAGATGATTTTAAAATAACATCATCAAGATGCATATTTGAACTTTAAAAGATGCTGTTTTTTAAGTGCATGTGAAAATATTAATGTTTCTCACCATTGAGTGCCCGAGGTGTTCTGTGACGTTGTCGGACAAATAGAGCAGTTTGCCCTCACTTGTCAGCAAAAGCAGGAAACCTGGTAAGGTGTTCATGAGCTCAGAGAGTTCAGGTAGAGATATGAAGCTTACATCCTGGCTCCTGGCTGCAGTTACATCTAGACACAAAAAAGAAGAAGATAATGTTGACCATCCTCTAAAGCTTCAGTTTTGATTGAAATTTAATAATGAGGTTTATATTGTTAAAAAAAATATTCGAATAGCATAATCAATTCACAAATTAATAACTGGTTCAAAAACAGCAAACTGCTTGAACAGAATTAGACTTCAGCACCACGGACAGCAACTTCTATAACGTGACATTCTCGGACTGTGTGCCTTTGGTATTACACTGAATATTGGTTAAAAAGAAACGCTTAATTTAAATAAAAAGCATCTGATCAAACGCAGTGCCTACCTTGAGAAAAAAAGACAGATTTTCTTGTGTACATGCAGGCGAGGGACATAATGTGCAGATAGGACAGGCGAGCCTTGTCCGAGTCCGAAATGGGGAGCAGGTCTTTCAGGTTGCGGATTTCGGCGTTGATCTGATCTCTCCGCGCTTTCGAGGCGCCTTTCGTTGAGCGGTACATTTTTTCCCCCGCCGGATGGAGCCTACAGGTGTCCTCAGTCTCACCGCCGACGTGTGACGGGGAATCGAGCTCAGTTTCAAGGACAGACTGTAAATGTAAGAGCGCCTATTTAATCATCGGGACAACTATTCAACAGTGTGAAAAGTAGCGGAATAAAGAAAACGAAAACTTCATTTTTGCCGAAAAAAAGGCTCTTCTAGGTAGGCTAATATTATTGAATATGATATGACTTCTCTTGGCTGATGTGTCGGTTCTGGTGGAAATACCGCATCCTGGCCCTTTTTATAGAGATAAGTCTGAGATAAGGAGCGACGGGGGCGTGCACTGACACATCGAAATCAGTGTTCTCATGTGTCTCTGCATCTCCTACATTCACTCCCTGATGATGACGTGAGAGGACGATGGGAACCCCTTCAACGCACATAGCCCGATATGGACAAAAAATAAGTCTGCATGAGGCGGAGACAGTGGATTTATCTGACTGTCCGCCCGGGCGTTTATATAACTGAGATCTGAGGGCCAGGACAGAGCGGAGGTTAACTCTCAGTCTAGAAGAGGGGACATGCAGAGAGACATATGATGGGTTTTTAAGTCTCTTGTCTATATAAGACAAGTGGACAGTAATTATTTTTTGCTGATATGGAATGTATTTTTTCCAGTCTATGGAGGGCCATAGTGGGTTTAAATTTGCTGTCCACACGAAAGGGCATTGTAGTTTTGAATCTTGAAAAATCTTTTAATAGTGACATTGGTGGTTTTAATGTTTAGTCAACATAGAATGACAAATTGTGTTGTAGTGTTTTGTTGACATTGAGAGACACACTGTGTTTTAATATTTCTGCCACATGGAGGGATATAGTGGGGTTTAGGTTTTTCTGTCCATATTGAGGAAGTTGGGGTCAATGTTTTATCACTGTGAAGGAACAAAGATGGCTTCCTGTTAATTTGGAGGGACATAGATAGCTCAACTACATTTTTAGATCGAGGTGGACTATAGAATTTTCAAGTCTTTGGTTTCATTGCATTTGTTTCCCTTTTTATTTTCTTTCTTATTTCCTTCTTTCTATCTATCTATCTATCTATCTATCTATCTATCTTTCTTTCTTTCTTTCTTTCTTTCTTTCTTACTTTCTTACTTTCTTTCGTCCTTTCTTTTTTTAAATTAATCTAATAATAATAATAATAATAATATAATAATTAATGTAAATATTAATAATAATCTTTTACATAGGCATTCAGGTAGCTGGTAGGAGGCTGATAAAGTTTCAGCCACCATGTCTACCCATCACTCCACACTCAAACACACACACACACACACACACACACACACACACACAAATACACACACACACAAAGAGAGAGAGAGAGAGAGAGAGAGAGAGAGAGAGTATACTACAATAAACAATTAACTACAATAAACTATGAGTTCATTATTGGATCACACATCCACAATATGATTAGCTGAATTTATTTAGCTTCTAAAAAATTAACAAAGGTCATAATAGAAGCATTTTTACAGCCACATTTACAGAAATCTGAGATCAAAAGCCTATTTATTATTACAAATGGGAGAATTTTAACATACAGAGCTCAAATGTATTGTTCGTTTAATTGATGTTCTAAATTAAAGGGTCCAATCTTAGAGCATTACCACAGAATAAGTTTAGGCAGATGTGAGACTACTTTCTCTGCTGTCCATTGAATCTCTTAAGTCCTGCTGCTGAACTTTATACCAATGAATGTGTGACAGGAATTCAAACATTTTCTTATATAACCAAGCACATGAGGGACAAAATGAAGGACACTGTTTTCATATCTTCCTATCTTTTGTGTTCCTGTATATTTTTAAATCAAGAGAATCAAGGTCCTCTGCTCCGCTTCTTAAAGGAAAGATAATTTCTGTTGCTTGGCAACTCTCCCACTCAAATGCTAAGATAACACAACATGGACAATGTTGTTGAACCTGATGGTCTTCTACTTCCTTTTCTCTGGCTGGATACAATACATTTTTTTTTAATGTTTCAATAAATTCCATTTTCACAGGCTGAGGCATTATTGTCTGTAGTATAAACATCCCATAACTGGAACTCAGATCTTGTCAGAAGGTGTTGATTAAAGTTCTGTAACTACATGTAGGACAGTATTATTGGCTGGATATAAATCACTGGTTTATATTAATACATTTTAATGTATTTTTGTTTCTATAATAACAGCACATTAGAATCAGACAATTTTGTCAGTAACATTTTTTTCACAGGAGGCTTGAGGAAACATACATTTTTGGAGGGGCTGACAAGAGAATATCTCTACTATGATAAATGGTAGCAGGTAGACAATTATTTTGGGTGTTTCACAACATTATATTGAGTTATTTTTTAATCATTAAAAAAAAAAAATTCCCAAATGCAGAACAAAAGCATGAGGGCATGATGCAATCTTGATGGCAAGAGCAACAACATGTCTCAATTTCTTTAATTCCATTTTACTTTGCCATCTTTCTTTATTTTTTTTTAGTTACATAATGTAATACATAATTACATAATAAAACATAATATGTTATATATGATATTGCCTTTATATAAAACTTGGCACCATCACTTTACCAACTTTAGACAAACAGACTGTGGACTAGGGTCAGCTGTGGTGGCACTGTGTGACACTTCATCACTTCCATGAGCTGTACTGTCTGCTCTCAGTATGCTGCTTAGTGTGAGATGAGCTGTTCTCTCGAGTCTTTTAACAACTGCATGTAAGTGTGAAAGAGAAAGTCCAATCCAAGAAATATGCGTCTCTATACACAAGTTGTGAGAGTACATGTGTGTCGAGCATGTGCTCGATGATCGTCTATATGTGTTTATGTACATGAGTGCGTGTAAAGTTTAAAACACACACAGAAAAAAACAACAATCAATGATTAGTTGAGCAGAACGAACGCCTCCACATTTCCCTCCTCCCTACATCCTTCTGTTCACAAAGCTTGTGCAGCCTGCAACCTTGTGCATGTTCCTTCTTTTCTCTTTCTCTCTCTCTTTTCTTGGTGGTGCAGGTTTATTTTTAGTATTCAGCACAAGGACCTCTTTGAATTCACCCATTTTTATATAAAAAAACCTATCTAAATAAAGAATCTAAGATCAGAGAGAGCAGCATCTGCAGAGTGCAACTCTTCACTTAAGAGCAAATCCAACTATGCAATTTGATGCATTCATGCAACATCAAATTATTATTGGTATGGGTTTAGAGCTACTAGGTATAGTCTCTGAAATTTTTTTGTCTAAAGTTGATGTCATTCTCTATTATATAACTTCATTTTTTTTGTATATTTGTCATCTGATCTTTTTGTGTATTTCTTATCCGCCATTATTACAACTAATAATGTTTTTGTTTGCCATTTCCCTTCCTGTAATTTTGGTTATTACTGATTATGTTTGACCCCACTCACAGTAATGACTATGCAATGATCAATGGAAAATGAGAATGCTGGGAGCCAGAAAAGGGTATAAAGGTGAGGTCATATGCAGAAATTCTGACAAATTGCATTATATTATCACTTGAGATTCTAGAAGAAAACTTTTCTGGCTCCTCGAAGGACTTGGCCCTTGGGGAGAATGAGTCATTGAGACCTTCCACCCTGACCCCCGAGCTCCCACCTGAAGCTTTTTGTGTTTTTTTACGTGGGTGGCGTGGCCATCTGCTGAAAATGGCGGTGGGTGAGCTTCCTTAGCTGCTGACTGATGCAGGCTCCCAGAAAATGAATAACATCTATAAGACATCATCTGTGCATTTCATGTCCACCATTTTGTCCATTTAAGCTGCATGACTTTATTGCATGTGATATATATGATACATATAATGTGGATGAAGTGGCATCTCCTATCAGTCACAGTGACACTAGCCAATCACAAACGGCAAAGGCTTCATGTATGCAGAAGAGGGTGGCAGGTGAAAGTTAGCTATTGGGCAGGATTTGGCAAAACCAAACTGGGAAGAAAATAAAATATAAAATTTACTATATGATTTTACATATATGAGATTATAGAATAATATAAGTGCAGTGTTCGAATATGTAAAAGGTAGAATTCTTTTTACTGAAATGTAATGGGTAAAAGTCAAAAGCATGTGAACACTTGATTTAAAACCAATTATTATTAAAAGGGCAAATTACATCACGTATTCCATCATAAAATCTGTCTTTTTCTCCTTTCCACTCAGTCCGTAATTGTCATTTGTTTCTGGAGGGAACATTTGATGCTTGACTATGCGACCATGGCAACAGAACTGCAGTATCTTAGTAACAAAATATGTTCATTGTGAGAGACTGGAGGAGAGATTGTTTTAATAGCACAGCAGGGATGCTATCCTGAAATTTAAGTAGTACTGAACCTTTTTAAATAAGGAACAGAATGTAGCAAAGTAGTGATAGGGTTAAAAGAAAGAAATGTTCTGTTTAAACCCTACTTTTTAGGGGTCAAGACTGAAGCATGTGTTTCAGGACAAGCACATCACAGGGCATATTCACTTAACTTTTATTAGTCTGCTTTAAACAGGATCTTGACAATTTCTCTATTAAATGTGCGGTTTTAAACTCTATTCTTTTGATTGTGGATTGAATATGTATTGCTGTATACTTATAGTTTTTAAAGAAAGAAAAAAAGAATCTGCACAAGGTTGATGAGGTTGATGAATGATAATAATGATGATTCATAGAAAAAGGTGATTTTTGTTCAGCAAAAGCCATAAAAAATAAAATGATACCACATCTGCTAAAAAAAATAATTTGGTATCTGGCAAAATCTGGTAATAAGAGAAGGACACAAGCACTCCAAAGAGCATTTGATTGAATACAAATTTGTTGACCAAACCCTGAAGCAATATTACCAGGTGCTGGAGTAATATTTAATACAAACTACAAAAGGCCATGCAATTACCCAATCAGCCAATTATGTGGCAGAATCACAGAGCTAAACATTCTGCACATACAGGTTAAGAGCTTTAGTTAATGTAAAATGTGATCTCTGTGACTGGGGCATGGTTGTTTTGTATTTTAGAAACTGTTTATTTTTCAATTACAGCAGTCTTTACACGGGATGGTGTAAAAGACAAAAAACATTAAATTAAAAATGATTTTGTCCAAATTTATACGCCATCCTCATTAGAGTTTAAATAGTATCTAGTACAAAATAAGTCAAGTTTGTCAGAGCTAAGGGGCATAAAGACAACTCATGTCAATTTTGGACTTATAAATAAACCTAATCTGACCATCCCAGCCTTTCTGTATACAATAGAGTGGTACTCTGCCATGCTGCCAGTTCCAGAAATAGGATTAAGTAAGTATGTCATTTTACTCAGCAAATTCAAAAGGAAGTTATTTGGAAGGGGCGAAGTGACACCATTCACAATTACTCAACTACATGACAGCCTTTTCTTCAGCCACCATGTAATCACTGCAGTCACTGGTAGAGATTTGTTCATCATTCACTGCTGTTAGAGGGTGTTCATTGATGATGTTTCTAAAAGCCTGACAACGATGCACTCTATGAGCGGGTGGAGAGGAAATTACTGTGTCTCTGACCTGGCCTTTTGCACAAAAATAGCAAGTAATACCCTTGTTTTATTATTTCAGATACCATTTTTAACGTTTTACATCTAAAAATATGGAATCACGAGTGACATTTTTGCAATTCGTGCCGTTTGTTTGTTTTCTTCCTAGTTGTTGTTTTCAAATCATAAATAATGACAAGTACTTATGTAATTACTATTACATTAAAACAAACCAGCTAATGACGTAGTGTCATGAGTAAATTGAATTATGGGATTCTCCTTTTGCATGTTGTTGTAGCTAACCATTTTGATTCAAGCCAATAAAACTCAATGAAAAAAATCCAGTAAGCAAGCAAAGATGCTGAAAATGACAGACCTCAATCAAAAATATAGAAAGGGCAGCCAAGGAGAGAGAGGAGAAGGTCTAAAGGTTTGTTTTACTCTGAAAGTCACATGTCCGCTACCTCCCACATTCTTCCATCTGCTGCTCTACCCACAAGGCCTCTGTTGTGCCAGTGCTAGCCATGAGTGAGGTCATCTAATTCAATGCTGGAGACTATAACTACTACTACTACATTTGTGTATGTAGTGTATAAGAGTGTGTGGTTCTTCTAGCTAATTTATCGGGTGCAGCAGAGGAAAAACCTTAATGTCACTGTAGAGTGAGAAAATTTAGGCCAAACAAAAATGTCCACTTAACTGCCGCCTTTGAATCAGGTGATTTGAAGGGAAAGGATGATGAACCTACACTGGAATAGCAGCTGTACAAAAGAATAGTTCACACTAAAATACTGCTGTGTTTGATGCACACATTTTTGGTGTGCTGGGCTATGCCTTCACCACCCAAATAACATCAGTGATAGTGTCAACGTAGTCCCTTTCAAATAACAAACTTTTTCCACCAATAAATAGCCTACAAAGTATATTTACAATATATTATAAGCTGTATATAACAAAGATTGTACTGTATATAATAAGAAATTATTGATATTTGTTTGATGGTATTTCAAGTTATTTTGTATCACTACTTAAAAACATTAGAACCTTAAATTAGATACTTGATTTGTATTAGATTGTTTTTATAATAGCAGGTCTATCAGTGGATGTACCCTTCAGGGAAGGAGATATATTTTAGAACATAGCTTTTGGGATTTGTATGCATTCAGATCCTAAAAACAGGCAAAAGTTACCCAAATTCCAAAAGTGTTCCTTCCCAAATGTTTTCTTCATAGACCTGGATTTGTGCATATTTGTAGTGTCATGTGGGAATATCCAAAAAGCTACAGGATACAACTACACAATTGTATAATTGTATGTGGCCACCATTTGGGGAAGGCTCATGTATGAGTGTGATGGTCTGGTATCCACACACTTTTGGCCAAAAACAGTATCTCATCTTTTCTGCAACACCGATTACTGAACTTAGCATTGCGGGTGCTCAAATCCAACAATAAAATGTTATTCCATTAATTAAAAAAAAATTAAATGATAAGAGATCTGGAAAAAGTAAAAGTTTACAGTGTCAGTGACAATTTCTGCCAATCGAATTCCTTCAGCACAGTGACTCTTGCTTTGGATTCTTAGTAACATTACATTGTAACTATGGTTGATGAGAAAACAACTGTCTATATTTAAAATGACAAAAGTCATCATTGGTACTTGTTTGGCAGAGTTTACAGATAGATGATGTGATGTAATGATGATGTAACAAACCATATATAAGATTTGTGGTATACCTGGAATAAAACACTTAAAGACATGTTATTCAAAGGATCAAATAAGACCAACTGATCTTTAAGTCTTGTCCTATAACAGCACATCATGTTATGTTTAATTCCCTACCTTAGCTGTGATACAACCCTGAACAGTGTAGAGATTAATGTTGATGCTCTGTCATGGGGGACTTTCATTTTGAGAGGAATATGGCAGAAATATTTGTTTTAGAATACAATCTGCTATTTCAAGAATGCAAACTACATGCAAGATTATAATACGTCTTTAAGTTGATCAGTTTACGTAAAAAAATTATCTTAAAATTGATCTGGAAATAAACTGTTAGGAATGAAATGAATAGTTTGGAATGAAATAATATCTTGAAAGCATGTAATTATTTTTTAAAGATGGCTTGCAGTTTGTTGAAAACAGTTTCAGTTTCAACTCAATTCTTAAATCCCTATTTTTATTTTGCATTCCGCATATGCTAAAATGGTAAACAATTCCAGTGTACTTGCACATGGAGGAAAGTTTTTGTGTGGATATTCCACTAATGATACCATTATGGCAAAGTACTGATCTTTTTACAAACTCACCATGTTTCCCTTTACAGTGATCGGATTATCTCCCAATTCTCTTGTTATCTCTCAGAAAATGAGTCTCACACTTATGTTCCACAGCTTGTGTTTGTGTTACACTGTCACCCTGTGGAGGCTGCTGATTAATGCAATCAAGGTATTTATATCCAAGGCATCTTGGGTGTATTATATACACCCAAGATGCACACATGGATAACTGTTGCACAAACATCTAGCAATATGGGTTGCACAATCAGATTTTTTAGGTCATGTTCCACTTTACAAACCTGTTTTTCAATCCTTAATTAAAATTGAAAAATAGTCACTGCAAATGGTCACAGTACCCTCATCAAATTCAGGATTCCGTTTAGCCCGAAAGTTTTGTAACAGAATGACTGATTTTGTGCCACAGTTAGTTTTGTAAAGTTCTCTGTTTTGTGTTGCTTTTTGAAACTGTTACTTTTTGTGCTGTTTTGTTAATTTATTTTGTAGAATCTTGGTCCTCAGGGAACATTGTTTTTTTTCACTGTGCACTGTACTGTACTGTACTGTATATGTTTGGAACTACAATAAAAGACTAACTTGAATTTAATTAACTTGGCTCTGACAGTAATGCTGGTTGCAGGGCAAATCACAAGTTCATATAAACGTCATCATTTGAATACATTAGAACATAGTAATGATTAACTCAACAGATTTGAATGGTTAAACCAAACCCAAGTGTAATGATAAACAGAAACTTGCAAATATATGTGTATGCAGTCCATGAAACATTAGTCTGTTTAAATTTAGTATATTCTGCACAACAGAAAACCGTGCACTCTATTATTGGGACATCTCAAGTTCCTCTTCAGGATCTCAAGCTGCTTTAACAACGCTTTGAGAACACTTCTGTCTAACCATGCTCTAAACCACATGTGTAATCTGTCCAATGGAACTGCGTGACATCACCGGCGGTGTGACGTAGCAACCAGGAAGCTATGAAAGCACGTGCGGTGGAAACAGCGTTGTTGAGAAAGCGCTCTGTGTGTCTGTTTTTCTTTCTCACAATGGGGGCACGGTTAAGTCAAGTCGAATTGATCCTCATGCCTGTCAAGAGACTGCTGTGTCTGATGGCACCTGTGTCCAATGTGGTACCGCTTGGCCTCCTGCACATAAAACCCTTGCAGTGGCGGCTCAGGATCAGAGGTATCCCGCTTCACATGATCAAGGTCATGCGGTAAACTTACGGGCCTTAGACATGTGGAAGAAACCTGTGATCCTGTCACGAGGTCCCGAGTTGGGAGCCCCTTGTCGTAACATAACGTTAACGACGGATGCCTCCATCACAGGCTGGGGGGCTCGGCCCAAGGCGCCCATTTCTTGTGGCACATTAACCACCTGAAGATGCTGGCTGTGCTTCTAGCGTTGCAGCATTTCCTCTTAGACCTGAGGGGCAATCATGTGCTGATTCGTATGGACAACACATCCGTGGTCCCTTACATCAACCTGTGTGCCCAAGGAAAGCTGCTTTCACTGAGAGAAGTATACATCCCATGGCACCCAAACCAGGGAGCAGACGCCTCTTCAAGGCAAGGCGTGAGGCCCGGGAAATGGAGACTCCACCCAGAAGTGGTGTAGCAAATAAAGAGGAAGTTTTACAGAGCATAAGTGGCCCTGTTTGCCACTCGGGTGACTGCACACTGTCCCCTCTGATTTCCTTGCTCACAAAGCTCCTTTCGGTCTGGACGCAATGGTGCAGGCATGGCCAAGACTACGCCTGTGCACTTTTCCCCCATTGTGCTGCTCTGGGAGTTCGTCAGAATGTTCGTCGAGATGGAGTCTGTCTCCTTCTGGTAGCCCTTGCTGAACAGGCCGTCCATGGTTTGCGGACCTAATAGCCCTTTTAGAGTTGTGGAGGCTGTGGCTGTGTCCCTTGAGGGGGCACAGAGACCATTCTCCAGTCCAGGCTGTAGAGACCATTCTCCAGTTCAGAGCTCACAGGTTGTCTCCTTTCACCCTACAGGCTCATTGTGGCACATCATGGTCTGCTTGCTGAACAGTCGCTAGGCAAAAACTTTTTAGTGACACCTTTCCTCTGTGGGACCCGGAGGCTGAGATCTCAGGTGCGATCAAGAGTGCCTTCGTGTGATCTGGCAGTGGTTCTGATGGCCCTGTCCTAGCCTGTCCTACTTCTGGCCTCCGACCAGAAGAAGCTTAATTTAGTGTTTGTTTGTCAACAGAATTGACCTGAGAAGGAAGTCGGCCAGCTGGTCGTCTTCTACGGTACGTAGATCCTCAGCAGGTGGATTGTGGATGCAACGCTGGTCCACAACTCTGACCATCGTCAGGTCTTACAGCCTTGACATTGGCACCACTCCTGGCCCCTCAGTCCTTCGACCTAGCTGTGCCCATCCACATTAGGCAGGGATTTGTCAGTCTGGCGATGTTGTAACTCTTGTTCCCAAAGCGTTGTTGCTTGAGATGGAAACCTCTCTAGTTTATGTGAAACCACACACCCTGCATCCCTGCGAATGCTTCCTTCACTCCCTAAAAGTTAGTGATGTCTCTCCTGCACATGCTTTCATAGCTTCCTGATCGCTATGTCACCCCGCAGGTGACACCATGCGGTTCCATTGGACAGATAATACACATGGTTCAGAGCATGGTCACACAGAGGTGTTCCCAAAGCATTGTTGAAGCAGCGTCTGTACCCTCTGGGAACCTGGGTTACATACATTTGGAACAAGACGTTCCAAATGCGTAAAAGATTTCAAGTTGTGCTGTGATGCAACATGAAGCAAATTTTTTAAAGATGTGCTGACAAGCTTTGTGTTTCTCAGCCTTCACCCTCCCTGGTTGATAGCTGTCATGGTTATAAAGGCAGTCAGTTAGGGGTGGGAATTGGCAATTTACCAAACTGAGAATAAATTTGGTTTAAAAAATTTGATTTATTTGTTCAGCATCTTCTAATAAGAGTTTGTATGCAGGCATTTATTTTACTTTTTCTATTATCTAATGACAAACTATTTCTTGCTGAGCATGCCATACATGATTAATAGAACCATTTCGGAGATAAAGGAAAATATAGAAATTTATTAATGGCTTAGTAGTTAATGCTTTAAGTTTTTCCTTGCCACAGTCGCCACGGCTTGCTCATCAGGGACAAATTCACACCATTCACCATCACTGTTGATTTGTGTAAAGCTGCTTTGAGACAATGTCTGTTGTGAAAAGCGCTATACAAATAAACTTGACTTGACTTGACTTGACTTATAAAGGCAGTCAGTTAGGGGTGGGAATTGGAAATTTACCAAACTGAGAATAAATTTGGTTTAAAAAATGTGATTTATTTGTTCAGCATCTTCAGTTTGTATGCAGACATTTATTTTACTTTTTCTATTATCTAATGACAAACTATTTCTTGCTGAACATGCCATACATGATTAATAGAACCATTTCAGAGATAAAGGAAAATATAGAAATGTATTAATGGCTTAGTAGTTAATGCTTTGAGATCGATACACTTTAACTACTCAGCTACAGATTATTGGTAAAATATAAAAAAAATATGGAAAAACACAGACTAGCACCAGGTGACACTTTATTTCCATTAAAACACTTATGTGTTACAACTATATGTTTTGATATAACCAAATATTTTAACAAATAGAATATTATTTTACATAAACCGCTCTGGAATGGTCTTGTTCAGATAATGATAGTTTCAATTATCAAAAATTAGACCCCATATAGGCTTTTATAGGCTTTTTGTGTGATCATTAGTCAAAAACCAAAGTGTTTCTTTGGTTTAATGTACCTGGTAATTTTAAATATTTGTTCCATATAAAAAAACCTGAAAAGTAAAATGAATAAAAAAACTCAGGGAGATAATTTAATACTAAATAGCCTCATTCTGAATGAGTCAATGTACAAGAGTAAATTAGTGTTTGTGTATGTATATATGTATATATATGTGTGTGTGTGTGTGTGTGTGTGTGTGTGTGTGTGTGTGTGTGTGTGTGTATAATGTATGTGCGAATTTATGGTGAGAAAGTGAGAGAACTAAGTGAACCTATGAGTTTCCAGAATAATTAAAGGGTAAAAAATCATTTCATAGACACTTGTGCCAAATTTACTTTGATGTGTCCGTGTTTATTTTATATGAAGGTCTTTTCATAAGAACGAATCTTATGTAAAGTTATTTGACTATTTCCTTAAAAATGTAAAAAAAAAAAATGTAAGTCTAAATATTGTATTAATTTTAGTAAACTCTCCATATTTAAACAGCCAAAAAGGACATGGCATTTATGTGCTATTTCTGTATCTAAAAAAAACAAACATGTATTATGAACCTGTTAAAATCCTGAAAGCTAAATTTTATTTTGGTATGATATCAGGAAAATGTTATGCAGACCTCCTTCAATAGTGTTTTATCTAT